>JAIFOV010000024.1:0-339553 GCA_020654155.1 Novius pumilus
TAGGTACATACATATACTTGGTTTTATGAAGCGCAATAATTACTCCCAAAAAATTAATGTGAGAATCAGCCTAAATTATGTGATAAGATCATCATGCAGTACGATATTTAAGTTTCGGAACTTCAACCAATTTGAATGGATAGCAATAAGTTTTGTGTTACCTCTTTACCGATTCAATTGTGGTGCGTGGGTCTGTTAGGCACAGCACGCCTAGTCACGTTTGAATATTTCGTCACTGAACATCGTTGTTTTCGATTATTTGCACATTTTTTTCTCGCTTCTTGAAAATGAATAATAAAATTTATAATTTGACAAACCCCCATGACATTGAAGAGTTGAGTCGTCTAATAAATGATGAATCATTATTCTTACCTGAAGAAAATTGGGACAAAACTGAAGATAATCTAGAAAACAGAACTTTTAATGACCAGGAGAAAATAATTTTTAATTTCCGTCATTGCCGTACATGGCGCTTATTTGAAAATGCGTTCGGTATTTTGGAACAAAGTTTCGATTTTATTTAATTCTTTAATTAATTTAATTCTTTATAACAAATAATATGACTTGGTTGACTTTCGATAGACTTTTAGCGCTTGTGTCTTTACATTTACCATCTTCCTCTATATTCAAAAAGAGCAGACATTTGTTCATGCAATACTTTAATCATGATGGTATGTCAATGAAAAAACATTGGTATTGTTCTGGATGTTTGATTGATTGTAATGATAAGTTGTCTTCATGTCCATGCAGTGATAATCCGGAAAGATACTATTTTATTGAGTTATCGATCATTGACCAGCTGAGAAGACTATTTTTAAAACCTGGTTTTCTGATCAACTTTTACGTCAAAAATTGTCTACCCAAAAGCAACAATCACAAAATATTGATGATATTTACGATGGATGGGTCTATAAGAATCACATTCAAAAGAACAACATAAATCTGGAACCGTATAATTTGTCATTCATGTGGTACACTGATGGTGCGCCGGTTTTTAAATCACGGAAGTATAGTTTATGGCCCATCTATTTAATTATCAACGAATTACCTTACAAAAAAAGGATGGAAAAAGATAACATGATAATTGCCGGAATATGGTTTGGGCCATCGGATCCGGTTGTTAATATGTACTTGAAACCATTATATGATCAATTGGCACAATTAAAAAGGTTTGAACATGATTATTTATGGACGTGAAGAATCTGCAAATGTGAAAGGAACTCTCATCTGTGGAACATGCGATACGCCAGCTCGTGCTGATTTCTTAAACCATATAAGGTTTAACGGAAAATATGGATGTATGCGTTGCTTGTCGCCTGGATATAACATTCGCGAAGAAAATAAATTTGGAAATACGCACATCTATCCTTACGAAGGTGAAACAGTTTCGCGAAAAAATGAAGATCACGAAATCCACGCCATAAATGCAATGAAAACTGGTGCACCATGTTATGGGATAAAAAGTTTGTCAATATTGTACAAAATGATGCCTAATATGGTACGAGGTACTGCCATAGATGTGATGCATTGTGTGTATTTAGGAGTCGTCAAAAAATTATACGAAATATGGTTCAGTCCATCAAATAATTTATCATTGTTTTCGTTGAATAAGTTTCGGGATTTAGTAGATAATAGGATCAAACAAATAAAACCACCTGGTTTTGTTAAAAGGATGCCCCGTTCTTTATCAATGCATTTAAAGCATTTTAAAGCGAGCGAATTGAAAAACTTTTTCTATTATTCTATACCAATTTTTTTCGATATACTTGAACCCGTTTATTTCGAACATTATTTGCAGTTTGTATACGGAATATATATTTTAAATTCTGACAGCATTTCACCTCAATCGCTAGAACAAAGTCGTAATTTGCTCACAGCATTCGTTTCAAAATTCCAAGTTTTGTATGGTCCTCAATTTATGTCATTCAATATTCATTCGTTGTTGCATTTGACTGATGTAGTATATGATTTAGGTCCCTATGGGTAACTTCATGCTTTCCTCACGAGGATTCGTTGGGAAAAATGGTTAATCTAATTCATGGTACTAGATACGTTGGCATGCAGATTTATACTAAAGTTACATATAAATGGAACATAACAAATAAATTATCAAAATTAAATGATAATTCAATTGCGAAAGAATATTGTAAGAAAATGTTGACTGCAAATAACGAAAATAAAAATAGAATTTGGATTGCCGATCACACATTTGTCATAGGGCAAGTAAATACATGAAACATGTTCCTGTAAATATAAAAAGACTTTTACATGAAACTGGTCTGATTGACGATGAAACAAAAAAAAATGTATGTACGTTTAAGAAAATAAATAGGTTTGGTCAAACAATCCAATCCAATAGCAATTTAAAACATACATCGGACAAAACCGAGTCAAATTGTATATTAATTCAAGTTTCAGAAAATAATCAACAGATTGGTTTCATAGAAACTTTTTTGAAAATTTGTAATTGTATAAATAACCCATCTTGTTTGAATTGCAGTTCGTCAACATATAAAGCTGTAGTGAGACTATGTGAAACTTCAATGGCTTTTGATGTATCTCTTCAAAGTACTACTGTGAATAATTCCAATGACAATCGAATTAATATTCCATATATATATAAAGTTACAAATATTAATACGGGCTTCACGATTGTACCTATTGAGAAAATTTTCATTGTATGCTTTGTTTTAGAAGAAACACCGATATTTATGTTTTAAAACCTTGTAATAAGCACGAATATGATCAGTGAAAGACGTGTTACGCATCATAGGTTAGATTAGGTTATGCTGATTGTATGATCAAAATATTGTACTTATACACATAGAAAACGGTTCACCAGTATTTGTTTTTGCCTCGACAGATGTATATTAATTTATATTGAAGGCCCCAATAAAATTCCGACAATTTTTCAGAAGTCTACTGCGGGATAGAATTCTCCGACTTTTTTTGGCACGACTGTAAAATGAAACTATTCCGTGACTGTAAGAATTGATCGAAACTATTGGGACAAAACTGAAGATAATTCTTCAAAAGAACTTTTAAGGACCAGGAGAACATTGCCGTACATGGCGCTTATTTGAAAATGCGTTCGGTATTTTGGAACAAAGTTTCGATTTTATTTAAGGAAAATCAACTCCAAGCCTGGTCATGTCGAGAAGATCATCTTTATTACATGTATTCTCCATTATTCCAATAATATACGTATACCAAGGACCGCATCTACCGAAGATAATAATTGTATTCCCAGAAATTTGCCATCATGCACAACAAAATGCTGTAAGTGCTAGGGAGCTATTTACCGATTTCTTTTTTTTTGGATCTGTTGCCTGGCAATACAAGGTAATATACCATTCTTTAGGTATATATATTCATTTCAACTGCATACACTTCAGGGACCTTATGTTTGAGTTCACTCGTAAAATTTCGCAAGCGATATACCACTTGCAACGGTGTGAGGGATGTCGTAACTTGATACGAATCGGCAATAATTGGAAGCTAATTCGGTCACGTGATTGTTATTGTGTGGAGTATCATAACCTCATTCACGATGTAAATATTTCGGTTATTTCTTTGAAACGATTTTCCTATTTATTTTGTGTTAAATGTGAATGTTTTCACTATTTATTATCAGTTTTATTTTCGATCCATCGGTCGTACACATTTACGTGACACGAGTCTCAGATAAAAAGCGCCGGTACAGAAAAATATTCTTTCAACTGATTAAAGAATGACCAATTTTATGTTGCGAATGATATTATACGAATATTAAACAAGGTTGGTCATAACTTCTTCGTTGCTAAACGTAATTCGTGGTGGCAATAAGGACGAAAAGTAAGTAAAAAGTACTAATGTCTAAATTTCTATGAAAGTTTATTTCACTTAAATTTTAGATTTGGCAAGACATGCATATTAAAATAAGATAGAAAGAAGTGGAGATATGGAAATATGCTAAAGGAACAGGTGGAGGTGTTACTACAAAGATCACATCGAGTCAAACTGAAACAAATGTCTTCACTTTAATTAACAAAGTATTTACAGTTGTATATCCTGCATTACATTTTGTAGAGATGCGCCGAATATTGATTTGGCCGAATAACCGAATACCGAATATTATTCGGTTTAGCCTTTACCGTACCGAATATTCGGCCGGGACATGCTAGTCATACACGTTTCCGATCCTACTCCGATCATACAATCGGATAAATGTATGATACTTGAATGATACTGTTTTTCAAATGGGGTAGTGCATGCTTGTCCCACACGACTCCCACCCTACTCCGATCCCGCACAGATCACACACCGATTTTGTTTTTTATTCGTTCTATATTTGCATGACACATATATATGATATTGGGTTTGCCGGTTAGCGTTTTGAATTGTGGAAAAAATGATTAGAGCGGAAGAATTAATTGAATCTGTGAGAAGATATCCCGTCCTGTACGGCCAGACGAATGATCAGTATAGGAATGCGGAATATAAAGACGTAATTTGGAAAAAAATCGCTCAAGAATTGAATGCCGAAGGTAAGTACAATAAATACAGTAGTAGAATTACTAACTAACCATCTTGCACTTATTGTCAAATGGATATTGTATTAATGAGGTATGCTGCTAAATAAGAAACACTCTTCTCATAAGTGAAAACATACCCAAATAGTCTATCAACGTCTTTTTTCGCCCGACAAAGCTCCCTGTTGGACGAACTCGACGCCGCATGGCGAGCGGTTGTCGGTCCAAGTCAGAGAAAACTGATAAACAAGGCGCCGATGTTATCTTCGACGGCATTACTTCGTTGAAATGAGTTTCGCACTGTAGAAAAGTCTCGGTAATTGATACAAGTATATCACAATTGGTGCATTTCTTAAAATTGTTAATTATGAAACTATAACTTATACAGAAATTGAAAATTATTTCGAGGATCTAATCAATGGGGCATCTATTTCTTTGAGAGGAAGAAGCATTGCTGAAGAAAAAACGGGAAGTTCCAATTTCCGAAGATAACTCGACCGAGTATGCGCCGTGGAATATCTTTGTGACGAAAGAAATTCCTTTGATTTCAATTTGTCGTTCATTTATTTTTTTGTCCCATGGAACAATTATAATAATAAAATGAAAGTTTGTTATAAATGAGAGAACATTATCTGAATTTCTACTTTCAACTTCATCAATCAAATAATGAGTGCCCGACGTACTTGCCATTCTACACTAACCTCAGGGGAATTGGAAAAGTGTTTGAACCCCTCCCTCACATCAAATGCTTCTCGATTAACTCCCCCCCGGCGACGAGGAAAGTTCTGAAGCCGAGATATCTCCCTTCTTGCTGTACCATCAGTACCTTCAATTTGTTCGGTTATACTATTGCCTTCATCACTCCGAATGAAATTATGCAAAATACATGCTGCGAATACTATTCTCGTTATGTTATCAGGACTTCCTTGGAGAGGTCTCATAAACATACGAAAATTTTGCACTAAAATGCCAAAAACATTCTCGGAAATTCTCCTTGCCCTACTTAATCGGTAGTTGAATATTCTTTGTTCGTCGTTCAAATTCTTCTCTGGAAATTGTCTCATAATATTGGTTGTCAGAGGAAAGGCATCATCAGCCACTATCACCATTGGCAGTTCCCTATCTGTCCCTGGAAGACACTTATTTTTCGAAATATTGAGCGACTTTCGGAAGAGCTTTTTCCCAAAATTGGAATTAGACAAAATTCCACCGTCCGAATTCTTTCCGTAGGTTCCCACATCCCCAAAAATGAAATTGTAGCAAGCATTAACCAGACCTAGGAGAACAATGAAGAAAATTTTTCTGTAATTCCAGTAGAGACTGCCAGACATTTTTGGTGCTTGAATTGTCACGTGTTTCCCATACATCACTCCGATATAATTGGGAAATCAGAGCCCTTTTTATTGGTGGGCAAAGCATAAGTCTAAATATGCACATTTAGCTAATTTAGCCAGGGTGTTTCTAAGTGCTCTCGGAAGTAGCGTTTGTAGCGAACGATTATTTTCGGAGGCAGGGAACCTATATGAAGAAAAACGCAACAGACTCTTGGTATTTCTGCACCATAATTTACCATTAATTAATTATAAATATTAGAATGTTTATATTTCTCTTTGCTTATTATTAATTTCATTTCTGATCTCAATTATTTTTGTTTTTGTCTTAATTCAGCTCTGCTACACTGTATTTTGTAATTTGAACGAAAGTGTGTTCAAAAAAAGTTGATTTAATTTTTAAAAATTAATGTGGATTATTTATTATATTGAGAATATTAACTTATGTTAACCCGGTATAATTTTTTCTAATATAATTCGTAAAAAATAGTACATATTTTTTTTAATTTCATGTAAAGTTGACGTATAAAAATAAACGTTAATTATTCTCAGTTTAGCATAAATGTTGGCAATAATAAATAACTATAGTTGAAGACATAATTATGTTTTGTTTGACTTTTTTTAATTCAAAAAATCTTTCATATGAAGCTGTCTTCTAATTCTACTCCATTTCATATAGAAAGCCAAGAAAAATATCATATTTCATACCAATATTATAAAGAAGAAAGTTTGTAATGGATAAACTACTGGGCTGATTTTAATTTTTTTTTTTTTACTTTTAGAAAAATATGTTACCCTGAGTGACATAGGCTATGTATGTCAGCCACTTTTTCGTTTCGAATATAAATTATACTAACAACAATAAATCCTTCTATAAACTGGAGATTTATGATCTTGCGTTATTCGATGTTTTCGATACCCTAAGTGGTCCGAGCGTGACAAATGGCCATAAACAGAACACTTGTTGACAAAACACAAATGCGTGGGAATTGGGTTCTCGAAACACGTGTGAATATTTTTCGAGAGCAAAATCAGGGGCAGGGCGACAGTTGACGTCGAGAGCTCCTCGGGATTGCTAGCCCAACTGAGAAACAAAATAAAACAAATTCCTGACAAATTCCTGACATCAGAAGCGGGATAGACCTACGAACGCCCAATTTTCTGTTTGTTTGAATGTCGCAAAAGAAATACGGTTGTCGCAAATTTTTCGTTGAGTTGTTTTCGTTTCGAAGTGAAATTTCTTTTGTGTTCGATAAATGTGAGGAAAGGAAGTGCTGATCGCTATTCCGGTAGATCATCATATTGTACCGGTGCGAAAAGTGCTTTTACGTTGTTATGTGTTGGGTGGTTCTTCGAAAGTGGCCGATTTCTCAGGAAGAACGACCGTTGTCGATTGTTAGAAATTTGCAGCAAAAAAAAAACACGTAAATATTTTTTGTCTTCGGACCATTCCTGTGTAGAGAAAAGTCTTTGTGGTAAGTGGTTCCTTTTTATTTTTGATTCCGTTGATGAAGACGCGAGGAATATTTTCTCAAAAAAGGAGAGGAGAAACAATGTACGTATTTTCACTGAAGATTTCGTAAGATACAGTTTATTACTTTGTATAATTTGAATTTGAATTTTGTACAATGTTTAAAGGGAAAATATGGCATTTTATTTAATGTTTACGAGAAATATTGTTTTTTTAGAAATCAATGCGTGGATACAGCATGGTAGATGGTATTGAACAAAATATAAAATTTGATTCATGATTTTGTTTAGAACGTTTGTTCCATACTTCACGTTACCGAAAACATTTATCGATGCGAATTGTTACTTTCAATATCGATTTTTCAGCACATGATTATTGGAGGCAGGCAGACGATTTGTTATCGTTCACTCCAAGTGAAGAATGAGTTTTCACACCCAAATAATCAAAAGCAAATAATTAATTCGTTATTATTATTTCCCGACTGATGGAAAGTATTATTCTTGATTTTTTTGTATCTTTTGATTGAATGTAAAGTTTCGAAGCGAATATAAAAATGAAAGTTTTGTTAAGCAAACGACGGTTAGTTCGAGATGATAGCTGCGTCTTTTGATTTTATGAGCGTCCCAACACAAAATTTCATGTGGATTTAGATAAATGGATTACGTTCTCGTACACTGATGATATTAACGTATCAAAATGCTGGAATTTTTAGTGAATGTAATTCTCTTTGAATTTCGAATTAGATTGACGGTAAGATAAATTCACCTGGATTCTGACAAATTAAATTTTGCAGTTAGTAAGATTAAAACAACGATTTTCAAATTTTAGATTGATTTTTCTTCTGCAGCATAATGCCTATTCGTTGTCACGTTTGAGAAGTTCAATTGTCCTAACTTTATGAAGTTATTGTCTGCGTTTGAATTGTGATTCGAAATTTGTTTTCGATGATTTTTTTATTTATGAATTTTTTTGTTTCTTTCCAAAATTACATTTCCTGGAGAGTAATGTGCCTACCGATGTTTGATGTTTTGGTTATAGAACAATTTTGCAATATAATTTTGAAATTTTCTTAGTGGTGTCACTTGGTAAATAGGCAAATAAAATGATCATATGATCTTGAAACGTTGGTAAATTTTATCAAACATGACGTCATTTCATTTAGTGAAAACACTTATGAGGATTTTTCCTGTGTTCCTAAAGATACATAGATGACGTTAGGGATTGACGAATTGTCGAGTGCTTTTCAAAAGCTAATTAGAGTGGATTATACAACATAGTGCATTCATGAACTTTGGGACAATTTTATAAATCGCAAGTTTCCTTTTGGACACAGAATACTTGTTGATTGTAATCTATCTTTGTTGGTTGGAACTCTGATCATGTGAAATGACGACACAATAATTGGAACCATTTGAATATTTCAATAAATTAAACATGTGGCAGTTGTTTAAAGTTATTATATGATAATGTTTATTATTGACTTGATTTCAATTTGGAAGTGTAGGATGATGAAATGAAGAGGAAGTAAATTGATGACATGATAATCTTGTATTCCCTGTCAAAACTTGAATTGAGGGCTTTATTACCATCATCTACGCCGAAATGATTTCTAGAATTTCGTATTGGTAAACCGTAAAGCATCCTTGGTGTAGTGATTATAAGGACTAATTGCTTTTTTAAAAGCGTGCAAAAATGACAAAACTTTGTTAGTCAACGTTGAACTTGGAACAATAAATCGTTCTAAAACCAGAATCTATTTCAACCATTAACCGGCACACACATCACGAAAATAAGTAATAATATTAGTTGTACGTATCAAATATCAGGTGGCGCAAGTGAAAATAAGGTACATATTAGAAACTTTAACGGGTACAGTGATAGTAGATGATTGAAAGACTACTGCGGTAGTTGTTGATGATGATGTGTCGCTGCGGTGACCGAAGCAACTGCGGTTGCGTGTAACAGTTCATAGTTCGATGTTGTTACAGTAATGAAGACTACTGCTGTAGTTGTTGATAATGATTTGTCGCTGCGGTGACGAAGACTACTGCGGTAGTTATCGAAATTGTGTCGCTGCTGTGACGAAGACAACTGCGTTTGTACTTGTAGGCCTGGCTTAATGGCTGGAGTATTATAATTTGTAGCGGCGCTGAAAATTGTCCGCCGATGATTGGACAGTCATTGTAAGACGTGTTTTTTATGTTTTTTTTTGAGGTTGCGATTTTGTGAATTCATTGGAAGCTCAACCACAGTTGAGTTATTTAAGGATAAATCTGAGTTACTATTGTAAATAGTAAGAAGCGTCTTTTAGATTTGAGACTTTGATTGAATAGGCCGTGGCGTTTTGGTATGATAATTACTTGATTCCTGAAGTCAGGATGGATGAGCGATGAAAAGAAGTAATAGAGGAAACTTTGTTTCAGGAAACGAGTAAACATTGTGGCATGGCGACCAGGGACGGCCGCATGTCAGAATGGCCGTGTCAGCCACTTTTTCGTTTCGAATATAAATTATACTAATAACAATAAATCCTTCTATAAACTGGAGATTTGTGATCTTGCGTTATTCGATATTTTCGATAGCCTAAGGCTACCGATAAGTGGTCCGAACGTGACAAATGACCATAAACAGAATACTTTTTGACAAAACACAAATGCGTGGGAATTGGGTTCTCGAAACACGTGCGAATGTTTTTCGAGAGCAAAATCAGGGGCAGGGCGTCAGTAGTTGTCGTCGAGAGCTCCTCGGGATTGCTGAACAAAATAAAACAAATTCCTGACAAAATTCCTGACATTTCTATAAAATGAGAAAAATCCAAATTGAAACGCGCGTTTAAAAATCCGGTTTTTTAAATCCGTTGTTTTCATATTATACGTCGTTAGATCCTGTTCAGTCGTCGAACGAATTTCATGTTCCACCCATTGATTGATACATTTTACGATAAACCTTAATTGATCGTGAATTGAATTCCTTCACGGTCAGATCCATTTGAACGGCATTGTAAATCTTTTTGAAGTCATCTAATACCATCTACGGTTGATTTGTTCGGTTACACATATAAGGAAAGTGGATTACGACTAAACTGGTCCTATAAATTCAGGTCGCCTCTGCATCCACAGAGACGGAGTTTTTCCCTAAATCAAATGCGAATGTCTTTTGAAATATTTTCATTAGGCCGGTCCTGTATACTTTTTTGGTTTATGTTGGAAATGCAAATTCTCCCCTTGCGCTTGCGCCATCCTCCGGAAGGGGTACTACCATGTAGCAATCGGCTTACGCGATAGTTAGCCTACACACACGTTTGTATAACGTTCATGCTGATTTCTTTGTACAATATAACTAGTTTTGCGTTGTGTGGTGTGAGATTAATTTGGCGTATTCCTCACGACTTCCAAAGCACTTTCCATTCAACAGGTTATGGCCCAGTAACCATTCGCGAGTGAATCCGTTAAAAATAAAATCTGTTATCAACGATGGCGCAAAACGTGAATAACGCTAGAATCGAAATGCTGTCAAAAGACAATTACGATACGTGGCGAATACAAGTTGAAGCAATTCTTGTGAAGAACGACATGTGGGATTACGTAAGTGGCGACAAAAGGCGACCAGTAATCAGTGGTGTAGGCGACGCGAAAACTGCATCGGAACGCGAACTCGAAAGGTGGCTAATCGAAGACCGAAAGGCCAAATCGGATATCATCCTAGCCATATTACCGTCGCAGTTGAAGCAAATTCGTGGTTGTACTACGTCAAAAGAGGTATGGGACAAGCTTGAGAGCATCTACGCCTCAAAAGAGCCAGCTCGTAAAGCGACACTTCTCAAAATGCTCACTCAACAAAAAACGGTTGAAGGTAGCGACGTCAGAGACCACCTAGCGAGATTTTTTGACGCAGTCGACAAATTAGAAGCCATGGGGGTGAATATAAACAATGATCTTTCAGCTATCATGTTACTATATAGTCTACCACTTAGTTTCGAAAATTTCCGATGCGCCATCGAATCCTGCGATAATCTTCCAGATGTTGAGTCATTGAAAATAAAAATAGCGGAAGAAAGCGACGCGAGATTACAAAAATATGCAGATAACGAATCGAGCGCAATGTTTATTAAACATAGATCGAACCGTGGATCGAATGATCGAACCCTGCAGCCACACGAATGCAGTTGACTGCAGGAAATGTTGTAGGGACTTATCAAAACCGTCATGTGGCTGGGTTATGTTATCTGGTCGGTCTCACGACCGCAGTCAAAGGGTAATAAATGAGATAAGCTCCTTGACTGCTTGTCTGGTCGACAGTACAGATCGAGCGCTCTGCATGGAAAAACGATATGCCATTTAAGCGTAGCGCCACAGCTGCGGCAACTTTTATGTCCATCCAAGAAAATATTCAACGTCGTACTGACGGTCGCTGATAACGACGGCAGCCGAGCAGTGTGTGGCCGGTCGCGGCAGTGCAGGTGCAGGAGCAGCAGCAGTAGCAGCGGACTGTGTGTGGCTACGGCAGAACAAACGCGGACGTTGAACAAACGCGACGTAAGGAATGCTTATCGTTCACTTGTATCAAATGCGAAGGGTATGCTAAAACAAATACTCAAAGGAAACAATGTCTGTTTACTGAAGAAAGCGCTGTATGGGCTACGTCAATCAGGACGACAATGGCATACAAAACTTGACCAAGCCCTACGAACCATCAATCTTTGTCCGACCAATGCAAATCCATGCGTGTACGTCGACGACAAAACAAAATCGTACGTTTTAATATACGTCGATGACATATTGATATCGTCTAAAAGCGAGGACGATATTATCCGAATCAAGGAAGGATTGATGCAGAAATTCAAAATGAAGGATCTAGGAGATGCAAAGTATTGCTTGGGGATCGAGATTTCTCAGGAGCCGGATGGGTATCACCTCTCCCAGACGGGTTACGCTCGAAACATCCTAAGAAGATTCCATATGGAAAACTGCAAGGCGGTGAGTACACCATTAGATCCAAGTATTAATCTTTCCGAATTCACAGCCAAAATTGAAGCTGAAGGCGAGGAAGAAACTCCACCTCCCTTTCGCGAGCTCATCGGGGCACTAATGTACCTGGCTGTTGGCACCAGACCTGACATCTCACATGCCGTCAGCTCGTTAAGCCAATTCTGCGCTGATCCGAAGATCATTCACTGGAAAGCTGGAAAGCGCATACTTCGATATATTGCGGGCACCGTGAACCTTGGTCTCAATTACAATAAGACGGGACTTCCGCTGTCAGGGTACGTTGATGCTGACTGGGGAAATTGCAAGACAGACCGCAGATCTTATACCGGCATTACGTTCATCTTGGCCGGTGCATCAATCTCTTGGAAATCCAGAAAACAACGCACGGTTGCGTTGTCCTCTACTGAAGCGGAATATATGCTAACAGATGCAGCCAAAGAGGCCATACATCTCATCGGATTTTTGAATGAATTGGGGTTCAAAAAATTGTCAAATGTATCACTGTTCAATGACAATCAAGGTGCAGCAAAATTGGCATCCAATCCGGTGTTCCATGCCCGATCGAAACATATAGATATCCGGCATCATTTCATTCGTCAGGCCCTGCTGGACTATCCCATCCATCTGCTGTATTTGTCGACTGAAGATATGGTAGCTGATATACTGACCAAAGGGTTACCGTTTCCGAAACATTCGAAATGTTTGAATGGATTAGGTCTAGGGAAAAATTTGAGGGGGAGTGTTGGAAATGCAAATTCTCCCCTTGCGCTTGCGCCATCCTCCGGAAGGGGTACTACCATGTAGCAATCGGCGTACGCGTTAGTTAGCCTACACACACGTTTGTATTACGTTCATGCTGATTTCTTTGTACAATATAACTAGTTTTGCTTTGTGTGGTGTGAGATTAATTTGGCGTATTCCTCACGAGTTCCAAAGGACTTTCCATTCAACAGTTTATCTTTTAGTGAAAACACACAGTTTTTCCTTCAATTATTTTGCGCACGTTCCTAATATGTTTCATTCGATTTTGTTACACGAGTCGTTGAAAATATTTGTTCCACTAATTTTTTGTTTAATTGTCATAAAAGTGACTGTATTATAATACTGTATTATACAATCTGGGAAAATGTATGTATGTATGATGAATTTTCAAGCAATTTGAGTATAATGAATGACATATTTTAAGGCAGTTAAAGGTTAAAAAACTGTAAAAGTAAAACAATTTGACGCGCACAATTTTCTTCACGTTTTATATTAACCCATTTAAGGCCGGTGTACTCGCACGAATACAGAAACTTCTTGCCCCGTAAATTTAATATTTATATGCCAAATAAAAATATTGTAGGTGGTTTGGTTTTTAATACAATCTATTATTAGAAATATTTAAAAAAATTTAGGGTACATCGACAATCTTGTTAGTGGGAGTGCCGCAAGAACGTAAGTTAAAACGCTACTAGAAGTAAATGGAAATTATTAATATTATTCTTAAGTAAACTTTATTTAAATGATATTGTTTATGATTAATTCTAAATAATAGTTATAACTCTGTAATGAACTGCTAAAAAAGTAAGTTAAACATTAGTATTTTACAAAATAATTTATTATATATATCGCTGTACCCATTCGAGTACAGCGGCAACATACCTAAATGAAAAATGTATTTTTGTTACAGCTTACTAACAATGACTTCCAAACGTTTTGAGGCTGTAAATGACTACAAGGGGTTGGAAGAAGCTGTTCAAGCTATATTTGAAGATAGTGACGATGATGCCAATTATGATTTAGCCATTATCCCACCACCTCCGAGCGTCGTAACTGATGAAGAGGAAGGGGCTGAGGAAGACATGGTAAGTGTCTCACTGCCACGAGACGTTCCGGGGAATATTGAAGTGTTTATAAATAATATTCAAACAAGTGACGATAGCAGTGACGAGGAACCGTTGGCAGCAAAGAAACTCAGACGTGACCAACAGGAAAGAATTCCAACTTGGCGTAAATGTAGCCCAATATATTCTTCAACGCCTGGAGGAACTTCTGAGGTTGACCAAAGAAAGGAGACCGTCAAAGAGGCACTCAAGGACCTGAACCCTGTACAGATTTTTGAAAAAATATTTGATGAGGAGGTTTTGGACCTTATTATTACAAATACTAATTTATATGCGAGACAAAATAACAGGCATAATTTTCAGATAGATTCAAACGAGCTGAAAACATTTATCGGCATTTTGATATTGTCCGGTTACCATAAACTACCCAGAGAGAGTGTTACGACGCAAGTGCGGCTGCGCCGTCCCTGGCCGCAATGTTGGGATAAGGCGCCTACCAGACCACCCGATTCTTAAAACAACAACGACGAGAGAAGCGATCCGAACGTTGAAGACGACCGACGGCCAGTGAAATCGTTACTATTTCAATCAGCTCATAGCATTATATCGTTTAATTCCAATAAATTCGTTAAAAAACAAATTGGTCCTTCGAGCATTACGAACATTACGAAACAGAGAGTTTGTATTGGTGTTTAGATGAAGATGTGGGTATAGCATTTGTTTCTAAAGCCATGCCTAGACAAAGTTTCCGCGATATAAAAAAAAACCTTCATTTGGCAAATAATGATCACGCAACATCTACTACCGATAAAATGTTCAAAGTGAGACCTTTATCTGATATTCTTATAAAGAAATTCAAACAGTGGGGTGTAATTCACGAAAACATTTCGATAGATGAGTCAATGGTAAAATATTATGGCCACCACCCGGCGAAACAATTTATACGGGGAAAACCTGTAAGGTTTGGTTTCAAAAACTGGGTAGCAGCTAGTTCTACCGGTTACTGTTATGCTTTCGAGTTTTACTGTGGAAAATCGACTAATGCCACCAATGAACCTCTTGGAACAAGAGTTGTGAAATCACTTTTACAGATGCTTGAAACCAATCCAACTAATCATATGATCTTCTTTGACAATTTCTTTTCTAGTTACGACCTTTTAGTTGATTTGCGAAGACTGGGATATAATGCTACTGGTACAGTACGTGAAAACAGGACGAAAAAGTGTCCCCTAAAGAGCATGAAAGATATGAAGAAAGAGGATCGAGCTGCATATGACTATAGATTCGATAAAACAAATGAACTGTTGCTAGTTAGATGGAAAGATAATAGCATATGTACAATGGTCACAGATTATGACACCATTGAACCACTCGGTAAGGTAAAGAGATGGTGTCCAGTAAAGCGTGAAAAAGTCGATGTTGGTATACCACGTTTGTTTCAAAATTATAACAATGGAATGGGTGGAGTAGATGAACTTGACCAGTCTATATCACTCTATAGAATTGCTATTCACGGAAAGGAATGGTGGTGGGTTCTTTTCACCTATATGGTAGACATGGCGATAGCAAATGCTTGGCGTTTGCACGTCGTCAGCCACGAAGACCATATGGACCAGCTATTGTTTAGACGTCACCTCGCAAGATATTATTTACGTCAAACAACACTAGCCAAAAACCGCCCATCGTCTTCAATGGTGCAAGGATTGGCGCAAAGTAGCTTGGGACACTATCCTCAAAAAATAGAAAAGCAATTACGTTGTGCAGTTTGTCATGCAAGAGTTCGCTGGCAATGCAAGACCTGTTTGAAAACATTGTGCATTGAAAGAGAATGTTTTGAAAAATATCACCGTTAAGTGGCCGTTGTACTCGCATGAGTACACCCCCCTGATTTCTTAAAAATAAAGAATAAAAACTTTTTTTTTCTTATTTTGTGTTCTTTTTATTCATATAATTCTGAAAATAAACATTTACTATTGAAAATACTATTGGTTTTATTTTGGCGCTTAATGGGTTAAGCCTTTGTTTAAATATCAGTATGAATTCTTTGAGGTCGTTAATAAAATTCGACATGTCTATTAAATTCATTTTCATAGCTGGTTCCAATTTCAATGAGTAATCTCAAAACTAACGGTCTCAGTAATTACATTTGCCGTTTTATTATTTTATTATAATTTAATAAGGTTTTGAAGATAGTTAAAGGCTTGCATGTAATTATATGTTCTTCCTGAGTTTATATTGCGAATAGGTATTTTTATTGATTATTATAGCTAAAACCCCAAGCATTTAAATATATGATTAATAAATTTATAATCACGATAAATTTTATATTTATGAAATAATTCTTTGAATCAAAACAATCAAACATTTTCGACGTATTTATCCTTTTGACAGTAATTCAATAAAACGTTTCAATATACTGGAATGAGTTCTTGAATTTTATGGAAAGTGCACTTACGAATTTTCTTTGGACTTGGATATTTCCTCAAATGTTTCTAGATTTGTTTGAACTATTTCAAAAATTTTCGATAGCCTAAGTGGTCCGACCGTGACAAATGGCCATAAACAGAACACTTGTTGACAAAACACAAATGCGTGGGAATTGGGTTCTCGAAACACGTTTGAATATTTTTCGAGAGCAAAATCAGGGGCAGGGCGACAGTTGTCGTCGAGAGCTCCTCGGGATTGCTAGCCCAACTGAGAAACAAAATAAAACAAATTCCTGACATGTCTGTCCCACGGGCGAAGCCGGGGCGGGTCCAGTTTTTAATATTTTGAGAAAAAAACAAACCGAATATATTCGGTACCTGAGCCGAATAATTCGGCCGAATACGAATAGCTGAAAAGATTCCGAATACGCCGAATACCGAATACCAACCGAATATTCGGCGCATCTCTAATATTTTGTAAGAAGAATTACACCGCTCGATATATTGTTATAAATACATTGTTTTAGGATATAACAATCTATTAGAATAGTGCCAATCCCATTCTTCGTAGAAATGGTTGCGATCTGCAAAGACAAAAAAAATGAATCGATTGTGAAGCAGAGATTGAACCGTATGTTACAAGCTATTGCCTCAACGGATAACCCGAGTCTTCTAAACTATCATTATGTTAATAACTAATTACCTACTGCCAGTAAAACTGCAACAACACTTGAATAAAATGAAAGTTCTAAAAATAATGCATAATTGTTTTACCCAGGAAATAATATTGATTGGGGTGGTTTTGATGAATAGTGGTTTTAATTCCCTGAGCGTCTAAATGGCCAAATGCCGAAATGAACATTTAAGGAAAAGATGCACGTTGAAACATTTGTGTTCCCATTAAAGGCTGAAAATATTCACAGAATAGTCTTTTACATCTACTTCAGAAATAAATGAATAAATTGAAATAAAACAAGTACAGTCAAACTTTCATATGGCGAATATATATTTAACAAATTTACTTTCATAATGAATTTTGTATGTACTAGGCACTCATGAATTGAAATATCTTAGAAAGCGCGCGATATTTAATGAAGTAAATTCAGTGTTCCCCTCCATTTTTTTTTATACGCAACTGTTTCGCGCATTGTTATTATTATTCGTGAACAAATCGTTTGTGAAAAATTTAAAGATGGCTTCAAAACGTGCCGGCTATGTATCGATTGAACAGAAAAACAAATTTATCGAGTTGATGCAGGAGAGGCCCCAACTTTGTAGTGGGAGGTATTCGTCCACTTTTTCCAAAAAAGATGGACAAAATGAGGGGACGAATATTTCCCTCGTATTAAATTCCATCCGTGGGGGCCAAAAAACATGGCTGCAATGGCGAAAAGTAAGTACAAAGTGTTTACGTTAAATTCATTGCGAAAATTTATCTCAAAATTTATTCAACTTATATTTTAGACTTGGCAAGATATGAAGAGCCAAACGAAAAAAAAAAGAAGCGGAAATACGGAGGCACGCTAGAGGAACCGGTGGAGGGTGTACGGGTACGACACTGACAAGCACGGAAGAAAACTTGCTGAGCTTCGTCAGTGAAGTATCTGTAGTTGGCCATTCTACAGTAGAAGAATCCTCTGTCAATTTTGTAACTAATGTAGAGTCCTCTTTATTATTTTTATTTTCTGTATCGTTTTAGGATTTCATAACTGATGAACCACCGGCAGCACCGGAGGTCATAATACATGAAAGTGAAGAAAGTAAGTTATGAAACTATTTTATTTTTCAGTTCAGTTAAAGTTACATTTCATGTATTATCAATAGCGATTCAAGAAGTTGGCGATAAAGATTTGCCGGGGCCTAGCAGTTCGCATGTTGAGCCTAACATTACTATGTATTTTTTATAAAATTAACTGCACTTGGTCTATACCTATTTTGAAGAAATATTGAAACCATTTGTTTTTTTTTAGAGAATAAAAGACATACTTTATCGTCAGCAAAAAAACTTGAAGTAGCTGCTTCTGCTGCCGATAGGTTGGCCACCATATCCGCAGAAAAATTGGCCCTTAAGAAGAAGTGTTATAGGGAAAAGCTGGATTTTATGCGAGAGGCAGAAAATCGAAAGTATCGACAAAAGGAGAGAAAAAATGAACTTAAAGAAAAACAATTAATTTAAAAAAAAAAAGAATTACTGTTAAGAGAAAGGGAGGTTTCGTCATTAGAAAAAATCGCGGCAAGCTTAGAAAGAAAAAATATAAATTTATTATAAACTCAACGTATCGAAATACGATTCACGTCGCGGGAACTCGGCCGGCACCGCGTCGGGAAATACCACTCCGTTTTAGATGCTATGAGTTCTGTAAGATCTAAACGAGTCTCCAAGGCCTTAGAAACCGCACCTGTCGATCCAGAGTCACTTTTAGAGGAAGTGACCGACCAGTGGACCTCTCAATTTATCTCCAGCGTTTCTGGAATTCCAGGCAGCTCTGAGCAGGTGAATACGTTCCCAATTATCCAAGCTCCTGCTATAGAAACAACCACTGTCATGAACTGTCCCATCTGTCACATGGATGGGGACAAATGCAAATGTGCGCAGCAAGCAGAAGACCCAACTAAGACCCCAGATCTCACACAGCTTCCAGGGATTCCAATACTTTCTCCTGATCCTCTGCCACACACAGAGCCTGTATTACCACTCCTCCCGGAGGTGGTAACAGACCTGGAAAAATTGACTAAAGGTGGTTATTCCAAAAGCAAGAACAAGGGGAAACACACCGAGAAGTCGTACAAAGAAAAGTCTGTTACAGCACCTGTGCACTCTCCTCCCTTGTTGGAAGATACCGTTGGCATTGAAGATAGTCCTTTATTAACTCCGTCAATGGGGATATTAGTATCCCAGACTGAGGAGCCTGTGGAAGGCACATCTGAAGAGAAAAGTGTTGATTCGGTAACTGCCTTGTCCTCCCTTTTACCTCCCTTAGTGTGGGATCACCAGCAAAATTCTGAGACAAAACCAAAGGTTTCTTTCCCTGATCTGTCGACAAATCAGTCATTGGTAAATGATCCATCTGATAACAGATCAGATGAAGAGGTAACATTTACCACCCAAGATTACTTGGAGGAATTCAGAAACATCAAGTTGGAAACCTTAACAGATGGAATGATAGATCACCCCTCTAGTGAAGCCCTCGCTGCGTATATCATATGGGCAGAAAGAAAGAGTATAAGCACTCTAGAGGAAATTGCAAGGGTACAAATGGAATTTAATAATAATATCACTCGGCACATTACCAACCTGGTTGACAATGTGGCGGTCCTCAAAAGTGCCATTGCAGAGGTGGAGAGAGGTTTAGCTACAATTACCTCTCAAGTCACTGCTATGATGAATGTTGGAGCATCTACCTCAAGCACCACTCAGCAAACAATCCCTGTTCAGTCACGTGCAACTACTCCTCAACTTATACCCGGCGCCTCCACCAAGTGTCAACTAGATTTCCGTTTATCGTAGTTGGCGCGGGGGTTTTTACTCAGGGTAGCGTAAATTCGTTGATGATGCTCGTCGAGTAAAACAAGATATACGGTTGCGACAAAATATATTGACTCACCCCAAATATAAAAAGGTTAATCCAATCGCTCCCAACATTGGAACGTTCACAAACACAACGAAACGAGATTTTAAAATACCAAACACAAAATAAACATCACTAATAACGCGCCCGTCGTTACTTGGAGTAATTTCCAAATATCACAATTACCGGCGGTACGTGCAAACGAAGATCGTTTACACGGGACGATCTCCTACAGGACTGCGGAGCGAAATCTTTGGTACCGAGGAAAGTTCGGTTCCCTTCCCCTGATTTTCCGGTGGCCTGACGGCACATTTCCAGGAATTCTGTTTACATTGCGGTTTTGGGCACATGGCCGCGTAAGACTATGCTTCAATCTGTAACAGAACTCCTGGTATCCGCCGGACGGCTTCAAGTTACGTAGGGTAAGGTGAATGAATTTTCCCAAGAAGGAACGAGATGTATCTTTGGTGGCCTAGCATTCGGCGCACCATTTCACCATTACTAAGGGAACCGATTTCTATGTGACAATAGTACCCAAGAAAAAAGATTTATCAGGTAAAACGAAGTGGCGTATGGCCATAGATTGTAGGAAGTTAAATGAAAAAACTATCGACGACAAATATCCGTTACCCCAAATAGAAAGTATATTAGGCAAGTTAGGAAAGAAAAAATATTTTACGACATTAGACCTGGTGTCAGGTTTCACCTGCCGTTAAAAAAAACATATCGGAAAAAGGCACATGATCATAGAAGAAATCAGGTGCATGCAAACAACCAAACTGCTCAAATAATTTTAAACCGGCTAGAGGAACGCACCCTGCAGTTAAAAAAAAACATCGCAAAAGGCACATGATCATAGCAGAAATCAGGCGCATGCAAACAACCAAACTGCCTAAATAATTTTGAGCTGGCAGGAGGAACGCAACCTGCAATTAAATATAACATATTGAAAAAAGGCGTGATGCCCGGCTGGGTGAATCCGGAAAAATAGTGCAGATCGACGAAGCAAAATTCGGCCGCCGCAAATACAATCGCGGCGGGTCTGATCGAGGACCGCCGTGATAATGTCTTCATGTCGTCGTTGCTTCGCGTGACGCCGGTACGCTCATACCAATAATTGAGCAGTATGTGTTACCAGGTAAAATAGACTACATTTCTTATACTTATCTCAAATTTCCTTTAAAAAAATTATAAATTCATGTTCCTTATCACTACGTGTCTCATTCTAGGAACCGAGATCCACACCGATGCCTGGGCATCATACAATGCTCTAGATTTAATTGGTGACGTACATAGAGTCGTGAACCACAGCGATCTGGAGCATGAAGAGAATAAGCTACAGTTATTGGTAAAAAAATATGGTAAATTCTTTGTGCTTGGAACCCCAACTGGCCGTGTTAGAACAGGGCAGTTGGAAATACGTCTAAAAGATCCTGAGAAAACTGTTCAACGGCGACCTTATCGTTTATCGGCAAGCGAACGTAAAATAGTTCGAATTATTAAATGCAAACATTATTTAACCAAGTTCATCACCATTCGCGATCCTAACACTTTTAGTGAAAAAGAAAGATGGTCGGATCGTCTAGTAGCAGATTATCGACAATTGAATATTCGATGTCATTTTAATTTTTTTCTATTTTTTACCCAATTCAGTAAATACATGTTTTTTTGCAGCCTATTTAGTCCAAGATTCGGCAGTTGATTTTGGTGCTGAAAAGTTATCTTGATTCAACTCTTCTATTGTAACTCACCAAACAATGGTTTCACAAACATAACCGCACGCTCAACAACACCAAATTCAGGGGGAAATCATGTAACAAGTATTTACAAATGGCCCACGAGACCGAAGACCTGCAATTAAAAAAAAACATACCAAAAAAAGGCACATGATCACAAAAGGAATCAGGTGCATGCAAACAACCAAACTGCCCAAATAATTTTGAACTGGCAGGAGGAACGCAACCTGCAATTAAAAATAACATATTGTAGAAAACTGTTAGACTGTGCAATAGGCTGAGACCATTGACACGAATAACGGACGTTGACGTTTCCGGAATCAGAGAGAGCGAATGAGAGTGAGGTTAAGTTAGTTATGTCAATTATGTGGTAGACAACGAAATAAAAAAGATCGAAGTATTTATCCGAAATTATTACCCTTATAATAAATCCATCGAAGAAGAATCGTACGGTAACCGAATAAACAAAACTTATGTGTTACGGCCAACTTTGATAATATTGAAAAAAGGCATATGATCATAGAAGAAATCAGGTGCATGCAAACAACCAAACTGCCCAAATAATTTTGAACCGGCTGGAGGAACGTCTCTTGGACCTTCATGGGCTTCTTGTGAGGGAGGCTATACAAGTTTTCACACTATACTGCAGGCAATATCGTGCGGTTACGATATTAATCTCGAGGCTTACCATAAGTACACAAACTATTACTACTTCATGGAAAAGCTAAATCAAATCCAATCTTGCCAATTGGTCAGTTGTCAAATTATTCAGACTATCGACTGCATCACGCACGAAAATATTTCAGAGAAAAAACTATGGAAGATGTATCCAACAAATTTTTGGAAAAGTGTGATCCTGTTGTTTCAAACACCTAGGAAACCATTAAAATCATTGTCTGCTGAAGTTATAAAACATTCAACACCTCCAACAGAGCCTGCAGGTAAAAATATCGCAGAAGAACTCCAAACACATTCTGATGCTAGTTCTAGTACGCCAGAAGAATCAGCGTCATCCAATATTGATTCTGATTATGAAGAAAATTTTGGTCATGATAAACCACGTTCTTGATGATTATGTCTTTTACACGATAAAAAAATATATTTTTGCCACATTTCACATTCAAACAAAAAATATATGTGCATTATCATAGTTCAAGGATTTTAGTCGCCATATTGGATTGGCCATTTTGAATTTCCAAAGTTTGATAACGGATTCATAATCAGACCATTTATTTTATTTTTCGACTTTTGGTCAGGTTTTGGAGCCATCATCCCCATTGTGTACGGGTGCAAAGAACCCCCCATAGCAGAAATCGGTTGCAGGCGCTGTGCAAATTTTTTTCCGCTATTTGTCGACAAAGAAGCAAGTAACACTCGTTTTAATTTTTGAAAATGCTCTCGCGTTGTTTTCGCCAGCTTTCATACTCTGTGAGTAGTTCAAATCGTGGGAGATGGTTCCTTCAACGCTGGGGGGGGGCACCTCCAGTATGTGCTGTTTGTCGTTCCAAAACGATGACTTTGGTAAAAAGTACATCGTTTAGGGACGGGTATGTTTGGAGGTGTCTCGGATACAAAGGCCAAAAACAGAGCATACGTTTTGGAAGTTTTTTGTTCAAATCAAAAATAAATCTTGAAGACTTGGTAGAAGTGGGCGGATGACGCGCCCGCCGTTGATCAAATCGCGTATACGGGCTCAAGTAAAAAGACCGTCATAGATTTCAACAATTTCTTCCGCGATTTATGCTCCCGCTTTTTGGGCCGCGCAAAACGAAAACTCAAGCGGATGAATGGAACGACTCCAAGTATGATTCGGAGCTTTGAGTTCATTTGGAGGCAATATACAACGGGTCGCGAGTGCGACTTTTGCGGCAGATCGCTTGGTACCATCCGGCCAATGATGCATAGTGGGTTTTTTTCTTTTGTACGTATTTTTCATGGCACATTTTACGACCAAAACATTCATTTCCTGTGAGAAGACGAATTTTCATGTACGCATGCAATTTTTTTTATTAATTTTTTTGGTGTATTCAATTTTTTAATTAACAGTATATGATAATCAACATTATAAGAAGAATATTTTGCCAAGGTGAGAAGAGTCTGGGAGTTTGAATTTCCTATCTAGCTCTTTTCGTTCGTAAAAAATTTAAAACATCGACTGGTCTATCGATTTACTTCGCTGGGGTAAAATTATCGAAACAAAAATGATTTCTAATTAAAATTATGTATCAGTCGCTAATAATTATGTGAATTTACTCGAGTAACCAACCAGTTGTGTTCCGTTGAAGACCAGTGCCACGATAGCTGATCCGATCTGGCTGACATAATCTATAAAACAAAGGAAATTCTGCAGAGTGTTGCCAAATTTACCATCTTTGGGAAAGTCGATTTTAAAGGCGAAAAACATTATTTTCTTGTATATTTCATATGTTGAGGAAAATGTAACTTCAATATTTTGAGGAATAACGTTTTTAAGGTCCCATATTGATAATTTGTGATGAATACCATTGGTTAGTATATTGTTAACACGTTGAGTGTTTTGCGAATAGAATACAATATCAAGAAATAATTTTGATTTCTGTTTCTTCATTCAATATTTTACGACAATTTCAAAAACGGTGACTTGTTGGTCCCGTGCGGCCCCTCGTATGCATTCACTTACCATAAGGCCGCACGAGACCAATGAGTCACCGTGACAAACATGCATTGACAAGTATACTTTTCGATGATAGCGCACTGACCGGCAGCTCACAAATTTGCATTAATACTAAGTTCCGTCTTGTGCATCGTTTATCGTACAACTAATTGTGCCTGCGAAAAAAATGTCGTACGAAGCGGAACAAACCCGTCTTCTCAAGTTGTGGCAAGATTACTTATCGGAGGAAGAACAGGATGAGCCGGTTGAATATGAAACAGATGGATCTGATGAGTATTTTCCCGATATAGAAGAAACTGATTCGGATGACACTGAGCCTCAAAGAAAAAAAGTTAAAAGGGATGAAATGAAGAATTTGGCAGAACCATCCACATCAATGAACCCATCAAGTAACTTGGACGATATTATTGAGCAAGTAGTGCGAAATGAAGAAAATTATTCGTCTGATTCTGACGAAGAAACTACCGAAAATTATCAAAATATTGATGATATTGAATGGCTATCCGCAAGTGGAGAACATTTGAAAAAATTCGAGTTCAGACAGCCAAACAGCGGATTTCTGAATATTATGTACGAAGAGTATGACAAAACGCCATACGACTTTTTCAAAGTATTAGTGACTGACGAAATAATATGTCTAATGGTAAGTGGCATCCATGTTCTTATGAATGTTGTCACTTTACATGTACAACTCGTTTTAGGTACAAGAAATTAATCGGTATGCACAGCAATGCATAAAAAAAATGAACTGCCTAAAGCACGTATAACAACTTGGTCCCCTACAGATCCTGAAGAGATTGAAAAATTTTTAGGAATCGTAATATTGATGGGTTTGGTAGCTTTACCGTCTCTCAAATCATATTGGGAAAAAAAAGATGTATAAAAATTTTATTCCATCCGTCATGTCTCGCAATCGTTTTCAGTCTTTGTTGAAAACGTTACATTTCAATAATAATGAAGAACCGAGTGAAGATAGATTACATAAGTTGTCATCACTGCTGGAAAAACTGCGCACATCATTTCAAAGTGCTATAATACCATCGTAATATGTTTGTATTGATGAGACCCTAGTGCCTTTTCGGGGAAGACTCAAATTTCGTCAGTATACGAGTAATATCAGTAGTAGTCGGCGTGAACTCCGAGTCAATTACCATTAATCTCCAAATAAAAAGTATCAAGTGAAGATTTCTATTCTTGCGGGAAACCCATTACAAAAATTGGTGTCAGAAGTGGGATCCTCTTCAAGTGCAGAAAACCAACAAGATTCGAAGCTTGTTCATCCGGTACCTGCAGCGAAGGATTTGTCTCGAGGTAAGAAGATACGATAACCTCTTCACAAAACATCGTCAAAGTCCAGAACCTATATCTCGAATCAACAAAACTCATCAAAATAGGAATCCAACTCTACTCGACTACATGATCAACGCAAATGCATTCCATCGCAATCCAATATAAATTTATATATTTGGGTAATAAGAAAATCAAATCGTTTAAGTGGAAACAGTTCGCGTCTCCGTATTAAATTTCTATCAATTTATGACCAACGATAGTTCATACCCGCCACTTTATGAATTCAAATTGGAATTAGACGAAAAAGGATATATAGAATAGAAAATGTCTGTCGCTTTTGAACAAGTAAAAGATATTAGTTGTACAAATAAGTTTCCGCGGTTTGTCAAAAGGTGACCCCACCAGAAGGTTATGGAGAAATTGTCAGATGTAAAACGTAATATCCCAAAATTCCTCATCCGGCAACACCATAACCTTAAAGTACTAGTGATCCCGTATCAGCATCACGTAATTTTTTTCGTGCAAAAATGTCAAGTTTTGTGCCGAATAAGCATCATTTGCGGGAACTTTTGATTTACTTCTTTAATTTGAAAAAATCTGCAGCTGAGGCGCATCGATTGCTTCTAGAAGCATATGGTGAAGCTGCTTTAAGTGAGAGAAGTTGTCAGGAATGGTTTCAATAGTTTAAGAACGGCGAGCTTGACGTAAAGGACAAAGAACGCAGTGGAAGGCCGAAAGTGTACGAAGACATGGAATTAGAAGTACTATTGGAGGAAGATTCGTTCCAAACGCAAAAAGAACTTGCACTTACATTACAAGTGACTCAACAAGCAATTTCGCATCGTTTAAAATCGTTAGGGATGATTCAAAAACAAGGAAATTGGGTTCCATATGAACTAAATCCGAGAGACGTTGAACGCCGATTATGCATGAGTGAAATGCTGCTTGCCAGGAATAAAAAAAAAGAGTTTTTTGCATCGTATAGTCACTGGTGACGAAAAATGGATTCACTACAATAATCCAAAGAAGAGAAAGTCATGGGTTAAGCCCGGCGAACCATCAACATCGACAGCTAAGCCGAATATTCATGGCAAAAACTCATGCTGTGTATTTGGTGGGATCAGCTTGGTATCGTGTATTATGAATTGCTGAAACCACGCGAAACCATTTCTGGAGCTCTCTACCGAACACAATTAATGAGATTGAGTCGGGCACATAAGGAAAAACGCGCCCATTACTACTCCAGACACGACAAAATCATTCTTTTACACGATAATGCTCGTCGTCCACATGTTGCGACGCCGGTAAAAACATACTTGGAAACACTCAACTGGGAAGTTTTACCCCACCCGCCGTATTCACCAGACTTAGCCCCTTCCGATTATCACCTGTTCCGGTCGATGGCACATGATTTGTCTGAGCAGCGCTTCACATCATATGAAGACACGAAAAATTAGGTAGATTTGTGTATAACGTCAAAAGATGAAGAGTTTTTTCGACGGGGTATCCGAATGTTGCCAGAAAGATGGGGAAAAGTAGTGGCAAATGATGGGAAATACTTTGAATAAAACGTAATGTACTGTTCCTTCACAATAAATTCCTAATTTTTTATAAAGAACCGCGGAAACTTATTAGTACACCTGATATGATAATTAGATTTGATTTAAATAAATCCAAATTAAACGAGTTCATTGATAACTTCGATAAAGCAAATCAAATCATCAAACCTGAACAGAGAAATTTATTATTCACACTTATCGAAACGCGACTAACGGATAACGCTAGAGCAATTGTTAGGAATAGAGCATTCAATAACTGGGCCGAACTGCGAACATTTCTTTTGGAAACTTATTCCGATAGAAGAACTAGATGTCAGTGGCAATTAGAATTGAATTCTTGTCGACAAGGCTACAACGAATCAGTCCTTTCGTATACCAGCAGTGTGGAAAACTGTTACCTCGAATTGTCAAATTGCTTACATCCAAATTTCACTCAAGAAAAAAGAGAACTTGTATTGAACTGTTAAGGTGCGTCCAGATAAGTTCGAGGCAGCGTACGGATTCATCGAAACCGGCGCATTTCTTTGTATATTAACGGCTTTGGGTGACATATTAAGTACCGAACGAACGCCTGTCAAATTTTCTACCCGTCCACATTAGTGCGAGGCAGTATTTTAAACGATCTCACCAAGGGATCCTAGAGAGGTAAACAGTTCACCGAACGTTCAACATCCGTACGGGACCTATCCGCTTGGGGTGGGTACGGCGAATTTGGAACCGCGGCATGTGAACGAGAGAATACATTTTGCTTTTCTTTTTTCGAAACATTAAAACGACTTGCGAAATGCGACTGCAACTCATGTTTTTTTTTATATTTTGCAACAAGGATGTATATATTTCATAATGCAAAAAAAATTAATCATTAAAATTCAAAAGCGGATTGATTTATTAATAGAGATCGATTAAATCAATCTAATTTCTAAAAAATTTTTTTGCACTTTGCGGAATGAAATTGAAATTTAGGAGATGAATTTCCAAATGAATTTGAAATTATTCCAATGAAGTGAACTTGCAGCGAATGTCAGCTATTAATCCATGTTTCCATAATTTGAAATAGATGACAACAAATTTTTCAGACTTATTAAATCAAATTGACCTACGGTCGCTTTCTAAATGTCATCTTTTCAACGTTTATTGCATTGTGAACAATATAATATTGTAGCAGTCGAACCGTCAATATCCGTTTTTCTTGGAAAGAGGGATGAATTTAGAAAGCGGATAGTCGGTCATTGTTCGCCACGGGACTTTTTTACGAAGGGGGTTTTTCGACGAATTCGAAAAACAGAAACTTGCTAGTACATTCTGAAAGAAATGCGGCTCATTCAGTTGTCAACATCGATATGAGTTGGTCAAACGAAAAAGTGCTCAATTTTATCAATGAGGTACAACTACGTCCAGTTTTATGGAAAAAAGACAAAAAATCATACATGAATGTGATGAAAAAAGAAGATGCTTGGAGGGACATTAGCAATATAATTATATAATTTGCGAAAGCATACCGGAGCTGAAAAAAAAATGGGAAAGTCTCCGGGGTTCGAGAAGACGTGAAAAAAATCGAATTACTCATAGCATGAGTACAGGAAAAGGTGAGTGCCCGGAATTTATTTATTTTCATCATATTGATTAAAAATACTTGATATATATAGAAAAATGAATGATCAAAAATAATATTTTCAGGAAGAAATGAAGTTTATATTTCTAAGTGGTTCGCGTGGGAGAGTTTGAAATTTTTGGAAGACCCCGAAGAACTACGTCCTACATCCACAGTGAGTAATTATCTCAATCCTTAAAATTCCATTGCAAAATTTTCCTATTATAGAGTTGTGATCTGTGAATCAATTATGGATTTTATTTGTTACTCGACAGATTTATATAAATGTAGAATTCTGGATCGAATACATCAACTACGTATTTGATTTTTCAATAACTTGTTAATTCACGACTCATTCTGACAATAGTTGCAATTACATTAATTTATCGTTCACCTTGATACTAAAATTGCACATCAAGTTTCATTTAATTCACGGAAAGAATTGTATTATCCGATCAGAAATTTTAGATCGTTCAGTATTTTTTATGAAAGTACGTGAGTGCTCCCGAATCTGGTGAGCTGCATTAAAAACGGACAGACCTGTGCAAATTGTTATTCATCAAGTCATTTCCAGAATTGAGAAACCAAAAATACTCTAAATTCTGATGGAGACAAATTTTCTTTAAATTAATTTTCCTTAAGGAACAAATAAAATCATTTTGTATTTTCAAATAGCTATATTTTCTTAATATATTTTTATAATCCTTAATTTTTTGATACATTGATATACATTCTTGTCAATAGTGTTTCATTATTCATCAAGAAAGAATTGAAATATTTCATTATCAATTAATTATTCTACCTTCATTTAGTAAAAATTTAAAAGAGTAAAATTAAAAGGCAAACGTCAGTACAAAGTTTTCTGAATATGATAGAGAGCAGTATTTTTACTTTCTTCTGTTCAGCAACTGTTTCATGAATAATCGTTCTGCCATTCGATTGCTCCTCCCGCAGAATAGAAATATTCCGAGAATTCATTTCGGATAACATTGGCGGACGTTGATGATCTTCGCGGAATACTCGATAGATTTTGGAAACCTGCATTACTATCATTTCGCCAATTGCCAGGAATCAATTGTCCATCTTCTTCTCTGTCTAAGGTTATGCCTCTATTGTATAAGTTCCTCGAAGAAGAGCTTCTACGCAAAAAATTGTGTAAGCAAACAGTGCTCATTACAACAAGTTCTGCTTTTGATGGCTCTAACAGCATCGGTTTTCGAAGCACACGAAAACATGCCGATAAAATACCAAAAGCATTTTCTATGACTCTTCGGGCTCTAGATAGTCGATAGTTGAATATTCTTTCCCTCGATTCTTTTGGATGTATCCCACTGTACGGTTTCATAATGTTAACCGATAAAGGAAATGCCTCATCGGCAACGAAAACGAACGGTACATCTTCAATCCTCCCCGGTAATGTCGTGGATGGCGGTAAATTTAATTTATTATTTTCTAAATCTTTATAAAATTTAGTATTTTTAAAAACGCCTCCATCTGAAACACCTCCTTGGCATCCAATATCAAAAAAAATGAAATTACAATCTGCATCAGCAATCCCCATCAAAACAATACTAAAATTTGATTTATAATTATAATAGACACTTCCACTATTCATTGGTGATTGCAAGAGTACATGTTTTCCATCGATAGCTCCTAAGCAATGAGGAAAGTCCCAAGTTTCTTGAAATTGTTCAGATATTCTCTTCCATTCTTCAATTGACGAAGGAACCTAAAAACATTTCGAAAAATATACTTTAAATATCTTATATTTTTCCAGAATCATTCAGCTCCAGCCAAACACAATAGGGAAAAGGATGACTGTGTTGTCACCGAAGAGGAAGAAATGTCACCTGACATCGCTACTCCACATAGTGAAAGAGGGGAGGCAAGTCAAATTTTTCGGTCGCAAAATATAACGGCTTTCCGAAAACGAAAAACGGAGGATCCGCGCATTGACGAAACGTATAGCATTTTACAATCAGTGAAAAATAGAGAAGATGAATGTTCAAGCTTTGGCGACTTCATAGCAGCCAAACTGAGGAAAATGGAGCCTCATCGGCGAACAATAATTCAAAGAAAAATATGTAATATAATTTTTGAAGATGAAACCGAATAAAATAAAATATTTACATACCTACACATTTTCTATTAATACATCGACATACTTCTGGAATAATTGTGGAAATTAGTTGTTTTGAAACATTAAAAATATATTGAAGACTGGTATACGAATCACCGCTGGCCAGGTACCTCAGCGTAATTGCTAATCTTTCTTCCGCACTAACGGATTTCCGAAAATTGGTATCGTTCTTAGAAATCTGTTTACGGATTTTTTCCAATAGAAATACAAAATCGGTTGAAGACATTCTCGTAAATTTACGAAAATGCCCGTTTTCCTCTTGATCCATCATGCTGTTCAAAAACATTTGACCGCGAGTTGAAAGTCTATTTCTATGGAGTTCAGTTATCCACCATCTTCTTTTCCTTCTTTCACTTGCCAAACCCGCAATTACGATAAACGCAGCACTACAAACCGTTAAATCGTCACTCATTTCGCGTCTTTTCTCTTTCAATTCACAAATAGGAATAAATCGAAACAAAAAAAGACGATGTTGAATGCGAAATTTGACCTGTTCGACGGAACCCTCGACCGGTAATATGATACGGTCTCCCGAAATTTGTTAATGGGTTCACACGAGATAAGCGGTCCTTTGTTGTATTTCTTATTTACGACCCCACAGCCTCGGTACGGCAATTAGCTCGCTGCCTCGAACGTATCTGGACGCACCTTTACGCGAACAAGCCTTAAATGTTTTTATCTTTAGGCCAAATTTCCTAGAGAACGCAATCGCTTACGCGCTTAACGAAGAGCAAGAAATGAAAATCGGGTCATAATAACTCAAATTGTCGCTTCAATAGAATGAAGACACTTTTTTTTCGACCTGCTAATTTCATCGAAATCCCAGATGCTGGTTCTAGTCCAGGATAAGGTCGCTCTTTTTGCAAACAATTAATATAAGATTGATTTTTCCTGAGCGGCTTCATTTTATCAAGACTTACAAATTTTTCCTCTGCGAAAATGTTGGCAAAAGGGGCCTTCGTATTCTAAGCAGTCTCCAAAGATGTCGAGTTGGTGATGAAAAAAAATCGATTAATAGAGATTCTTTTTTTCAAAATCCGAAGATAACTTTAGTAGAGATTAGAAATCGTATTTGTCCTACAAAAAATATGGGTCCATCACCTCTGTCCCCCCCTTCGAACATGTAGACATATGAAAAAAAATAAATTGTAACATATAATGGTGAATTTTTTTTTATAGCTTTCCAAACATAAGCAAAATCCAAATGTCACTTTGTCCTACAATTTATTTGGGGCCTTCTTTCAGTCCTACATGTCAAAGTTGTCGACTTCAGGAGAAAATCATCCTCATTAATATAAGTAGGACACCAATCTTGGATGAGACATTAAGATAATTGTGACTTAAATCAATCAATATCCTACAAAAGAATTTGGTCCTTTGCGTTGGTCTTACAAAAAAATATAATTAATATACTAGTGAAGTGTAACATATCCACATCGAAATTAACAATGAAGGCGTGGCTTAATAGTAAAGAGCTCGGAATAGTAGTTCTGTAAGCATCTGGTTCGATCCCCGGGATGTATGACTTTTTTCTTTTTTTTTAGTATTTTTATCGATATGATACAAGTACAGTGTTCTATCTTACTTTTTAGCATATTATTTTCAAATACGGCGATCTCAAAGACGCACACATTCAATTCGGCATGATTTCAAAAGAGTTAATGGGGCTGCTCGGCACCGCTATTGCACGTCTCAATGATTTTCTTTTCTACAACAAAAAGTGTTGACAAAAGACACCCTTTTTTTGTAGGACATTTATTGACATTGACCGGGAATATGCCAATATAGCATTTTATTCTTATTTTAGAAGTATACCTATTGATGAAAATTATTTTTCGGTAGAGCCAACAACTTTGACATGTAGGACTGAAAGAAGGCCCCAAATAAATTATAGGACAACATTTGAATTTTGCTTATGTTTGGCAAGCTATAAAAAAAATTCAGCATTATACGTTACAATTTATTTTTTTTCTTTTGTCTACATGTTCGAAGTGGGGGACAGAGGTGATGGACCCATATTTTTTGTAGGAAAAATACGATTTCTAATCTCTACTGAAGTTATCTTCGGATTTTGAAAAAAAGAAACCTCTATTAATCGATTTTTTTTCATCACCAACTCGACATCTTTGGCGACTGCTTAGAATACGAAAGCCCCTTTTGCCAACATTTTCGCAGAGGAAAAATTTGTAGGACTTGATAAAATGAAGCCGCTCAGGAAAAATCAATCTTATATTAATTGTTTGCAAAAAGGGCGACCGTATCCTGGACTATTCATTTTACGATGTCGGCAAGTGTTCACGGTCGAAGTAGGTACCTATACCGGTCATAAAATTTGTGGCGACAGAGAAGTTTCAATGGAAACAACATTCTGTCTGCTTTATTAGCAACATCTGGACTTTCTTTCCTGGAAATAAACACCAACATTTTACTTCGACCAGATTCATTTAACATTTTGCAGTTTTCATAAAATATCAATGAAAAATTGTTTGTACCTAGCCCCTTTTTAACAAGTTCACTTCCTATTGCTACGGGTGACCACATACATATGCATAAGTGCAATATCTCGTGAGCCTTGATATGAGTGAGGCCTCATTATAATGCTATACAATTATTTTAAAAACATTTATTTCTTTCTATTTTACAGGGAGGCATGAACCGATCTCTTTACTGCCGACAGACAGAGATGAATATTTTGTAACGGTTTTGTAAACAATCTACGGGCTTCCGCCGTGCACGATTTTCGTGATGTATTGCGATTCCAGTAAATACTGTAATCACTTAATTTCTTACAGCTTGGGGTGAGTTTATTTTTAATAATCTTCCTTTTTTATTTATTCATTATTTCACGGTTTTAAAATGTCGCGCAAAGCAGGCCCGTTAATCGAGAAAATCGCGTTAGCCCTTGAGGCCAAAAAACTGGGATTAACTTACGCGGATTTATTAGAAATGAATGCAAACGATCAATTGTTACGTGATTGCTGCCGCGAAATTTCACATTTATATGAAGGAAAGTATCCACCATTATATTCGCATCGGTTCCTTAATACCATTCGGTCAAAGAAATACGCATCTTTATATTCTTCTTGGGAAATCGTCGGGACGAAAATATTTCGGGAATTTCAGACAAATTGCACGAAGGACAAATGGCGTCAAGTCCGCTTTCATACTCTTCTCCGATTGACAGAATCTCTTTTGATGATTCTGATAAATGCAATAATGTTTTGAATTCTGATTCGGTGGAATCTCGGGTAACAAACGTTACTACATCTTGTGTCTCGTTAGAAAAATCGCAAAATATATCTTGTATGTACAAATCAGAGATAAAACCTTTGGATTTAACAGTCCAACATATTCCCAAAGAGATTTTGCCAGTTAATGTTCAACTGTGCGACACCTTCACACCGACGTCGTACGTAGATTGTGTACATGTCGAGGGCATGTTTAAAATTTCTGTTCATCAGTGGCATTACTTATGGCATAAGGAAACAAACAAACTGGTAACTAAAAATTAGCCCTCGTTCTTCAGGTTGATGATCGCCAAGTTTGTGAACAATGTGTGCTCACTTTCTATGAAGTACGGTAGGTATTATCCAAATAAAATTGTTATAAGGGCTTTATGCATTAATAATGATTGAAATTGTAAAAAATGTCGAATCGTCATCGACCGCTTGCCGGTCTCAAACGCTTACACTGTAGTAGTGTACAGCAGCTCTTTGTTCGTTTGTCATCCATATAGGATTACATCGTATATTACTGGTTTGCAACGTCATGTTCCGGCAACGTCAAGTCCGCTTTCATCCTCTTCTCCGATTGACAGAATCTCTTTTAATAATTCTGATAAATGCAATCCCAATACGGCTAAGTTTCTTTATTTTATATTAATATTACGCAGGCCGCGAAATTTCACATTTATATGAAGAAAAGTATCCACCATTATATTCGCATTGGTTCCTTAATACCATTCAGTCAAAGAAATATGCGTCTTTATATTCTCCTTTGGAAATCGTCGGGACGAAAATATTTCGGGAATTTCAGACAAATTGCACGAAGGACAAATGGCGTCAAGTCCGCTTTCATACTCTTCTCCGATAGACAGAATCTCTTTTAATGATTCTGATGAATGCAATAATGTTTTGAATTGTGATTCGGTACAATCTCAGGTAACAAAGGTTACTACACCTTGTGGTGCCTCGATAAAAAATTCGCAAAATATTCCAAACAAATTTCACGAAGGACAAATGGCGTCAACTCCGACTTCATTCTGTTCTCCGATTAACAGAATCTCTTTTAATGATTCTGATAAATGCAATAATGTTTTGAATTCTGATTAGGTGGAATCTCAGGTAACAAACATTACTACACCTTGTGTTTCGTTAGAAAAAACGCAAAATATTTCTTGTATGTACAAATAAGAGATAAAAGCTTTGGATTCAACAGTCCAACATATACCGGCGTTATAACAGACGACCTGAGACGACCTTACTTAACCTACAAATACCACCAATTTTGCCGCAGTGTTGCCAGATGTACCAGGAATTCTTTAAAGTCAGTAATTAAGTTTTTTATCTTTATCTACATTATTCGAGCTAACTTTAGTAAAAAAAAGACATTGTTAAACAAATATGTCTGTGCGTTTTCACTAATGGCATTAATTATTTTGGAAAAAACGAACAAAAAAGTCTAGCGGTAAGTTGATGATGAGGAAAGTGCGATATTTTACTTATACGGACGCAGACTGAAGCCAAACTTGTAGGGAATCTTCTGGAATAAATGTATATTCCAAAACAATACAAAAGTCAATTGTTAAAAACCGGTATACTTCACAGAAAGATAAGGTTAAACCTACTTCGGTGAGTTCATAGGTGGTATGCCACTTCTCCGTTATCCGGATGTTTCATACATTGAAACTTTCAGGAATTGTTCTATAAACATCGTCGTTGAAAAATGAAATAAAAGTCGATTGTTAGATGATAATTATAGCACAAATCGCCTGTGGGACGCCTTGAAAGTATTTTAGATCAGATAGTCTAGAAGAAGACTTAGAAGCATCTATTTCAAAAATAATAAAAATACACTTTGAATGTGTTTTATGTTATATCATTTATTTGAATGTATTTCAATTTGGAAGAAAATAAAAAATGAGTTATTCCAATTGATTACGTCCACGAAGTTTGATATTATCGTTTCAAGATTACTGCGTATTGACATTCACAACGGTATAAGACGTTGGTTGGCAGTACAGATGGGGCTACTATTAAAGATCGTTTCCTGTTTATACGTAAAGGCTACATCTATCTTGCGATTCTTGATCTCTATATGTTAATTTGTCAATTGACGCAAATCCCTGTAATGAATGTGCCATTTTTCTATGATATATATTATGACGATAACCTAACATAACGATCACGTTTTTGAAACACGACAACCACTTACGAATTTACGAAATTAATTACGACACTACACCAAGAAAGACAACAAAACAACAAACTTAAAGTAATCATAAAGATTAAAATAAAAGAAAGGTTTTTGGTGAGTTGAAGGGAAATTATTGTGCATTAAGATTATTATCGGAGGGTTTTCAGATCGCTTCGAACATTCAATCAATAGTATATTAATAAATATAGACGCGCCGTCCATCAAGGTATTGTTATTCATGCATTTATTAGATCGAATTATGTCAGTATAAATATTCCTTTTTTCTTCGTAGGATTGGAGTGTGAACTAGGGATGAGCGATGTTCATCGATGTTTCTAGAACATCCATGTTGAGGAGCCGATGTCCGATATTTTATGCATCGATATCAGTTATGAATAACATCGATGTCAACCTCAAACATACAATGTTTGATGCTTTTTTATTGGGAGACCGATAATTACCGATATTTGATCGTATATATGAACATAATTAATACTAATTGAAAACAATTAGAAAAAACTGTAATATTTGGGAGAATGCAAACACTTCTATGGTACAAAAATAGAAAAATTAAACGAAAGATGGCACTGGAGAACATATTTGCAATTTTCATCTATTTAAGTATTCAACGCCGTTAGTCGCATGGGGTTTGGTAGGCCCTTTAGGTCATATTGTATATGTGTTAGTAAAAATTATATTCAGAGTTGATACATGTTTAATCAATTAAGTGTTGATTGAATGAACTCGTTTTAATTCAGGAAAAATTTAATTAAACCGATGAAAATTATTTATCTGTATTATTCTTCATCTAAGATATGTTCCTCATTGATCATATTATCAATGAGGAACATATCTTAGATGAAGAATAATACAGATAAATAATTTCCATCGGTTTAATTAAATTTTACCTGAATTAAAACGAGTTCATAACTGAGTCATAACTCAGTTCCTTAAGAGGATTAGCCAGATTGAATTTTGGCAAGTTTAGAAAGACAATTTATCTCTTTTTTTTCTGTTTTCGAAATTTTGTATTTTTGAATTATTTTGTTTCTTTATGTTATTGGCGAATTGCAATTTAATAAAAAGATGGTAAAACGCAGTGATAAAAATGTATCAAATATACTTATTTGTATAAATAAAAAGCTTTCAAATGTCTTGATCTTGAAGTTTTCAATACATTTCAACTTATGACGTAGACAAAAAAACTGACATTTGCAAGATCGTTCTTTTCCAAGAATAAATACTTCTGATTTTCTAGAGACTCCATAGAATAAAAATTCGGCAAATTGTTACTTATCAATAAAGCCCGGATGTTAGGCAAAATGCCATAAAATGCCATAAAATGCCTATTTTCGTATTTTCTGTCTATTTTGCCTAAAATGGGATTTTATGACTTATTTCGCCTATTTCGAACAATTTATGATAGTATAAAGTGGGAAACCCTAAGATCTCAGGTAGGCAGGATTGGTACATAGACAAGAGATAGTTCCCTTTTTCTAGGAATTGATACAACAACTGTTACTGATGGGAAAACCTAAAACCAGATACCTATTACCCATTTCCGTTCAGTTGTTTTTCACCATTCGCCCATTCGGTTCAACTTATCGCCAGCCAATATGCCTAAAGTCAGAGCATCCGAGCAAACAAAATTGAATAAATTAATACTTGAATTCGGTAAAGACGTTTTCAGTAGTGACGGTTCTGTGTTATTCTGCAAAATATGTGACTGTAAAGTGAATTTTGAGAAGAAGTATTTTGTATCCCAGCACCTTTCAACAGTGAAACATAAAAATGCTGCTTCGAAAAATTGCGATAGTAAAAAAACGCGTCTGCTTCCGAATTTCGGCGTTATATCCAATCGACAATCCCAATTCTCTTTGGATTTATGTAAAGCACAGATGGATGCGAACATTCCTCTTTGGAAATTGGAAAATCCTTCTCTAAAAGCATTCCTTGAAAAGTAAACCACAGAACACGTGCCAAGTGAGTCCACCCTCCGGAAAAATTATATTGATGTAGTGTTCCAGGAAAAGATGAACAAAATTAGAAAAGAAACGGACAGTAAAAATTTGTGGGTGTCCATTGACGAAACAACCGATGCTCTTGGCCGCTACGTAGCCAACGTAATTATTGGAACTCTACAATCAACTCACCAGGACTCTAACACGTATTTATTAACAAGTGAAGTACTCGAATCAGCCAATAATTCGACAATAGCCCAATTATTTACCAGTGCGCTTTCATTATTGTGGCCAGATGGAGTGAAACATGACAAAGTGTTGCTATTTGTTTCTGATGCCGCTCCATACATGAAAGCAGCTGGAAAAGTTCTGCAAGTTCTATTTCCAAGAATGGTTCATGTGACGTGTATAGCTCATGCATTGCATAGAGTTGCTGAAGAAGCGCGAAGTTTATTTCACGATGTCGATCTGTTAATATCAAACGTCAAGAAAGTTTTTTTAAAAGCTCCATCGAGGGTGCAAATTTTCAAAGAACTTGCACCAGATCTGCCATTACCACCTCAACCTACAATAACGAGATGGGGTACATGGATATCGGCTGCCATTTATTACGCAACCCATTTCGAGAAAATTGTAGAAATAGTGGATCACCTCGAAAATGATGCAGCTTCAATAAAAATATGTAAAGATGTTTTGTCCAAAAAGAATATCCAGTCTGATTTAGCATACATACTTGCACATTTTCATTCAATTCCAACATCAATACAAAAACTAGAAGAGAGGAATTTAAAATTACAAGAGCAATTGAACATTATGGATGAAACAATTGAAAGAATCAATTCTGCGCCTGGATTAAAAGGAGAGTTCATGAAAGAAAAATGTGAAAAAGTGTTGCAGAACAATAGTGGTTTGGTCAAGATGCGCGAAATAAATTCGATTTTATTAGGAGATGGGGTCAGTAATTTCTTGAACCCTACCGAAATATCCTCATTTATGTATGCACCTTTGACATCTGTTGATGTGGAGAGATCTTTTCGTTGTATAAACATATTTCATCAGATAGACGACAAAGTATAAAATTTGAAAATTTGAGAAAACTATTGGTAGTTATGTTTAATAAAGAATAAGTATTCACATCGAATGTTTTTTTGTTTTATCTTATCTGTTTTTATCTATCAGTATATAATAAATGCCTATTTTAAGTGCCTATTTTGAGTATTTTTATTGCCTTTTCACTGCCTTTTTAACGAATTTATAGTGCCTAAAGTCCGGGCTTTACTTATCAACTTAGACGATCAATTTGATGCACAGAGGTAGTGAGAACAAACATATCGAATATGTTCGTTTAATGATTGCGTGAATGAGATACGTTACAAAGGAAAACCAAATTATGTCCGATGAACCAGTAAATGTATAGGTACATATGTGAATGTGCTAAGTAGGATATGTTGCACCAACAATTATTCCGAGAGGTTTGGATTTTGGATATCGAACGGGTATAATGTTAGCAATATAAAAAACTATTTAAAATGCATTGTATCGGTTCAAACGGAACAATCATGATTTTTTCACTATGATCATAAAATGGCATATTAACAAATATGCAAAAGAATCATTCAAAGCGAATTCATAATTGAATCTTTGGCGTTTTTACGCTATCTACATCTATCTTTCCTTTACATCGCGATATTCAACAAACATCGATGATTTATAACCGATATTTCCACTACATCGATATCAGCTGTCGATGTGTAACATCAATGTTAAGCTGTCGATGTCCCATCCCTAACGCTGAGACACTAGACATATCATCGTCCGCCGATGATGAGTCGCCATTAAATAAACGTGCATATTGTGAAAAGTTTAATTGTCCGAAAAAAGGTGGATGATTGGCAGCAATGCGATTCCTGCGACAAGTGGATTCACGATGGGTGTTTGGGTTATGAACCGACGCCGGAGGAATATTTTCAATGCAAACTGTGCATGAACGAAAGTAGTACTCGCACAACTATAAAAAATTTAAAAACGTACGATAACGGTTTAGTTGCAAATTCGGTCAACTATTATGAATTTTTACCGAACCGTAAAGATTACGTGATCGCGACGGTTTCAATGAATTGAAGCGACGTACGCTACTATTTAGCGATTTCGATTCCCTAAATGGGAAAAATCGGTTTTCGGATTCCGTAATTGAATTCGTATTCCATACGGTAAACAATGGAAAATTCGATATTGTCGATTCTTATTGCACTACCGAAATGTTCTTACCACGACACCGCGGTATATTTTATAATAATATTGTGAACATTGAAATAGCTACCCGAAAAATTTCGGCTTATCCTATTTTAATAAGACAAAATGTACTGAAAAATACCGGTCATTGATGTTTAATTTTTGTCCACTACGAACACCGAATATTAACATTTATCGATCCATTGACCAACAGCAGAAATGATGAAGTCCAATTATATTTGGACAATTTGCGCTTGTTTGTGGAAAACGTTAATAAAGCGCAACAAACCACTCTTCCAACAAACAATTGGGTTATCGAACTTCCGAAACACGACACCCAGGAAGACGGCTACAATTGCGGCGTTTGGTTGTGCTACTTTTTCGAATGCACGGTCAAAGTAAATCAACTATTCGGTGAAAAACCAGACATTATGAAATATCGCGAATATTTGAATACTTATACTTCAACATTCCGATAAAATGTCACTGAATTGCTTCGTTTGCCTGAAGCAAATTGCAACAGACGACTTTGTTGAATGCAATTCACGCCTGAGCAGGTATCATTTGGAAATTTGTTTAAATGTTGCTAAAGTTGAACGCAATATATGTAATTTTGAAAAATCCTCTGAAAAGTAAGTCACGGCGGGACCGGGAATCGAACCCGGACCTCCAGCTTTACGCGCTGTTGCTCTTCCACTAAGCTACCCCGACTATGACTTATTTTTCAATTTTTTGTCGGCTTACTCGTTAATTCTGATAATCTTGGGACTTCATCGCAGAAGCCACACAAGAGAATCAATTTAACTGAACGCCGGCTCAGCGTAATCCAACGCTAATCGTGAATTGATCTCAAAGGTGTTATTCTCACCAACCCGGTGATAGGGTGTAATTTTGAAAAATCCTCTGAAAAGTAAGTCACGGCGGGACCGGGAATCGAACCCGGACCTCCAGTTAAATTGATTCTCTTGTGTGGCTTCTGCGATGAAGTCCCAAGATTATCAGAATTAACGAGTAAGCCGACAAAAAATTGAAAAATAAGTCATAGTCGGGGTAGCATAGTGGAAGAGCAACAGCGCGTAAAGCTGGAGGTCCGGGTTCGATTCCCGGTCCCGCCGTGACTTACTTTTCAGAGGATTTTTCAAAATTACACCCTATCACCGGGTTGGTGAGAATAACACCTTTGAGATCAATATATGTAATCTGTACACACACGCTAGGTAGATCTGCCTTTGCTTAAGAAATATGACAAATATGAGATATTGCGCCTCTTTTCTGCTTTCAAATGTACTACCAACCTGATTCGTATTAGAACTAACCGGCATAGTTTGATTTGCTCTGTAATCTGAAGGCCAGATTGTTGTACCTGAGCGACTGTGAAATGGACTTGACACAGCGTTCTTTTGTGTAAGATAGCATTTAATGTTGCACCACCAGAAACATTGAACATCTATTCTTCCAAATAAACATTTCTTCTGTTAGAAATGTTCGTGGCAAGCCTAACGGGGAACGCGCCATCTAGTCTACCTCTTTGGGTGGTGTGGAAATGAGTAGAAAAAATCGGTTCTTTTCGAAACCCCAAATGTGAAAATAATGCGGAACAAAATGTTGAGTTTCATTATTAATGTGTTACTTGATATACGGCAATGGGGAATTGGAAAGTTCATACTATTTTCGAAGTAAGTATTAAATATGGAAAATGCTAAAATTAGTTCAACTATTTAAACATCATTTGTAATTGATCACTAACGTCAGGGCTACTTATTGTCGAATTGTTCGATTTTTGTGATTCGACTCAAATCATAGCATTTCGAGAGTACTTCCGTGATTTTCGGACAGTTTTCATCATCATCCTCGATGGCCAAATATGAATATTGTCACACCGGCGTGATCATAGCTGACCGGACCTGGCTGACATTGGGTGCGGTGTTGCCAAACGTACAGCAAATTCTTTTGACAAAAGTAAATTAAAAATTGGATCAAAAAGGCTTTATCTTCTTTTAGTTTAACGTGAAATGTCATCATACCATTTGACAATGTGTATTCTTTCGATAACCATCATTCACCTACGTGAAAACTGATATTGGATGGAGAGTAGGAAAATATAAATATAACAAATCTTTGCAATTTGAAAATGCGATATTTCGAAAACGGCACAATTATTGATCGATTAAAATTCAGATTCCGATTCCCTTATCAATATTCTATTCACGTTGTGAAAAACAAGACCGGACAAACATCAGAAGTGTGCTAAAAAAAATAAAACTGATGCGAATGTCGGTGAGTTTTTCAGTAAAAACGTTGTATTTCAAAAACGGCACAATTATTGATCGATTAAAATTCAGATTCCGATTCCCTTATCAATATTCTATTCACGTTGTGAAAAACAAGACCGGACAAACATCAGAAGTGTGCTAAAAAAAATAAAACTGATGCGAATTTCGGTGAGTTTTTCAGTAAAAACGTTGTATTTCAAAAACGGCACAATTATTGATCGATTAAAATTCAGATTCCGATTCTCTTATTAATATTCTATTCACGTTGTGAAAAACAAGACCGGACAAACATCAGAAGTGTGCTAAAAAAAATAAAACTGATGCGAATGTCGGTGAGTTTTTCAGTAAAAACGTTGTATTTCAAAAACGGCACAATTATTGATCGATTAAAATTCAGATTCCGATTCCCTTATTAATATTCTATTCACGTTGTGAAAAACAAGACCGGACAAACATCAGAAGTGTGCTAAAAAACATAAAACTGATGCGAATGTCGGTGAGTTTTTCAGTAAAAACGTTGTATTTCAAAAACGGCACAATTATTGATCGATTAAAATTCAGATTCCGATTCCCTTATCAATATTCTATTCACGTTGTGAAAAACAAGACCGGACAAACATCAGAAGTGTGCTAAAAAAAATAAAACTGATGCGAATTTCGGTGAGTTTTTCAGTAAAAACGTTGTATTTCAAAAACGGCACAATTATTGATCGATTAAAATTCAGATTCCGATTCCCTTATTAATATTCTATTCACGTTGTGAAAAACAAGACCAGACAAACATCAGAAGTGTGCTAAAAAAAATAAAACTGATGCGAATGTCGGTGAGTTTTTCAGTAAAAACGTTGTATTTCAAAAACGGCACAATTATTGATCGATTAAAATTCAGATTCCGATTCCCTTATTAATATTCTATTCACGTTGTGAAAAACAAGACCGGACAAACATCAGAAGTGTGCTAAAAAAAATAAAACTGATGCGAATGTCGGTGAGTTTTTCAGTAAAAACGTTGTATTTCAAAAACGGCACAATTATTGATCGATTAAAATTCAGATTCCGATTCCCTTATCAATATTCTATTCACGTTGTGAAAAACAAGGCCGGACAAACATCAAAAGTGTGCTAAAAAAAATAAAACTGATGCGAATTTCGGTGTACCGTAATGACCATCTTGGGATAAAACAATATGACGAAATATGCCGTAGTGTTAGCAGAGGCCATTTAAAAATGCAAAAGGAGAAACCATCGATTTATATTCATTTAATAGTCAATGTTACAAAATAAAATTCTGTTATTACGTTTTCCATATATCTATAATAAAGTGAACGGAATATAGATGGCGCGGCTGACCAAAATAGTGCTGCCCGTATCGCTGGTAGAAACCTGTCATCAATCGTCATTGTTGGGCGGGTGACTGTTTCCTGTTTCCAATGGGTTGATAACCCCAAAGTTAGATGGCTACGCCAGAGAGTAGAGAATAGATTTTCTACTCTCTGGCTACACTATATTTTCAGCCATAGAGAATATGCTCGATTGCTGTAGTAGAGAATATTCTCTACTCTCTGTTGTAATTAATCGGGCGACTTTGTCGATAATACAGATTACTTCTCTTTATTAAATATCATGCTAGTTGATTCCGTACAAATCTTCTGCTTCTTTTGAATTTTTTCAATGAAATACATCAAATTTTATTGTGAGATGGTTTTGTTAAAATAACAAAATGCTGAACAAAAATAAAATAGAATATAGCTAATGGGAAAGAATAAAATAGCTCAATCTCAAATGGAGAGAGCTGTTATTATAATAATTCAATCCTGAAGGGAAAGAACAAAAGAGCTCAATCTCAGATGGAGAGAGCTGTTATTATAATTCAATCCTGAAGGGAAAGAACAAAAGAGGTCAGTCTCAGATGGAGAAAGCTATATTCATAAGTCAAATTTAAAGTGAGGGAGTTGCAAGCGCCTCACAAATGGAAATCAAAATTGTATAAATATCCTCTGAAAGTCAATAATCAATATTGTTAGAGAGATAAACGATGATGATTTTATGGAATGAAGTGAAAATTATATTGTCTCAACGTAGGTTTTTTTTATAACTCATTTATTTGTTCCATGTGACATCATCTCAAGTAGAGAAATGAATCGCTGCTTATGGCCAAAAACATACAACGATTCTGAGTTGAATATCTCTAAAAATATATTCCAACATAGCTTTAACTACTTTCCACTCCAACTGGTCTAGGCCGCATCCGATCGTCGGCATCGCCAGTTTTGTCACTTTGTGTTTCGAAATTTGTTTCTTCATTTCATAAAGCGATTTCCACAATGTTTCGTAGCTTGGCTTACCTCTTGAGAATTTTTTTGTTACGAGGTAATAAACGAAACGATTTTTATCTTTCAAAAATGCGAGGCCACCCGCTTTTTGGCCTAGACTACGTAAATAGTCTACATTTCCAAAGCGTTCTCTGCAAATGAAATATTTTTGTTTACTTTAATTCAAATATTTTATTTTTGCTTACTTAAAATGTATTGCGATCCCTCGAGACATAAGAAGATCTTCCCCAACGCAATGAGCTAGCGAATAACTGCTATTCATCGTGAACAAATCACAGCGCCTTTGTTCAACTTTTGTCGACTGCCCTTTACCTTGGGAATGAAAAATTGTTTTGAAATTTTGAATCTCCTCGTCTTGGCATTGAAAAAAGGCTTCCAGGGATTTGATTGTTCGATTGCTGCAATGTCCTAAAAAAATTTAACTTGAAAAGAGGAATTACATAATTTTGAATATGTTTGTACCTTCCATTGTAGTAGATATCAGATACGAGTTTTTCGTTCTGGAAACTAAAAAAAAGAAAATCGTTTTTTTCTAATTACATGTCTACTCAGTTCCACACCACCCAGGAGGTCGAGTAGTAAATGGCGCGTTTGTTTAACGTGTTTCCCCGCAAAGACAGGGTGAATTACAGCTATTTAAGAAAAATTGACTGGAACAAGACGATATCGAATTCAAATTCAGCAAAAATTATACCTTAGACACTCTTTAAATGTCGACATCGAGGGGGGTCGATAATAATTTTTTAGATATAAATTTTTACCGGCCCTTCTCGAAGCCAACACTTGAATGGTGTATAAGTATATTTTTTTTATTAAATTTTGATTATGACATTCTCTTTATCCAATCAACTTTCCGAAAAAAACTATAATTCCACCGGTCTTAGTTAGGCCTCCACGACTTAAAGCTCAATCTCAGAGGGAGAGAGCTGTTATTATAATTCAATCCTAAAGGGAAAGAATTAAATAGCTCAATCTCAGATGGAGAGAGCTGTTATTATAATTCAATCCTAAAGGGAAAGAATTAAATAGCTCAATCTCAGATGGAGAGAGCTGTTATTATAATTCAATCCTAAAGGGAAAGAATTAAATAGCTCAATCTCAGATGGAGAGAGCTGTTATTATAATTCAATCCTAAAGGGAAAGAATTAAAGAGCTCAATCTCAGATGGAGAGAGCTGTTATTATTATTCAATCCTAAAGGGAAAGAATTAAATAGCTCAATCTCAGATGGAGAGAGCTGTTATTATTATTCAATCCTAAAGGGAAAGAATTAAATAGCTCAATCTCAGATGGAGAGAGCTGTAAATGTGCAACTATATAATCGAAACATAAATAATAAAATTAAATAATCTACGACTTTTTTGCATTTTTTAAATTACTGTCTGTCTGACATTTCTATAAAAATTACAAAGATAACAAACATTATGTTGCAGTGCTGCTTTTGTAGAGCATGCTCCGACATGAAATTGTCGGAGACAACATATACATTGAGAAGAAGGGCTATCAACAGTTGTTATAAGGCATATAAAACATTTGTTTTTCATGTCATCAGACGCCCTTAGTATTAGCGATTTTAAGGATTGGCGATATTGTGGAATATTGACATTTGTTCCGTACAATGCCATTCCTTTCACTATACGTTCAAAGAAATAGCAACACCAAACACCACAGTTGTAACCATCCTTTTGAATATCATGTTTTGGATACACGATGTTCCAGTTTTTCGTTTCATAGGATGTTCCCCGTTCGCTGTTGATCTTCTTTAAAAAAAAACAGAAATTATCTAAATATTTTTTTACTTGAACATCTGTATGTGTTATGTTCTTCAACGGGTCAATGTATGTGTAAGTGTTTTTATTGAAGTCGATTAATATCAAACACCAATGACCGGTGGAGCAACTGATAGATTGCCTTTGTAAAAATGGGCATACTAAAATTTTAGATGGACATATTTTCATAGTTTTAACGGTGTTTACATATAAATCACTTGCGTTCTTTATGAAAAAATGGCTATTTTTATAAGACGGGATTATAAGGTTAAGTACGACTTCGATAACATCATTTGACAACCAATTTTTCCCGTTAAGCGTATTAAAGTCCGAGAATTCTAGTTGATTGATACCAAAATCACGTGAGAAAGTTGCTATTTTATATTGTACACGGTTTGGTAAAGACTGATAGTATTCTGGAAAATTAGCAACTAAACCGTTGTCGTAAGTTGCGAAAGGTGTTGACGATTGGCGCTTTTCACTCTCTTCACAAATTAGACATTTAAAGGATTCATCAATGTCTGGTGCAAAAGGTAAACACGAGAAATGAACCCATCCTAAACATGATTCGCATTCAATCCAAGAATCTACTGTTGACGATGACAATGAATTTGGACTGATATTCTCTTTGCAATATAAACATTTATGCCTGGAATCACTTGGATCCGTGTTTGTTTCTGCGGCATGATTAATGCTGTTTTGCAGAATATTTTTAACATCTGTTTTGGGATGATCAGTTTTTCTTTTCGATTTCTTCTTGAGAAAATTCGTCGGTTGTAGTCCACTAAAATATGTGCCAACAAAATTCGTATTTTTAGCACGAACTTTTTTTCGCCAAGTTTCGACGCAGTTTGTGTCGTATAAAAATTCGTTACGTAAATTTGGCTTGATTTTTCGGGTGGATTTTTGTAAACGATTTTTTTCCACCCCGAGCTTCGTTTCTATACAATGAGACATAATGTGGTTTCTGTACTGCCTAATGAATCTGCTTATTCTCATATGTCGCTCCTTACGAAACAAAATATTTTTCACAAACGAAAAATGATTTTCCACTATTGCGTTGCTTATTCTATTCAGGTTATGACCTTTTAGTTTGAGTAATAAACCGCATATAAGTGGAGCAAACGGAATATACCTTTTTAGAATCATTGAACTGAATTCCATATTGAAATAAATATTTTTTTTTGAACCAGCACTTTCCGAGTTTTTAAAATCATTTTGCAACAACCCGTACTGTTTGATAAAGTGTTGATAAAACAGACTGGCACTATATAATGTTTGACTTTTTTCGGCCATTTGTTCGTCATTGTCTAAAGCAAATATTTTCGCCGTAGACAATGCCACTTTTGAGATCATTGGAGTCTCCAGTTTGAAAGAATCTTCGATTTTCTTTTCAAAATTGTCACTGAAACAGGATTTGAAATAATTTATGGCGTCAGTCACTTGCTGCGTGTGCAACGGAGATTCAAAGATAATGACCATTGCTTTAAACCATGCATTCAGATCTTCGAATGTTGTTCGAGTAATGAAAATTGCCATTATCTCTTTCATTAATCTGGTTTGTTCTTGAACATTTATATTGCTACTATCGATGTTTGCCGTTTTAACTTTTATATTTCGACAAACCATAGCCATGAAGTGGGAACAACATAAATGAATGGAAATGAAAGTTGTTGGAATTTTCGAATTATTTCGAACAATTTCATAACATTTATTAATATAGTCCACCAATGTCAAATTGTTGAACGCATTTGAAGCTGCATGCAACGAAGCGAAACTAAAGTCCACTACCATACTAGAGAACGTCGGCCAACGATTATTCTCAGAACAGAATTGTCTGAAATTCATAAAAAATTTTTAATTGTCATCGATTGATGAGAATTTGAAATCAAATCAAAAACTGGCGTCGTTCTTTTTGTCCTATTAGATACTACGGCGGAGTATAAAAAAGTGCGCCTACCATCTGTCAAAGGATTTTGGATGATACTCCCAGTTGCGTCGAAATGAATAATGGGAAGAATTTCATCCCTTTCCAGAGTTGACAATATTTGTAATTGTTCTTTACTGTACAAATATGTTGCAAATGGCGATGGCCAGATAGCAATAATGTAATCGGAATAAAATTTCGACATCGCACATAAATCGTCATACGGATTTTCGTATCGATCAAGTTGTCGTTCTGCCTGCCATTTTATTCTTCGTAATGCCTGATCTGTTGCTAATCCTTGTAAATTACCCATTGCAGCAATTTTTTCTTTCAGTTTCAAAAATTTTTTTTCTTTAAAAATCGATGGTTTTGTTTTAAGCAACTGTTTTTTGTAATGCAAGCGTTGTACTCCTCGGACAGAAGTGATTACAATACCTTGATGGCAAATAGTCATCGAATTGCTGTATACTACAACGTAATGGATTGTGTCCGGCAAATTATAATTTTTAATGATTATTTTAAATTTTTTGCAATTTTTATTATTGTGCAAGCACATAGCCCTGACAACGACATCATGTTTAGAATATTTTGTGAAATCAACTTTTAGTTGGCATACATTATTAACATGTTTGTTTATCATATTTCTTAAGTACGACGGGTAATTGGAAGTGTCGAGTCGCATCAATTTTTCGTTGAATATTCTTTTCCAAGCTCTCTCTGGGATTTCAAATGATCCTTCAAAAATAGTGCAAAGATTATAGCCTTTCGGAGAGAAATGCGGAGAATTTTTGACACCGGCTGGTAAAATGTCATCATTTTTGTAAATTTCATCAGACATATCTAAATCCCGCATTAACGATTTACCTATTTCGGAAATATTTTTCGAGCGATGTTGATTGAATTCGTTGTCCGATAAAATATCACTTGAATCGCTTTTCAAAATATCACTGTTGTTACTTCCGACTATGCACTCATTGGAAGGGTCTTTTTCATTTTCAGCGGAAGTAGTGTAAAGCGGAACTACATTCGTATTTAATGAATTATGCTGCGAATGGGAGAGCGGCGTTGATGAAAGAGCATTTACGATTTCGAATGTATTATGTGAAACGGAAAATCGCTCGGAAACATTTTCAACATTTTTAATGACTTCTGTTTTAACATTTTCGCTTTCGGAACTATTATTATCTGAGACGGAAAATCGCTCAGAAATTTTTTCAAGACTTGCATTGATCTCTGCGTTAGATTTGATTTCGCGTTTTTTTTCTACTTCCAAGGAGAGTATAAGGTGTCTGTACTTTTTATAACGTATTTGACGCAAGAAGTGGGTGGAGTTTATGTATTTTGTTTTCTTTTTATTTAATTTCGAAATTTCGCGGCAGCACATTTGTACCAACGGATCATCGGGATTCAAGTTTACGATATCCGAACAATTAAAATCCGGATTTTCCCTCATTAATCTCCTAAAAACCTGTTCGACGAGACATGATTTTTTAAAATTCGGATTGCCTGCCATATTTTCCGCTAATTGAAAAAAATTAAAAAATAAAAAATATATAATGGAAATAGAGAAGAAGAAAGATAGAAATTGAATAGGACAGATAAAAGTCGAAATAGAAAAGAATGGAAATGTAGAAAGTATGTAAGGGAAATAGAGAAGAAGAAATATTAAAATAGTATAGAATAGATGGAAAAGTTATACTTTTATTTACCTCGTCACCTCTATATGTTCACTTAATGTTCGCTATAAGACGCGCGCGGGTAAACTGATGACGGCGTAGAAGTGTACGTTCAAAATGCCCGCCGGGATCACGCCCATCAATTCTTAGCTGCTAGTAAAGGCCGGGAACATTTACTATATTTATTGTTGTTGCTTTTTAGTCCAAGATCCGGCTGTCGATTTTGGTGGGGATAAGCTGTCGCGGTGAAATATTTTTTAACTCAAAGATGCTTTTTTTGTAATGAATTTTATACCAAAATGAAGGTTGAATCGTACTGATCACGAAAATAACCGACTCGCCCACAAAAAATGATCGCTGTACACGAAATTTTTTTTTTACGAAAAGTTAACATTAACTTGCATTTTTCGTATTTTTCTTGGGTAAATTCCCTCAATTCACCACCGCTATGACACAAGAAACACTTATTCATCTTCGACAGCCGCTTCAAAAATAAATAAAAATTCAATAGGTATCGCACGATGAGTGAATGCAATGTTCAGAGAATTGAATGAACAAAAACAAATTCGCATGACAGGAGTATAATTTACAGTAACTTAAACACTCATTGATGTTTATAGACAAAAATTCGTCGGCTTCCCTTCTCGCATTCACGTGCTTCGACAATGAGTTTAATCTCTCAACAAGTTATTTTCGTGATCAGTACGATTCAACCTTCATTTTGATATAAAATTCATTACAACAAAAGCATTTCGCTTATAATATCGAAAAAAAACCACATCTTTAAACGTGGCAGCCCCTAAGTTGCGGCCGGTTTTGATCGGGCAGCCTACGTATTTCGGAATCCTCATATTATTCCCCGTCGAATGGTGCTAAACTCATTGCGAGATCTTATCACCACTTTTTTCGTAAATTTGTGCAAGTTAGATAATTAATTGAAGGTATTTGCGGCCAGTTTTCGATAGGCAGCCCAGGTGGAATGTACTATATTCACAATAATCTTTCATTTAAAAAATGTTTCATCGCGAGAGCTTATCCCCACCAAAATCGACAGCCGGATCTATGACTATTACGTTCGTGTTTGAAATTTTGCTTAGAAGTTATGATTCTCATTAATATAAATTCCAGATTTTTATTCTAAAAGAAGCTGACATATTTTTAAATGCAGCCGTTGTTTACCAGGCCATGTAATGGATATCGTTCCGTTGGTTATTACAGGAAAATGCTTCATACATACGGTTTTCGCATTCGGTTTCCGAAGCGAAATTTCGGATCGAATTTTCCGTGAACAAGGCGCACACGTTCGGTTATTTGTATTCTGAATATAGGCTTCAAGCAGTTCAGTAGCGTACATTAGAGCTTCGTATAGGGATCAATGACGAAGAACTAATTGCGATTACGTATTTGTTATCGCAAAGTAGTAAACAAAAGAGACGACGTTGTTTTCGAGCCGTATCATAATACTTACCAACGCAATAAATACGAGTCCGATAAATTGGTAGTTCAAAATATCATATAAACCCTCCATGCGCGACAATGAAATTACTCCGAACGGAAATTTTCGAATGTGTGCGGTATCTCATTTAAAATTTTCGTAAATATGTGCGTTCGGAGGTAGTTTGTATGAAATGTGATACGCCACGGGGAGATTCGAAAGCGAATTTTTTCCAAACGGAAAAAATCCGAACGTGTGCGGCGCTCATATAATCGAACGTTATAACGAAAGCAAATCTTGATTAATGTGGACCGTGGATGTTTAACGGATATGGCCGGCCGCATACGCACGGGTATATGAATATGAAATTCGGATCGATTACACGTTAATAACGACACCGAACACGTTCAAAAATTTTCGTTTCGAATCATTTCATTGTCGCGCATGGAGGGTTCATATGATATTTTCAAATATTAATTTATCGGACTCGTATTTATTGCGTTGGTAAGTATTATGATAAGGCACATCGAAAACAACGTCTTGTCTTTTTTTTTATTATGTTCCGATAACAAATACGCAATGTCAATTAGTTCTTCGTCATGATGAATAGGCAATTACCAATTCACTAGTTTGTATTGCGAAAATTTTGAGCACTAACTGCCCGAGGAGAAATCATGAAAATTCCTAATCGACAATGAAAGAATTTGTATCAGATGTACGCAAATGTAGATGAAGCTGCAATTTTTTCCAAAACTAAGGCCATCAGTTGTTTCTTCAAGCTATTACGAAATTGGTCATCGTAGAAGACGAACGTGCTTTTTACCCGATTCTCCGAAGTGAACCATTGAAAGCAGCTTGAAAGTGTCCGTTACAATTTATTACTCCAGCATGTTGGGATTCGCGTTTCCGTCGGAGCGTTGTAAATATTGATTGCAGGACAAACGACCCCAGATGTACGAAGAGAAAGCGGATAGACCTTATTTTTCCCATCTTGTTTACTATCGGGAGTTTACGACAGGGTCGCCGGTCCATCGAGCAGGTACCCGGTACAGTTGCAGAAGAAAGGCACCGTAAAAACAATTGCGCGAGATTTTCATTTCGATAGAAAATCCCGATATTTGGAATGAAACAGTAAACAAATGGTGAAATGTTTTATTGATATTTTTTTCCAATTTTCAATACATTTTAAAATTGCATGACAGGGAATTGTCATAGAAGCGGAAGTATTTATCCTTTGTTCTTTTATCGGTACGATACTTACCCAGCCGACAGCTTTCTCTTTTATTATTATTAAGGGATTAAGGGATTAAGGGAAATTCCCTTAATCCACTAACAGTGGCCGACCTAAAATGCAATAAAATTTGTGAGCAAGTAAAACGGAAACAGAAAAGATTTATAAATAATGCATATAGATACAGCTTTTCGGTTGTAAGCATTCGCTATCAGTAGAGGTATAAGTCAATAGAATTGACCACAATTATTGAGTACAACTGAATTTTAGACAACCAAAAATACATTGAAGTAAACTACAAGAATGGATTTTTAATTATTTTTTCAAAATGAAATTTTAACTTAACTAGTACTGGTTAATCTATTCATCTTTGAAAAAAATACTTTTTGTCATTTCATTCTAAAAGCGAATTTTTTGACTAAAATATAACGCTGAAAGTTATTGAAACCTTTATCGTGAGGTGATAATATTAATCAAAACTAACAAAAAACTGAATGTCATTTATTCATGTAAATTGTTTTTTAAAATGACTTGATGAACGCAGAAAGATAACATTCACATATTCAGTATAAATTGAAATTGATAAATAAATAAATAAATGATATTTCTTTCAAGGGAGAGCCCGATTCAGAAATTCAGGGATACCAGAGTAGTCGAATTGAAGGAACTGAAGGTTTTCTCCCAGAGCAAGATTCAAGTTTTGCTGAAACTTCTTCTCCCAATGCGTCCCAAAAAGCGTCTGAGACAACTCCAAGGAGGTTTCAGAACAGCAACACTATTCTAACACGAGAGGTGTTAATGAGCGTCAAAAACCATTTCACGGAACGCAAGATTGATGATCGCTTCGTTATCTTTGGAAAAATGGTCGAGATGAAGCTGCGTGATGTACGGAGTGATCAAAGGCGATGGGCTGAAAAACTGATCAGCGACGTCCTCTTTGAAGCCGAGGGAAACAATTTGGACGGTACCTTCGCATTGGTACGGCAAACCGCGCGGTATCAACCGTATTCCATGAGTGAAGCAGGACCTTCTCATTCGGAAAATTTTTATCATTCTGCTTTTCCCCCCAACTCTTCATATCCCCCATTTCATCCCCGCCAATCTACAATTGCTAACAGAATTCTACGTCCCCATCCTCCTTCCCAACAATTCAATACTACGCATAATGCCAAATATAGTTAAAAATATAATGCCTGATTCTTAATTTTTGGATGTTTTTTGCTAATAAAATCTGATGAATGTATAGTTATTCTTTTATTGTGCTACATCATTTTTTTTTTCTACACTTTATATCTACAGTATCCTTATCCATGTCGATATAACCACAATGAACACACTGCGCGTGCCAGTTTTTAAATGGTGCTAAACAACTTCGAATTTTTCGGAATTTCGTTTCGCAATTTGCTCAATATCGAAAAACAACATTTTTATAATTATTCTTATTAGGTATGGCTCATGAAAGGATATTTGCCACAATCTGTGAATCTTTTAAGTTCTCACTCATTTGATGAGTATTTAATGAAGCACGTTTCGATGCACTGTTATATGGAAGGTAGAAATGGATTTAATTAATTTTTGAACGTATCCTTAAAGATTTGATTTAAATTACGAAAATCGGCAGTGTTTCATTTCAAAATTACAGATTGATTTTTTAAAATAGCTCCCTCAAGTCACATGCACATAACGTCATCTCAATTAATTAAAAATGAAGGTTCATTGGTTTGTAAATTTAAAGGTTTTGTTAATACAAATCACTTATAGTTGGCTCCAAACTTTTCAAAACAGATCAAAAATTAAAATACCTTCAAGAAGCAATTATTGTTGATCTGTGACATTTAAAGCGTGAGGATAATTTATGCGACACTTGAACATTGCGAACTTTCGATCAAAATCGAGGCGTAATCATCAAACTACACTCATACACAAATAATACACTCATAAATAATGAACAAATAAAAACAGATAAATATAGAAAATATATTGAATAATTTCGTATGTTACAAAAGACATTTTTTTTTCGTTATCTGCTATATTCATCGAAATTATTTTACATCCAAACTGTGCAATAGGGCGAACCCTGAAGGTCCATTCCCAATTCACTCACCACCTTTTGCAGCTGTTTACAATTATTATCTAGCGTCCGTGACACTAGCCAGACACCAATTCTAAATATGCGGTTCTGAGTTCTATAACAACTTTGCATGAAAACTTTATTTAGTTGAAAAGATGGCATCACAAATGACGGACGACGATGCATTAGCTCTGCTCGGTTTGGTGCTCGCGATTCAAAAAAAGGAAAAAAAACGTACAAAGTGGACGCAGGATACCGATTCGTGTTAGCGGATTTCGGAACAAACGGCAGAATTTCTGATGGCGGTGTTCTGAGAAATACAAAATTCTTCGAAAAATTGGAGAAAAGACAGCTGAATATTCCGAATCCCGAAATTATTCGAGGGGAACGAGATGTTTACCTTATCATAGGGGATGATGCGTTTTTGTCGACAAGCCGATCTGGGAGATAGTGAAAGAAAAATTTTTAATTACAGATTATCGCGCGCGCGAAAACGTAGAAAATGCATTCGGCATTTTGTCAGCACGATTCCGCGTTTATCGTTCCCGAATGAGCATAGAACCCGAAAATGCACAAAAGTCGTGATGGCTACTGTCGTACTGCATAATTTTATTGATCAATAAACAACACTCCAACTATTTAACATTATTCATACATCTGCATACTAAACTTATTTTGTCTAACGTATTCTAAACATAAACTGTCAGGGCCCTTTCATATTAGGATTCGTGAATCGGATTCTCGTAGCCCAGATTCTAATGTTACGTTGCAGCAAATGGAACCTTTCAGATTACGATTCGGATTCTTTATAGCTTTGGGATTCTTTATTGCTCGGTTGACACGTTCTTGTGTCTTTTGCTCCGGTTGCCGGATTCAAAACTTACGTTAGAACAAATTAACCTTTTCACATTAGGATTCAGATTCTTTATGAGCTTGCGATTGAAAAACATTTCGTCGATCGGTGTTTTCGGTCGCCGGAATTCTTTACGAGCGCAGTAACCAAAACAAATAGGTGTTAAGTAATTTAATCCCGACTTGTTCTTCACGTTTGTTCGTGTGTCTGTCATCAGAACATTGGAGATATGCCCTCCGCGAGTGATGAGTTTTATTATTTTTTCCAAACAGGTTTTGGGGTATTGTAACAAACGACGATACCTTTTTCATCACGCTCTTGATTTATTTTATGTACCCAAGTTTTCCTATTTCTCTTTCTATTTTTCGTGAATAAATACCACAAACCTATCATTTCTAATTCATCCATGCACCTCTTGTTAAACTCGAATAAGGATCGCAAATATGGGTAAATAATTATATGAGAGCCGAGCGCGTTAAGTGGAACAATAATAGAAATAGAGTGGGGTAACGCAACATCAATCGTTCAAAATTCAGAATGTGTAATATGAAACGCACCAAATTCGTTTGTTTATTAAACAAATTTTACGGGAATCGGATTCAAGAATCCTAATATGAAAGGGCCCTTATTGTCACGTACAGCACCTGACGCGAGAAAAGCAACGAAGATGAAAGGAAATAAAAGACGAAGTTGTGGCGCGAACATTTCGATACTTATCAATAGCGACTATGCATCATTATTTCTTGTCTAGACTGTCTCGATAAAAATAATCTCAACCTGCAGAAATTGTAAACACCAACGGACAGGGTTTCGTTTCAACTAGCTCCTACACAATAATACTCTTATCAGAACATCGTCTCCAGGAACCATTGTTCCTGGAAATTATTTTCATTCGTTTTGTCGAAATGAAATCAGTCGCTACGAGGACATGCTAACGCTGTGAGCATGGGAACGAAAATTGAAAAGAATATTATTTAACGGAATGACTTGACAATCATCCTCGATTCGTGAAGTGAAGACAGAGTCAATATTAAATTTATTTCGATTTCAGAGTGAGACTTTGTCAACTTAAACAATTGCCCCTGTTCAGTATTTTTATTTTTTTTGGCAACGGTGGCATCAGCGCCTGCCACGAACACTGCCCGAGTTGGACCGAGCGGAGTGGCGTCGGGTGTAAGCGGCAACCGGAGAACAGAACATTACTGTATTTGAACACGCACGAATAAAATACGTAGCAACACAAAATCGTTATTTTAAAACTACAACCCAAAGTTCGATTATTTAACATGGTCCTTCGAGAGCCGAATCAGTAAAGCAAAACAAGTAAACGAAGCACAGCCCATCATCCCAACAGAAAATTCGCTGAATTTACGGAAACACGTGTTAAACGCATTGCTCATCACGACGCAGTACAAACACGACGACGATACCGCCACTGGAAATTCGGAACCGTTACCACAGTGAGTCATTTCATCTCAATTCTTCCTTCCGATCCACTATTTAAACCGTCGTCTAATCTCAGCCTACTTTTCTTTAATTTATATTTCAAATAATTATGGAATCGCTCAACAGAAAACGCGGTACCATTAAAACCAAACTTACACAATTTCGTAAATTTGTCAATTCATTAAAAGATAAAACGGAAATTTCAGTCGCTGGAATTATAGAATTAAAACATCGAATTAACAACGTCGAGTGTAAACTATTTGACGATTTCAACGAAGTTCAGAACGCTATAGAAGAAAGTTGCGCGATTGACGCCGTAGAAAAAGAAAGCCTTGAACGCGAAGATTTTGAAAATTCATTTTATAAACTGATTTCAGAAGCAAAAGAAAAACTCAATGCACTTTCTCAATCTGAATCAGCCTGTAATGCCTTATCGTCCAGCGATAGCGCAAGCTTGTTTAACGCAGTGTCATCCAAAGAGCAGAATATCAAATTGCCTACAATAAACCTCCCAACGTTCGACGGCTCGCTTCATAATTGGTTGGAGTATCGGGATATTTTCGAATCGTTGATACACGAAAATGATACGATAAGCGACATACAAAAGTTTCATTATTTGAGAGCTTCACTTTCTAACGAGGCTGCCTTGCTTATAAAAGGAGTCGATTTTTCAGCTAGTAATTACAAGACTATGTGGGATTTATTGCTCCAGCGGTACAACAATGACAAAATGTTGATACAAAATCACATTAAATCCTTATTTAACATCGAACCAATCTCACGCGAATCTTCAAGAAATATCAGAGCGTTATTAGACGGTATTACAAAAAATATGAGAGCATTATCTCAATTAAAATTACCAATCGAACACTGGGATGTTCCTATTGTCCACTTAATAACGACAAAATTAGACAATTCAACTGCTAGGGAGTGGGAAACTCAAAAGGCAAAAACAAAAGATTTTCCTTCAGTAGAAGAATTACAAACGTTTTTAACACAGCGCGCTCAAATCTTAGATACTCTAGAACAAAATAAAATCGAAAAACAACCTGAAAAACGCAGTTTTCATAAAAGGCACGACACGACACGGGGTTTCATGGTAACTGAGGTTAACGAAAAAGTAAACACATGCATTATCTGTAAAGGCGAACACGGAATATACACTTGTTCTGAATTTTTACAATTGCCGGTAAAGGAACGTATTTCATTACTAAAAGTTTGAAAGTTTGTCTTAATTGTTTGCGTCCAGGTCACTACAACAAAGCTTGTCGCAGATCGACTTGTCGTAAATGCCATTCGAAGCATCACACATTAATCCACACAGATAGAGAATACAACGTGAATTCGGATTCGGGCAAATCCTTTGAAAGAACAGAGCATTCCAGTACTCAAGTAGTGAAATCCGCTCAATGCGATGTGAGCGACGTTCTGTTATCAACCGCACTCGTAGAAACTTTTGACAAGTATAATAATAAACACGTTCTGCGGGCTCTATTAGATACTGGGTCGCAGTCAAGTTTCATAACGGAAGAAGCGCGTAAAAAATTAGGACTTTCTGTGCAAAAAATGCACATTCGCGTTACGGGAATCACTGATACACAAGCCGACGTTACGGATAAGTGCGATTTTAATATTTCGTCCAAACATAAAGACTTTTCCATGAACATTTCATGTTTTGTATTGCCGCACATTTCGAGTCTTTTACCAAAGGTAAAAATAAACACAACCAATCTCCATCTACCTCCTGACATTGCCTTTGCTGATCCATGGTTCAATAAACCACAAAAGGTGGATTTATTAATAGGTGCCGATTCCGTGTGGGACATTATTGCCACGGGGCAAATAATATTAGGTCGCAACCTTCCTGTGATACAAAATACACACTTAGGATGGGTAATTTCGGGTCCTATTGGTAAAGGTTCGAGCACTGTAAGTTGTAACTTAGTTTATCTAAATCAATCACATGAGCAAGACATAAATATACAAAATGAACTACGTCGTTTCTGGGAAATTGAAGAATGTCAAACTCCCAAAGATCTTCGCTCGACCGAGGAAGTAGAATGCGAAAACCATTTCACTCGTCACGTGAAAAGGAATGACAACGGCACCTTTGAAGTAAAATTACCTTTTAAATTAGACTTGTCACTGCTAGGACATTCTTATGAACAGGCAGCAAGTAGATTTTTCCATTTAGAAAAGAAATTCAATTCAGATGCCGAATACAAGTCACTTTATTGTAAATTTATTGACGAATACATTCAATTAGGTCATATGAGTAGGGTTTGCAACACAGATACGTCTAGACCTGTATATTACATGGCTCATCATGGAGTCATGAGACAAAATTCATTATCCACAGCACTTAGGGTAGTCTTTGACGCTTCTATGCCCACGTCTTCGGGATACTCGTTGAACAATCTACAAATGATCGGTCCAACTCTACAACAAGACTTGTTCTCAGTACTGATTAGATTTAGGAAACACAAATACGTAATCGCTGCTGACGTGGAGAAAATGTACAGATGTGTGTTGATATCAGAGGAAGATAGGTCTCTGCAACGAATAGTATGGCGACATCATACGGATGATCCACTTCAAATTTATGAACTTAATACCGTAACATACGGCACGGCGGCAGCTTCATATTTAGCCATCCGATGTTTATTTGAGTTAGCAAGAATAAATGAAACCGCTTATCCTCAGGCGGCTCACATCATACGCACCGATTTTTACGTTGATGATCTTTTGACCGGTACTGACAATTTTGACAACGCTGTCAAATTAACGCAAGAAATTCGTAGTATATTAGCGCAAGGCAATTTCAATTTGCGAAAATTTTATTCCAATGAACCAACGGTGCTTGATTGGCTAGATACAAACGACAACTTATCGAAGATTATTCATCTTGACCGCGACGAAACCTCAAAACTTTAGGTTTAATTTGGCGACCGAATTCTGACGAGTTGCTCTATAGAGTCTCAATGAAGGACGACTCGAATGTAATCACTAAACGGGTTATTTTGGCTAATTCTTCGAGAATATTCGACCCAATAGGCTTGGTCAGTCCTTGTATCATTCGAATAAAAATATTACTACAGAGTTTATGGTTAGAAAAGCTTTCTTGGGACGAACCGCTTCCAGGAAATATTGTAAAACAATGGCACGAGATCAAACTGGACTTGTATAATCTCAACGATTTAAAAATACAAAGACAGGCATTCTGTAAATCAACAATTAATTTTGAAATTCACGCGTTTTCAGACGCGTCCGAAAAGGCCTACGGGCGTGCGTTTATATAAAGTCCAACGACTTAGACGGAAATTCGTATTGTAATTTACTTACTTCTAAAACTAAGGTGGCGCCACTGAAAACTATAACTTTACCGCGTTTAGAATTGTGTGGTGCTCTACTCGCCGCTAAGTTAGTTCAAAGGGTCACTGAGGCTCTAGAGATTGCTCAAATTAAACGCTTTTTGGACGGATTCAACGATAGTACTAGGTTGGATCAAAACTCCTCCGAATAAATTAAAAATCTTTGTGAGCAATAGGATAGCAGAGATTCAAAATTTGACAAACAATGACACGTGGAGTCACATTTCAACTAAGTACAATCCAGCGGACTACTTATCTCGCGGCTCCACTGCGCTTGACTTGAAGACAAACAATTTATGGTGGCACGGGCCGCCGTGGTTGTTGCAAGAATGCAGTCGTTGGCCCCGACTTAAACTTAAAACGGAAGGCTTACCCGATCTAAAAAATAAAGGCCAAAGTTTTATATCCACGAGCTGTAAAGACAGTTTTATTTTTGGTATTTATTCCAGCCTAAGTAGACTTCAACGAATCACCGCACTTATTCTCAGATTCAAAAACAACGCCCTTTCCAAGGGTAATGAACGGAAATTTGGTTATCTGACGACGGATGAATTAAACAACGCATTGTACAAATTGGTAGCTCTAGCACAACAGGAATCCTTCAGTACTGAAATACTTAATTTGCAACAAAATAAAGGTTCAAACAGGTTATTGAATCTCAACCCTTTTATTGATGAAAATGGATATTTAAGAGTAGGCGGAAGGCTTTGCAATTCTAAGTTCAGTTTCGACAAGAAACACCCATGTGTTTTAAGTAAAGATCACTTACTCACCAAAATCATTTTTCGAAGCTATCATCTTAAATTATTACATGCGGGTCCACAATTACTTCTGGCGACGATTAGAGAAAGGTTCTGGATACCCTCAGGCCGCTGTTTAGCAAAAAAAACCGTGCGAGATTGCGTTCAATGTTTTCGATATAATGCAAAGGGCATTAATCCTATAATGGGAACTTGCCCGCTGATAGAGTAAATCCTGCTTTTCCATTCAGTATTGTGGGAGTGGACTACGCCGGTCCATTCTCTCTTAAGGACAAACGTGGTCGTGGGGTACGAATCACTAAAGTTTACGTCGCAGTTTTTGTTTGTTTTGTAAGCAGAGCAGTCCACTTAGAACTAGTTTCCGATCTCACTAAGGAATGCTTTATATTAACGTTGCGCAGGTTTATAGCTAGAAGAGGAAAACCTTTCCGAATATTTTCTGATAACGCGACCAATTTCGTAGCAGCCGGGTCTGAGATGAGGATTTTGCTAAATTCCTAAAACGTAATGAACCAAAGTTGAACGCTTCAATGGTCGATGAAGGTATAGACTGGCAATTTATTCCACCTCAAAGTCCGCACTTCGGTGGTCTTTGGGAGGCCGGTGTCAAAAGCATGAAATTTCATCTTAAGCGAGTCGCTGGAAACGTTAACTTGACTTTCGAACACTTTGCCACTTTATTGGCTGAGATTGAAGCGGTTCTAAATTCCAGACCACTAACACCCTTATCAACCAATCCCCAAGACCTAAACCCTTTAACACCTGCTCACTTCTTGCTGGGACGTCACAGCGGTTCCATACCCAGCAGCGATGTCACCGGCATAGCCTTCAACCGACTTGATGCTTACCAACAACTACAACAAATAAAGCAACACTTTTGGCAGCGATGGAACAAGGAATACATAAGTGAGCTGCAGCAGCGCTACAAGTGGAAGCAAACTCAGTCGGATTTAAAGCAAGATACAATAGTTTTGATAAAGGACGACAACTTGCCTCCCATGAAGTGGAAGTTGGGGAGAATCCATGGCGTAATTCCCGGCACGGATGGGATTAATCGAGTGGCAATAGTGAAAACTGAAAACGGAATGATAAAGAGAAGTTTCTCTAAAATTTGCCCTCTGCCTCTTAATTTGCCTTAATTTAAATTTTTTGTTATCATCTGGATATTTTGTTTTCTGTACTTATTACTGATTTCTATTTGCTTGTTTATTTTTTTTCTTTTATCATTGATGTTTATTTTGAAAGCTTAGCTTCCAACGCCGGCGGTATGTTCAGTATTTTTATTTTTTTTGGCAACGGTGGCATCAGCGCCTGCCACGAACACTGCCCGAGTTGGACCGAGCGGAGTGGCGTCGGGTGTAAGCGGCAACCGGAGAACAGAACATTACTGTATTTGAACACGCACGAATAAAATACGTAGCAACACAAAATCGTTATTTTAAAACTACAACCCAAAGTTCGATTATTTAACAGCCCCCTATACCTTGCGCCGGGGCAAATACCCCCGCATATGAAGTCCATTTTGGTCTTAAAATTTTCACTATACGTTTCTCAAACTGTTTATATATTGCCTGTTCTCTGTATCAATCGATAGTAGGTGAGAAATCGGTTAAAAACAATTATTATTCTGGAAATGGTATTTTTTTGTACGAGAAATTATTTGTCGTTTCTTATCAGAACTCAAAAGTTGGTTTTTTTTTCGTGAATTTTTACAGAACGCTAATCGAATCATCACTCAAGAATATGATTAAATTCAGAAGTTTCTTCGGAAAATAATTTAACGATAACATCTTTTTTAAACGGTTCATCGAAGGCAGCAACCCAGCCAAAGTTTGTACATATTTTGATAGTAGATATTTTTTGAATACGCCAATCGGAATTCAGAATTTTCGAGAAGGGATACGACATCCATATCAGCCTATCTCCCTCGTAAGTATTGTGGTCAACGATGTACACAAGGACGGGATAACTGAGCGCCATTGGTAGAATTGGCCCCACTACTGTCGAACCAATGAGAACGCCCGTCATACCATTCCGGTGGGTACGAGAACGATAGAATATTTCGTATCCATCATTCGTTGACAAAATGGGTAAGTGGTAGTTTCTATTTGCTCTGATGCATTTTAAAATTTTTTTACGTATAATACCATGAACAACTATTTTTCACTATTAACTTTGACTTCCTGCTTTCAGAACCTACGAAAAAGAACGAAGGAAAAAAATAGGCGGCGACGATACGACGGGCCCTTTGTAAGTTATAACAGTACTGAACCATTTAATTTATAAGTAGTAATCCTATTTTTGTTTTTGTAGTACAACGAGAGCTTCCGATTTTTCGTCGGAAGAGGAAACTACCGAGGAGCGTGGGGCGGCCATGGGGGGCCATGGGGCGGCCCTTGGGCAGCCCTATTTAACGGCCCTTGGAGTGGAGTGTGGGGCGGCCAAGACGCCGCTCCCCAAGATGCCCCGGGCCCCAGCGGCGCCGCCGCAGTAGGCGGTGGGAGCGGTGGCCGGAAGGGGTGGTCGTGGCAGAAGAGGCGGCCGTGACGGAAGGGGCGGCCGTGACGGAAGGGGCGGCCGTGACAGAAGGGGCGGCCGTGACGGAATGGGCGGCCATGACGGAAGGGGCGGCCGTGACGGAAGGGCGGCCGTGGCGGAAGGGGTGGCCGTGGCGGAAGACCGCTTCCGCCACGGCCGGGTGGCCGTGGTGACGGAGGACGTGAGACTGAAGGGGTGGCGGTTGGGGCCATGGAATGCGGCGTCGGAGGCGGCAAAGACGACGTCGAATTTATACCCATTGTGCCAGCGACGCCGTCTCCGGAGCCGCCTGCATAAAAATGAATAAAATATATAAACATATTGTTTGTTTCATTTGACAATTCCTTCAATTACCTAAGAGATTGATTTTAGTGTGCCCAATACTTTTTGATTACCAGCTCAATACAGCTGCCTATGAAAGGTAAGTATTAAATATTCGTTTATTAGTTTATCTTCCATTTGCGGTAAACAATACAACTGAGACATTAATGTTCCTTTTCATATTACGATATCAAATTGTATTTCAGAATAGATATGACTTTTTCCATACTTTTGTTGGAAATTGAAAAATAATGACAACATAATGATGATTTTATACAAGATAGTATTACTTGAAATGATGTTCATTGCCTAAACTTGATTATTCAAAATTAAAGGGTGAGCCATTTTTTATTGAATAATAGATGGCGCTCGCGTGAAACGAAAATGAAATTTTTACAAAGCTGTTATTTGTTTCCAAATTTTATTACGTTTTCACCCGGTCATTGTCCCAACGCGATAAAAGCGCTGATGTAGGCTGATACAATTTTCGGCAGGTTGTTTACACCATCGATCGGGATAAAAACATGCCCTATCACTGGAAATATAGTGTAGCCATCTAAACCCATTGGAAACAGTCACCCGCCCAACCATTACGATTGATGAGAGGTTTCTACCAGCGATACGGACAGCAATATTTTGGTCAGCCGCGCCATCTATATTCCGTTCACTTTATTATAGATATATGGAAAACGTAATAAAAGAATTTTATTTTGTAACATTGACTATTAAATAAATATAAATCGATGGTTTCTACTTTTGCATTTTTAAATGGCCTCTGCTAACACAACGGCATATTTCGTCATATTGTTTTATCCCAAGATGGTCATTACGGTACACCGAAATTCGCATCAGTTTTATTTTTTTTAGCACACTTCTGATGTTTGTCCGGTCTTGTTTTTCACAACGTGAATAGAATATTGATAAGGGAATCGGAATCTGAATTTTAATCGATCAATAATTGTGCCGTTTTTGAAATACAACGTTTTTACTGAAAAACTCACCGAAATTCGCATCAGTTTTATTTTTTTTAGCACACTTCTGATGTTTGTCCGGTCTTGTTTTTCACAACGTGAATAGAATATTGATAAGGGAATCGGAATCTGAATTTTAATCGATCAATAATTGTGCCGTTTTTGAAATACAACGTTTTTACTGAAAAACTCACCGACATTCGCATCAGTTTTATTTTTTTTAGCACACTTCTGATGTTTGTCCGGTCTTGTTTTTCACAACGTGAATAGAATATTGATAAGGGAATCGGAATCTGAATTTTAATCGATCAATAATTGTGCCGTTTTTGAAATACAACGTTTTTACTGAAAAACTCACCGACATTCGCATCAGTTTTATTTTTTTTAGCACACTTCTGATGTTTGTCCGGTCTTGTTTTTCACAACGTGAATAGAATATTGATAAGGGAATCGGAATCTGAATTTTAATCGATCAATAATTGTGCCGTTTTTGAAATACAACGTTTTTACTGAAAAACTCACCGACATTCGCATCAGTTTTATTTTTTTTAGCACACTTCTGATGTTTGTCCGGTCTTGTTTTTCACAACGTGAATAGAATATTGATAAGGGAATCGGAATCTGAATTTTAATCGATCAATAATTGTGCCGTTTTTGAAATACAACGTTTTTACTGAAAAACTCACCGACATTCGCATCAGTTTTATTTTTTTTAGCACACTTCTGATGTTTGTCCGGTCTTGTTTTTCACAACGTGAATAGAATATTGATAAGGGAATCGGAATCTGAATTTTAATCGATCAATAATTGTGCCGTTTTTGAAATACAACGTTTTTACTGAAAAACTCACCGACATTCGCATCAGTTTTATTTTTTTTAGCACACTTCTGATGTTTGTCCGGTCTTGTTTTTCACAACGTGAATAGAATATTGATAAGGGAATCGGAATCTGAATTTTAATCGATCAGTAATTGTGCCGTTTTTGAAATACAACGTTTTTACTGAAAAACTCACCGACATTCGCATCAGTTTTATTTTTTTTAGCACACTTCTGATGTTTGTCCGGTCTTGTTTTTCACAACGTGAATAGAATATTGATAAGGGAATCGGAATCTGAATTTTAATCGATCAATAATTGTGCCGTTTTTGAAATACAACGTTTTTACTGAAAAACTCACCGACATTCGCATCAGTTTTATTTTTTTTAGCACACTTCTGATGTTTGTCCGGCCTTGTTTTTCACAACGTGAATAGAATATTGATAAGGGAATCGGAATCTGAATTTTAATCGATCAATAATTGTGCCGTTTTTGAAATAGAACGTTCCTCATTTCAGTATTAATTCACAATGTATTCAGCAGAAATTATAATACATTTCAATGAAAAGTTTTTTTAAATGCAATTTTTGACGTGTTAATGTTCAACTTGTTTATTCATAATACAAAATGTACAGCAAAATACTCTATTTCGCAATAAAAATCGTTTTCCGAGAGAACATTACATTTGGCAACGCTGTGCAGAATTTCCTGTGTTTTATAGGTTAGGTCAGCTAGGTCCAGTCAGCTATGATCACGCCGGTTATTGTCACCAGCCAAGAATTCCTGAAATGTGTGACGTAACAAAAAAAAGTATCGCCAATATTTTTGTGCACTTTCTCCTATTGGCGGAAGACAATTCCTTATAGATTTTCGGAATTCAAACATTTCGAGGGGATACGACACCTATATCTCCCCACCCTGCATACGCCTACGCTTGTCACAAACTATTAGCAAGATGCAACAAGTGGTCGTGTTCATCTCCTTGTAACCGCCCAAATTTTGATTCTCTGTTCAGGTGAAGTAAGCCGCACCCCTGCCCGAAATCTGATCACTCATACTTGGTAGAAATGACCTGGCCGAAATTTCACACAATTACAGTTCAGCCAGCAACACGAACAGCAACATGGACGGAGAGAAAATTTTCATTTTTTCAAGTTTGTTATATCATTCTAAATAATTTTCATAAATATGTATTATACATGTAATGAAAAATCAATTAATTATGCCATTGTCAAAAAAAAATACGTTTAATTTTGCAGCTTCCAACAGGATTATCCACAATAATGCCACGATTACCATGAACATTGTCTTCAATTCACTAAGTATTATTCTACCAATACTACATCTCAATGAAATGTAATGCAATGAACCTTTCTTCATAAGACACTGAAAGGACAACAAACACACGGGGGGGAAAAAGGAAACACGTGGCCTCGGAGTCGGCCCGAACTCCGAAATATTTCAATCGAAATCAAAAAAAGAAATTCGCCTCGAGGCAGTTACGAAAGCCGGCCGCCGCCGGGAATTCCGCCGCCACCGCCGGGAATTCTGCCGCCGCCGCTGGGAACTGCGCCGCCGCCGGGGACTCTGCCACGGCCGAATCAAAAACATATGCAAAAGTGGCGGCCACCAAAAAACATAAATAATATGAACGACGGACAGGCATCTACAGGGAAAAAAGAATAAGTATTCATTTTCGTTCTGAAACGAGACATAGGAAGATGAACTCAAACGAACGTTCTCTTCTTGAATCAGCTGATGCCGATTTTAAACTTTTTTTGAAGAGGAAGGATGGAGATACGTTGGCAATGTAAGCGAACACTCATCTGATTTATTTCACATGGGCGAGGAGTTCGCTTTAGCACATTGTGTTCCCGCAGATTTGAAAATGTCCAGGAGAATTGCCGTGCACTTCAAGTAAGTACAGATATTTATATTTGTTGGAAATCCACAAATACACGGAGGAACAATGGATCGAATAGGAAATACGTGGCCCCGAAATCGTATTTCAAGGCCGCGGCAAGGAAGTTCGCCGCGAAGAAGTTCCCAAAGCCGGCCGCCGCCGCTGCTAAGGAGTCCCTTGCCGCCGGGAACTATGCCACGGCCGAATCAAAATTATATTCGAAATGTGAATGATTGAATTATTTTGTATAAATAAAAATAAATTTGATAGACTATAAACATTTTCTGTTGGTCTATTGTCAATACATATATCACACTGAATGAGTTACATACTAAAGGAATTTACATCAATTGATACATTAACCTATAAAAACCAGGAATCGCTCGACAGATGGTGCCTCAATGTGTATATAAAAAGGAAACGACCTTTAATACTACCGCCATCTATGCTCACAATCACCTTCCTATTACTTTACGAACACAAATATGCAGGCATCTTGAAAGAAGATATGGATTACATGGTAAACAATAACATTCATATTTCATGTATTCTTTCAAAATCAAATGAAATATATTGATACGTCTTTGGAGTATATCATTTACTACTTATTGGAATAAAACCATAAAAGAACAGATTACTTTAAGTCCTCTTCTAGACTATCTGTTGTAAAATAAGTTCAAGACGTCTCAAGAGACGATTTATGCTATATAGACTTTAATTGTCATCTGATAATCGGCTTTTATATTGTTTTTGAATGGGGATGTTTCATAGAACAATCCCTGAAAGTTTCAATGTATAAAACATCCGGATAAGTAAGAACTGGCATATCACCGCGCTTATCTCCTTTAATGATTCTGGTAAATGCCCCAATGTTTTGAATTGTGATTCGGTACAATCTCAGGTAACGAACGTTACTACACCATGTGGTGTCTCGTTAGAAAATTCGCAAAATATTTCAAACAAATTTCACGAAGGACAAATGGCGTCAACTCCGACTTCATTCTCTTCTCTGATTGACAGAATCTCTTTTAATGATTCTGATAAATGCAATAATGTTTTGAATTCTGATTCGGTGGAATCTCAGGTAATAAACGTTACTACACCTTGTGTATCGTTAGAAATCAGAAATAAAAGCTTTGGATTTAACAGTCCAACATATTCCCAAAGAGAAATTTTTGTTCATCAGATGCATTACTTGTGGCATAAGGAAACAAAAAAACTGGTGATTAAAAATTACTCCTCGTTCTTCAGGTTGATAATCGCCAAGTTTGTGAACAATATGTGCTCACTTTCTATGAAGTACGCTAGGTATTAACCAAATAAAATTGTTATAAGGGCAATATGCATTAATAATGATCGAAATTGTAAAAAATTTCGAATCGTCATCGACCGCTTGCCGGTCTCAAACGCTTTCGAATTGATGTGTATGGTAGATGAATTCCTAAAAGTTTCAATCCATAAATCATCCGCATAACGGAGATATAGCAGATATGTCAGGTCGTCTCTTGTAACGCCGGTAATTAAACATCTAAAGTGATCGTACCGCATGTTAAACGAGTTTTGGGATAATGTAGCGTCGGCGCGACAAGAGTGTGTGAAAAAATCTTACCTTTGTTCGTTGGTGTGGAGCATTCAATTAGCTGGAATTCGAATTTCGCAATACCATTTCACTTATCAATGTGCCTTTACCAGATCGAAGGAACATGTAGAATTAACGCGATCGGTACCAAGTGCCGACGAAGCTCGAGATTCTTCAACGTACGAACACTTCAACCACTATATTAGAACTACCACGGTCCACGACTACGAGGTATTCCGCGTACTGGGTAACGGCACAAACGGCTGTTGGTGGGGCGGACCGCGACGGTGGGGATACAGACAATCCCATTGGAGCAATCTACGATCCCACCAAGGATCGTGTCGGTAATTCAACACGGAAATTAAGCAAATATCTTCGTCCCAAAAGGCAACGGAACGGAGTACGAACAGAAGTGAAAACACCAACAATTATTAATTCGAGTGTTTTTCTATTCATTATAAGCTCTAGATAAATTAATTACTAGGAGATTTTGATTAAAATTCTAATTTAATGGAAAATTCTACGCAACAGGAAACCTTGAAGTGTTTTTAAAAGTTTTTTTATGCTGTCGATTATTGCATTTTTTGGCGGCTTCCATAATTAATGAACTGCGAAAAATTAAGAATCTAAGGAGCACATATCGAAAAGAACTGAAAAAAGTGCGGTGCTTCTACAGATGAGGTGTATTCTCCGAAACTGTGGTATTTTAATCTGCTTCATTTTTTGAACGATCAAGACGAGCCTCGAAAATCGGAATCAAACCTGGACAATGAAAATAGTGAAACTGACGAGGTGATTGATAAAGCTGTATTAAAAATATGAAAAATGTATTTTTTGATGAAATGCAGAAGAAAATGCTGTGCGCACAGCATGAAATGCGAACACCGAAATCTTTTCGTACTTTAAGCATGGTGAAAAAACGATCTTAAAATAGTCAGCAATGTTTCATGGCAATATATCTCTTTCAATCAAACAAAATTGACTCAAAAATTTTTGTTACACATCTATACCTAACATAAAAATAAATACTACCTTTTCGGTTGGTCAATAGAATGGACCACAATTATTGAGCCCAATTGAATTTTAAAAAACCAAAAAAATGTTGGAGTAAACTACAATTTTTAATTATTTTTTCAATATGAAATTTTAACTTAACTTAATAACGCTGAAAGTTATTGAACCTTTATCGAAAGGTATTAATCAAAACTAATGAAAAACGGGATGCCATTTATTCATATAAATTGTTTCTTAATATGACTTCATGAACGCAGAATCTAAGGAGCACATATCCGAAAGAAAAAGTGCGGGATTCTTCAAAGTCCGGAGCTTCTACAGATGAGGTGTATTCCTCGAAACTATGGTATTTCAATTTGCTAAACAATCAAGACGAGACTCGAAAATCGGGATCAAACCTGGATAACGACAATGAAAGCAATGAAAATGACGAGATAAGTGATGAAGCTGTATTAAATTCATAAAAAATATATTCTTCGATGAAATAGCATAGATAGAAGAACGATCTTAATATTTTAAATACATAGTTGTACAGGGGCGGCTGGTGCCTATGTGCTGCAGAGCTGCAGAACCGCCAATAATTTCCAGCAAAATAGATAACTCTTAAATATTTATTTTTAAAATTGTCTTTAAAAGTCGTCTCATGTGTTGGCAGCATTCGACGGCGACTCGCTAGACCAAACCAGCACGATATTCAACGTGACAGAACGTTTTCTTAGCGTCATCTTATCTGGGCGACACCGATGTTCTGTCGTCTCCTATGGACACCCTCGCCAATCCCCGCTTCACCTCTTCCCCAGTAGGCTAACGTGCGATGCTTTATGGGAGATTTGGACTGCAAAATTTGCAGTCGTGTAATCACAATCGACTACTGTATATTACGTATTTGAATAGTGCGTTCATTCGGTCGTTGTCGCATCGACTTTCCTGTTTTCTTATTTTGTTTTAACAATGGATATTACTGCGGTTGATTTAATTTACAATTTCATCAACGTTAAGAAATTCAGCGAATATGCTTTCGAAGAAAAGGTAAAAATTAAAGAAAATGGTAGGCCTCTTCCAGACATCAACATAGACGCTTCCGGTTCTAGTCGGGGAAAATCCTATAAAAGACATTTTCACCGAGAAATATATTCGCGGAATATGTGGATTTGCGGATGTAACAAAAAAAATGCCCTATATTGTTTTGTCTGTGTACTTTTCATTGGTGAAAATTCATGGTCGCGGACAGGTGTCACCGACTTAATCCATTTGAGTGAAAAAATGAAAAAACATGAAAATTCAAAAACCCATATGCACAATCAAATGGAATTGGCATTATTAGGAAAGGTCAATATCGCAGAGCAGCTAGATTCGTCATATTGGCTGCACATTCAAAAATACAACGAAAAAGTGGCACAGAATAGGTACGCCCTTTCAAAAATTATACACTGCATAAAGTTTTGTGGTGCTTTTGAATTAGCTCTCCGTGGCCATGATGAAACGGATTCATCAGAGAATCCTGGAATCTTTCGTGGGTTAGTTAATTTTTCTGCAGAGCTCGATAAACTTTTAGCTGACCATTTGAAGAACAACGCCGTGTTTAAAGGTACGTCCAAAGAAATACAAAACGATTTACTTGAATGCATGCTTGAGATTTGTCATGAACGAATATTGTCTGAAATAAGAGCAGCTACATTTTTAGCGATTATGGCTGATGAAACAACAGATATTTCTGCGAAATCCCAATTGGTTGTAGTTTTTCGATACATGCGGAATTCAGAACCTGTAGAACGTTTTTGGGGTTATCTGATAACAGAAAAACTTGATGCTGAAACTCTTACTAAACACCTACGACAAATTCTTGATCCCATTCTGGAAAAATCCCCGGAAAAACTGATTGCCCAAAGCTATGACGGAGCCGCTGTAATGAGTGGACAACATTCAGGGGTTCAGGCGAAAATTAAAGAGAAATACCCTTTTGCGCATTTTATTCATTGTTACGCACACCAACTAAATTTGATTATCTCTAATGCTGCATCTATCAACCCCCAAGTTCGAGTATTTTTTGGAAATCTTCATGACATTCCGGGATTTTTCAGTAATTCACCACAACGGATTGCAGTTTTGGATAGGATTGTTAAAAGAAAAATTCCTCACGGAGCTTCTACTCGTTGGAATTTCAATATTCGAACTGTAAATGTTGTCTTCGAACATAGGAATTCTTTAATTGAATGCATGGAAGAAATTGAATCAAATATTATGAACAGAAACGTAGCCAGTGCGGCTTCCGGAATCAGACGAATGCTGAACGATCCAATCTTCGTTTTCTGGTTGAGCTTTTTTCATCATGTTATGCCACATGTAGATATTCTTTTCAACCAATTTCAACAAAGGAAAATTGAACCAACTTTAGCACAACATTCCATTAATATTTTTGAAGAAAATATTACAAAAGTGAGGACCTCAATCGATGATATTATTGATGAGGCGAGTAGATTGATTTATAATGAAAACCCTGAAATTTCAATGTTAAAAAAAAGGACGTTTAAATTTTCCAATAAATGCAAATCCTAATCGTATCAGCGCTATCGAAGTGTGTGATGCAATTGTTACCACCGTGCACGACAGACTTTCCTTCACTGGACATCTTCAAACTGCTTCTTTATTTTTTTCTGAAAACTTCCCAAGGCATCAAAATGAGTTTCCTTTCAACAATTTAGAAATGACTTGTATATTCTATCCAGGATTGAACAGAGATCGTTTACGTACTGAATTATCAGTAATCTATTCAAGAAGCGACTGCAGAAGTATAAAAGGCGCTGTGTCATTCTTAAAATTCATTATGCAAAACAATTTAGAAGAAACATTTTGTGAAACAAAAAAATTGTTAGAAATTCTTGCTACGATCCCAATGACGACATCTGAAGCTGAAAGATGCTTCTCAACTTTAAAACGAATAAAAACGTTTTTTAGGAATTCTATGCTTGAAGATAGATTAAACGCTCTCTCCATGCTGTCCATCGAAAAAAAGATGATTGGAGAAATAGAAAATTTCAATGGAAAAGTTATCGACAAATTCGCTTCTAAAAAATCACGAAGGATTGAATTAATTTATAAAAGATGAGTAAGTCAAGTTGTAAGTGTAATAAATTTTTTTTTGAATTTCGCTTTTATTTATTCAGAAGTCTCGAACTTGTCACCACGCACACTCTCAATTTTAAAGATAATGTCTATTTCTGTGGATTCGATTGCAGAACACCCATTTCTTTTTTCCACGAGCCGCCACTGAAACGAGGTTATGCTTAGTAATGCAAAACGCGGCTAAACATACCCTAGCTGACTGTTAACTATTTAGGAGACTACTAGCGCTAGTAGTCTACTAACTTTCACTGCGGGAACCGTATCAATACGCAACGGAGTGTAGCAGTTGATATGCGGGAGCCGTATATTTACGATCGATCTTTTTCGGGGTATATAAAAAGGGGTGTCTATATAAAGAGAAGTTACTTAGCAAAATAGTCATTTCGAAAGAAAGTTTGTTCGTAGTGCTTATTGAAAGTGTCGCTTTTATTTTTCGTGAAAAATATGAACGGTGCAAGACGTCGTTATAAAAATTATTCAGAAGGACAGCTCATCGCTATTTTGATGGACAGTGACGAAGAAGTTTTTTGTGAAAGTGAGGCATGATTATTCCTCAAATGATGAAGATGAATAAACAGAAGATACCGGAATGGATGACGCTTCATCGGACCTATCAAATGATGAATCAGCGATGGATGTAGATTCAAGAAGTAAGTACCAAAAGTCTCCATAAACAGTAGCTACAGTAATAAAAAAATCATAAATTACTTTTAGACGAAGATGCAACTGAAACATTTTCATGGAACAGCGGTATATTCGAGCCAACTATTCATGCATATGATCCACAAAAATCGGAAGATAAAAACATTTTTAATACCGATGTACTAGAAATGACATGCTTCAAATTTTTGTTTTCTGAGAGTCTATTGGATTTAATTGTAACGGAAACCAATCGCTACGGTAACATCAATTCCGAAAAGGCCTCGGGTTCTTCTAGGCAAACCAAATGGACTGACACCGATGTCGACGAGGTTTATCTATTTTTATCACTTTCTCTCTTGATGGCCCAAGTGAAGAAGAGGAAAATGAGTGATTATTGGTCAACAGATCCGTTTCTTTCAACACCAATATTTGGCCAAATAATGTCTCGTGACAGATATATTCTTTTATTACGAAATCTTCATTTTGCTAATAATGATGAACAACATCCGGATGATCGTTTATTTAAAATAAGGAAAGTAGTGAACCACCTGAAAGATGTGTTTTCGAAAAACTTGCACCCTTTCCAAAATCTTTGCATTGATGAAAGCTTGATGCTTTTCAAGGGTCGTGTTGATTTTAAGCAATATATCTCTAAAAAACGTAACCGTTTCGGTGTAAAATTTTTCGTTTTGTGCGATTGTAAAACCGCAGACATTTTAGATTTTATAATATATACCGGAGCCTCAACAAAACTACAAATCTTTCAAGGAAGTCGCGGAATTGGTTCCAACGTGGTTTTGACACTTGTGGAACCTTACATGTACAATGGTCATAATTTATATTTAGATAATTGGTATACCAGCCCAGAATTGTTTTCCATACTACACAATCACCAAATAAATGCGTGCGGCACTGTTACGGCAAACAGAGCAAATATGTCTACACTAAAAAAAACTCTAAGTCGTCGAAATCGAGTGCGCCTCCAATGAAATTATGATGGCCATCAAATGGAAAGATCGACGCGACGTTACGATGCTAACAACGTTCCATCCAAACCAAATGGATGTCATCTTCAATAGAAGAGGAGAAGGGATAGAGAAGCCAATCTGTGTTGCAGATTACAACAAAAATAAAGGAGCAGTTGATAAGTGCGATATGCTTTACAACTCCACCGAAAGCTTTCGTAAATCTGTAAAATATTATAAAAAAATTTTCTTCCACCTATTGGACATCGCGGTCGTCAATGCACACGCCCTTTACGAACTAAAAACTGGAAAAAAAGTACCGCTTAGGGATTTCCAGCTGCATCTTATAAAGCAACTAATCGAAGCCCATAAAAAGCATGCAACCCGTGCTCCAAGTAGAAGGTCAGATGAAGAAAACCCACTGCGTCTGATTAGTAGGCATTTCCCTTCCATGACCAAACGAATGAACGACCGCAATAAATTAATACCGAAACGTTGCGTTGTTTGTTCGAAGCATAAACGAAAGGAGACAACCTATCGGTGCGAAAAATGTAATGTGGCGCTTTGTGCGGTTCCTTGCTTCGAAAGATACCACACGATGAAAAATATGTAGTTTTACCATTTAGTCATAATAATTGTCATTTCACTGTGCAATATTTACAGTCATCCAACAAATTTATTTTGCTCCATTTTCATTTCATTTCTACAAAAATAGTGACTGTTTGTTCCCCCCTGACCTGATGGATGTGACGCCTTTGTGTAAAGAGACCTCTCGATTTAACAGTGCCCAAAATACGGGAGCCGTATTTGGCCGGTTTGGCTGATTTTCAACAGCACACGGGGGCACAAGAAGCGAAATTGGTACAGCAGTGAAAGGGTTAATAGGTATTGTGTTAGAGTACTTCTAGCAGATTCTTAGTAGCTACTAACTTCGTCTATTAATAAGGCTGATAATGTTTGGTGTCCCTTTTTACTAGTGTAAGTAGTGTAAGCTTTAAAATGTAACTAAATTTTAGGTAATTGTATGGTCCATCTATCCCCGAAACTTGGGAGAGATGGACCGCACACACACGAGCAAGTATAATTAAAAGCATTTATTTAACTTGCAATGTATGTATGTATGTATCACTTCCCTTTATCGTAGGAAATTGAAATTTTGCACACACGTTTAGTTTGGATGATAATACAAAATTATCGTGTTTTTGAGCTAGTAGGGTAACCTGGGTACGATTGTGCCAGGGTACGGTAGTGACAATCGCTATAACAGCGAAACTATACGATTCGCGGGGAGTGGTACACAGATAGATCGCCTTTTTTTTTTGTTTGTGATAACTTGAACATTGGCAGTTACCTACGAGTAATTACTTTCAATGCAGATCTTTTTGCTCAGTCATGGTCATTTTTTGTTCTCAAAAGTATGCGTTGGGTACGGTTGTGAAAAATTTTGTGGGTACGGTTGTGACATTGCTTTTTTTTTTGTTTTATTTTAGATGCCTAGGAAACGCGTACGGAAGACCGAGAGAGGCCTGCCTGATATTAGTAAATATGAAAATGCTTACGAAGAGGTGAAACGCGGTACTTCATTACGGGGAGCTGCGGAAATGCATGAAGTTAATCGCATGTCGCTCTTGCGATACCTGCGCAAACGCGACAAAGCCGGCGATAATCAAGATGAAGGCACCATCAGCATGGGATATGTTACTCATGATAAAGTGTTCTCTGTCGAGCAAGAACAGCAGCTGTCAAATTATATTACACATTGCGCAGAAATATATTTTGGCCTTTCTACTGTAGCCGGGTACCCGCCGGACCGAAGACCCTGCCATGAAACGACCGCTTTCTCGAGGACGTTGAAGCGAATTTCGGGAAGAGACAGCCAGGGCGAGAGCGGACAATTTAAGGGGATTCATTCGGTCTGGTAATGCGGCGATGCAGCGAAGAGCTGTCTGCAGATGCCATATGACGGACCTTACCAAGTGCTGGATCGCTCAGACAAGACCTTCCGCATCCAAATGAGAGGCAGAAAAGCAAACGTATCTATTGATCGGGTCAAACCGGCCTATGTGCTCGACGAAGAGATGGTCGACAGCTCTCGACCATTCGATCAAGTAATTCGCCGACCAACCAAACCAGAGATCGTTCCAGATCATGAGCAGCCTCAAGATCCACAGCCTTCCCACAACATCAGGAGAAGCAGTCGACGAGTGCGGTTCGTAGATCGGTACCAAGCGGGTTTTCTGTGGAATGTTGTTCTTGTTTCGTCAGTGTGCCTTCTCTTTGCTTCGCAAGAGAGAGTGCGCGAACGGCTCGTAGTGACGTGCGTGGTTTCTTCCCACCGTCCGTGCTCTTCCGCGTGTGGTGAACTAGTGAGGCTTACGCGCGAGCAAAATTCGAAAGGGAGATATGAACGGTGATAGACTCTCCTCATATATTTTTTTCTTTATTGTTTTTTTCTTTCTTTTCTTTTTTTTTCCGCTTTCCCCTTTAGTAAATGGGTTAAGTTTAAATATGTAAATACTGTAGATACTAGAGTAACTCTCCTCAAACTCTCTTTCTCTCGCATATGTTGTTTTTTTCATTTACGTGACTTCGCCATTGGCAGAGGAGAACTGTAGCGGGGTTCGAGCAGGTACCCGCCGGACCGAAGACCCTGCCATAAAACGGCCGAATTTCGAGGACGTTGGAGCGAATTTCGGGAAGAGACAGCGAGGGCGAGAGCGGACAATTCAAGGGCATTCATTCGGTATGGTAATGCGAAGTGGAGAGGTCGACGCGTTTGTACAATAAAAATTATAATCCAACACCGATTCTTTCCATATAGTGCGCCCGAAGTAGAGACACGCCAAACTAAGAAAGAAGTGCGGAAGCTGGCATTTGAACTGACAACTAAATACAACATAAAGCGACCTGCTACTTGGGTTGAGAATAAGATGGCTGGTGAAGAATGGTTCCGTTCATTCATGAATAGAAACCCATCACTGTCTGTACGCGTAGCCCAGGCTACAAGCTTTTCAAGAGCTACAAGTTTCAACAAAACAAATGTGGAAGCTTTTTTAAATAATTTACAAACTGTGTTGGACAGACACGCATATGAGCCACAGGATATATACAACATTGACGAGACTACTGTTCAAACACCTGATAAAGCAGTGACAAGACGTGGTATACGGCAAGTTGGAGCTGTTACTTCAGCGGAGCGTGGCACATTAGTCACAGTTGCTTGTGCAGTCAATGCCTTGGGAAACGCAATTCCGCCTTTTTCTATATTTCCGAGGGTTCGTTATCATGATCATTTTGTTAGGGACGGGCCAGTGGGATCGATTGGAACTGCAAATCCCTCAGGCTGGATGAAGGATGTCTCGTTCTTGGCATTTCTCGAACACTTCAAGAAATTCACTAATGCTTCTCCAACGCATATAATCTTATTAGTGCAGGAAAATCATTCCTCTCATGTCCATATCAATACCCTGGATTTTAGCAAAGAGAATGGCATTACTCTGCTTTCATTTCCTCCGCATTGTACGCACAAGCTGCGGCCATTAGACTGATCTGTCTTTGGACCATTCAAAAAGGCCACAAATGCTGCTTGTGACGGATGGATGCGAAGTCACCCTGGCAAAACGATGACTACATATATACGACATACCAGGTGTTGTCAAGACTGCTATGCCTCGGGAATTTACACAATCAAACATTCAGGCAGCTTTCACCAAAACTGGTATTAATCCATTTAATCGTAATTTATTCCAAGAAATTGACTGCGCCATCTTTTGTAACGAATCGACCAAACCCTGACACTAAGGATAACGTTTCTGCAGGACCATCTAGTTTAATCAACGCTCTGTGCGTTCCTTATTCTGTTAATAACAGTTCTGGACTCAACATTCAAGTGTTGCCACCTACAGATTCTGTATCGGGAGCATCTTCAACTCCATTTACTGACCAAATTCAGATAAGTGAAACAATCATCTCAATCACGCCACCTGCTTCTCTGTCTGAAATTGACCGGCCTATCTTTTCGCCCGAAATTGTTCGACCACACGAATCTTCTTGTTGTCTCCCTCACGGATGCTCGTACTCCTGGATGCGAGAGGCTGTGAACTGCATCGAACGCCGCCCGTCTGAAGGAGGACGGGAGATAGGGCCGCGACGTACCGGTGGAATAATCGCAAACGAGCTCCACGTCAGATCCTTCCAACTGCACCTTCTTTAGCAGCAAGGCTGTTCCGGATGATTGAAGGTCTTCCAGCTCCAGGTCCGATGCCTGTGCTCTGGCGACCGCCGTGTAGTCAAGGACGGCCTGTATCTCGTCGATCCGCGACAAAGTGTCAGCGACCATGTTGTCTTTCCCGGCTATGTGTTCGATCTGCGTGGTGAACTGGCCAATGAAGTCCAGGTGGCGAGCTTGGCGTGGAGATGCTTTGTCGAGCTTCTGACGAAAGGCGAAGGTCAAAGGTTTGTGGTCCGTAAAAATCGAAAAGGCGCGCCCTTCCACCATGTGCCGAAAGTTTTTAATGGCCAAATAGCACGCGAGAAGCTCCCTGTCGAAGGCACTGTATTTTCTTTGGGGTGCGGTGAACTTCTTCGAGAAGAACGCTAGCGGTTGCCATACCCCTCGAACTTTTTGCTGTAGGACTGCTCCAGCGCTGAAGTCCGAGGCGTCACAGACTAGAGCCAGTTGGGCTCCTATTTCGGGGAATGCCAGCAGCGCAGCATCCGCCAACTCCGTTTTGACCTTCTCGAAAGCCGATTCGGCTTCTGGTGTCCACTTCAAACGCTCCTTCCCCTTTATGTTCCCTTGAAGCAGATCGTTCAGAGGGGCCTGTGCTTCCGCGGTCCTCGGCATGCAACTCCGGTAGTAATTGACCATGCCTAGGAATTGCCGCAGTCCTTTCGCAGTTTCCGGACGCCTAAGGTTTTTGACTACCTCGATTCGATCAGAAGGAGGACGAATTCCGTCGCTGCTGACGTGGAATCCCAGGAAAATGACATCTGGTACCCCAAATGTGCACTTGGCTGTGTTGATGACGATACCGTAGTTGTTCAGCCGTTGGAAAACTGCGCGAAGGTGTTCCAGGTGCTGGGCCTCTGTGTCCGAGGCAATCAGGATGTCGTCCATGTACGAATGCGCAAAATCCAGGCCCCGGAGCATTTCATCAACGAATCGTTGGCACGTCTGTGCTGCGTTCCGCAGGCCAAAGGTCATGAACGGTGATTCGAAAAGGCCGAAAGGTGTTATGATCGCCGTCTTTTGTATATCTTGTTCGGCCACCGGAATTTGGTTAAAGGCACGGACCAGGTCGATTTTGGAGAACACCCGTTTTCCCCGAAGCGATTGCGCAAAATCGCCTATGTGACGCACAGGATAGCGATCTGGTACCGTGCGGGCGTTGAGGGCCCGATAGTCGCCGCACGGACGCCATTCGCCCTCATCTTTTGGTACCATGTGCAAGGGGGCTGCCCAGCTGCTGGACGACGGACGCATGGTTCCTAGTTCGATCATGGCTTCAAATTGCTTCCGTGCAGCCTCGAAACGGTCAGGTGCCAGACGTCGTGGTTTGCTTGCGGCAGGAGGTCCAGGAGTTGTCGTTATGTAGTGCTTTGTTGTGTGTTTCACCACTGGTGCTCTCCCGTCGGGCCGGGTAATTTCGGGGAACTCCGCCAGGAGCTCGTGATAAACTGACTTCCCGGAGACCACTTTCACACTAGGCTTGTCGTAGACGAAGAACTGCCCGCGCGACGTGATTCTCGTTTCGCGATCGATAAGCTGGCCGTCCAGTAAGTCCACTAAGAGTCCGTAATGCGCTAGGAAATCGGCACCTACTATGGGTTTATCGGTGTCCGCGATAATGAACCTCCATGTGAAGTTCCTACGCAGACCGAAATTGAGCAATTGCTCTGTCGTCCCGTACGTGTGGATTACAGAGCCGTTCGCCGCCGATAGTTCATACGGAGTTCTTTTCACAGATTTTGACACGAGGGCGCGAGGAAAAACGGAGACGTCGGCACCGGTGTCTATCAGAAAGTTACGCTTGCTCCGTTTGTCGCGTAGGAAAAGGCGGCGAGTCGCTCCGGCCGAGGCGTGAGCCGCGTCTAGTTCTCGGCCGTGGCGTTTCCCGCGAACTTGCACTCACTCGCGCACTTCCTCGCGAACTTCCCGAAGGTCCGGTGGTACCAACAAACGCCGTCTACCACGGTTGGCGTTCTTGAACGCGATCGCCTCCTGGATGCCGATTGGTGGTACGAATTCCCGCGGTCCGGCGATCGGCCGCGTCTCGTCCCCTGCAATTCCAGAGCCGCGATGCGGTCATGCAACTTCTCCACTAGGCTGCATACCCGCGTCTCCAATGAGGAGATGGCGGATATTTCCTTCCCGCTAGTTTGTGCGCCTAGGGCTTCCTGCACCTTGTCCGCTACCCGGGATAACTCCTCCAGGGTTGCGGTCCCCGCTTGGGCGGCCACGCTAGCATGGACGATTGGATTGAGTTTGTCCGTCCATAATGTGCGGACAATGTCCTCCGAGGCATTGTTGCCCGCGAGGGTCCGTAGATGGCGGAGAAATTGTGACGGGGTTCGGTCGCCGACGTCTTCGTTCTCGAGCAGTTGGCGGATTTTCTGCGCATTCGATTTCCCAAGTCTCTCTTTTAGCGCTACCTTTATTCTCTGAAACGGGTCCTGGTCTTCCGGTGGTGGGTTTATGAGAAGGTCCTGCACTTCCCGGGCGTACTGCATGGCAAGAGAGGCGCCCACGCAGCGAAATTTTGCGGTACTTGTTGTTAACCCGGCGTCGCTCATCAGCCACTCGACCTGTACGAACCACAGGTCCATGTCGTCCGGGGAAAATTCCGGTAATCGAACTCGAGTAAATTGAGCATCGCTATTGTTGGCCATTTCTAACGCGTAACACGAATACGTCCGAAAGAACACCGAAACGAGACGACTGAAGAAAATGAAAAACTAGATTTAAACGCGCGCACTACTCGGTTATCACGTCGGGGTCACCACTTTAGCGTATCTCTACTTCGGGCGCACTATATGGAAAGAATCGGTGTTGGATTATAACTTTTATTGCACAAATGCGTCGACCTCTCCGTTTCGCATTACCAGACCGAATGACTCCCCTTGAATTTGTCCGCTCTCACCCTCGCTTTCTCTTCCCGAAATTTGCTTCAATGTTCTCGAGAAAGCGGCCGTTTTATGGCAGGGTCTTCGGTCAGGCGGGTACCTGCTCGGACCCCGCTACAGTGTGAACTGTTTCTTGTACTAAGTTTATGGGAATCTGTTGAAGATTTTGAGAGTTTATCGTGTTTACAATGTTGGACAAACTAATAGACGCATAGCTGCAAGAATCGAAGAACATAAACTTGCAATCAGAAACAAACAGGAAGTTTCATCGCTTTTCCAGCATGAACAGAAAACAGGACATCAAATAGATTTCGATACATGCAAGCAAATAGCAAACACCGAACGTTTAAAAACAAGACTTATTCGTGAAGCACTAGAGATTGAGAAAAATGGTGAGTTAAACAAGAGGGACGATGCACGTTTTCTTCCATCTATTTGGAAGTCTCTAGTCAAATCTATCTCAATACCACCACGAAATGATCCAACACATGTTTTATTGTCACCAACGACCAACATTGTAAACACGATAAACTCTCAAAATCTTCAACAGATTCCCATAAACTTAGTACAAGAAACAGTTCACACTATTCAAGCGAATACCAGCCAACGCTATAATTTACGTAGCCGACGTAAAAATCAAATCGGCCATGAAAATTCCAATCAGTTTCCGTCTGTTTGACGCCCAATGTGATTTTGGCGAAACGTCGATTCGATAATTTTTCTTTTCAGGTTAATAGATCAGAAGAACGTACGTATACCCGGAATTTCAATAATTCAATAAATCATCTCAATCACGCCACCTGCTTCTCTGTCTGAAATTGACCGGCCTATCTTTTCGCCCGAAATTGTTCGACCTTTTCCAAAAGCTGCTCAAAGAAAAACAAGAGGTGCTAGAACGAAAAAGTCAACTATTTACACAGATGCACCCTAGAAAGAGGCAGTAAGGAAAGAACATGAAGAAAAAGAAAAACGTTTGAAGGTTAATCATGTAAAGAAAAACCTAACTGAACCAAAACCAAATAATAAAAGGGAAGGTGAAGGGAAAACCAAAGGCAAGAAAAAGAAGACTTCACAGCAGTCATCCGATGAAGAAGATTATTTCTGTCTCGTTTGTGTAACCGCATATTCTGAAAGTAGAGCTGGCGAAAAATGGATCAAGTGCCAAGGAACATGTGGCCTCTGGTCTCACGTGGAGTGCGCAGGTGATAGTCCCCATTATATTTGTCACAACTGTTATGAATCTGACTAGATCGCAGTATGTTGATTGATACAATTATAAATGTTTAATTTTTCTTTGTTGTGTTATAGTTCTGTTGAAATTTTGTAAAACTTTTTCCAATAGGTATGCCTGTCACTACCGACCCCAAATACTGTCACAACCGCCTTGAGGTGGGGTCGGTTGTGACACTTTCTCTTTTTTTTTAAATTTGATCGTATGCCTAATACAGCGGAGCTAGGGACAATTTTTTATCAATTTTAGGTAGATAAATAATCAAATTAAGTATTGAAATGATTTTTCTCCCAGATAACTAGTAAATTTACAAAATTGTAGGCGATCAAACCAAAATTGTCACAACCGTACCCAGCTTAACCTACTCCTCTCCTCTGTTTTCCAGAACTAAGTGGAACAGACTGTTGAGCCGGCGTTGACATGAAGCCGCGTCTGTTGCCAGAGAGGTTCCTTCGATGACGGCGCCCTGGAATCTTTCGGGATTGACGGTCACACTGAACTCACCTCCCCAAGGCCGATTAAACACGATTGTAATTGCCGACATAGCTAACAATTGGTTGCAATTGTTTCAAACTCGCGACACACCGACGTCAAATTGTCGTTCATGATCAACTAAAGTCAGTATATGGTACTAGTCTCCGCCGCGGTGATTCCAATCCCATTTCGGTAATACACAAAGGACGAATAAATTACGATTTGATGTGCGTCACTTGTTATTTCACATGCATCCCTGGGCGGTACCAATGATTATGACGTGCTAGGGTTGTCGATTCGTATTAATGCACCGCAATTAAGTCGCTTTCAGATATGCTGAAAAATTAAATTTGAAGCACAATTTTAATCAAACTTCAAAAATGGCTGGGCGCGATTGGTTGCTTGCTTTTATGGCTGAAAATAAAATTTCTATTAGAAAGCCGGAAGCGACCAGCATAAACAGAATCACGGCCTTTAATAAAACAGAAGGTAAGTCTGTTCTTTGAGCTACTTGGGCAGCTGATGGAAAAACACAGATTCGTTGCAAAAATATTTATAATTGCGATGAAACTTCGGTATTTCCAACGGTTCAAACAACCGGAAAATTTTTAGCTGCAAAATTGACAGAAAGAGAATGGGATCTATCACCCAGTTGGGAGAGAGGAAAAAACATCACCTTGTTGTGTGCTATAGGCAGTGCTGGGGGTACATTCCACCTATGTTCATCTTCCCTAGGAAAAGGATGACTCCTCTACTTAAGAAGGATGGTCCAGCTGGCGCGCTTTACAAATGTTCAGACAACGGTTGGATCAACGAGCATCTCTTTCTTGAATGGTTGGCGCATTTTAAACAGCACGCTAAACCATCTGCAGATGAACCCATCCAGCAATGACTAGACAACCATGCTAGTCACATTTGTCTTTCCGTCTACGAATATTGCAAGTCCAGTCACATTCATTATGTTGTCTCTGCCACCACACACGTCTCATAGAATGCAGCCCCTTGACGTTTTCATTTTTTGGCCCCACTCAAAGTGGCCTACAAAAAGAATGTGACTTATTTGTTTTAAAAGCCATCTTGCAGAAAAGATAATAACCCCCTTACGACGTAGCATCCTTAGTGAGGAAAGCATTTAATAATGTTGCTTCTATTAGTAAAGGGGAATCGGGGTTTGAATCAACTGGAATATTTCCACTAAATCCGGAGGTATTCACAGAAGAAAGATTTTCTCGCTGCAGAAACTCTTCAATCTGAAGACTAATGTAATCCAAGACTGCAATGAATCTCTCGAAGCTACTGTGAGATTCCCAGCACATCAAAAGAAGACTCACCAGTTCCGATGTATTAATGAATTGCCGCAAGTGGTGTCTGTAATTAGCTCTCTTAATTAAGAGATGTATGACCCCTTGAATGTCGTTGTCCCACTTTGCGGCTCTGTAATTGTGAAATAGATAAGGAAGTGGAAGTGCGTACCGGGGGTAGTGGCGTTTGGCCGAATCGGAACATCGCGGACTGCGGGCGAAAGGGGGTCGCGGAGTGACGCGTGCGAACCTACCAATAGCGCGTGTGCGGGCCGGGAATCCCCTTACGTACAATGGCGCGGCTGACCAATAGCACCGAAGGTGAAAGAAAAGACAGCATTAGTTCGGAGACCCACCAAACCCGCGAAGAAAAAAGACAGTCAGTCCGTTGGCGTCATTTCGACTATTCGGAACTATTCGATCTCAGATTGTCACCGATTTTTGTAAAATAAAAAAAAATTTTTTTAATTTCACTGTTGAGTTGCTTGAAACCTGTTAGGACCGTAGGAAGTAACAGTACCACTGCATTCTCTGTGGACTGTGGTCTCATGCAATATGTTCAGGGTGGAATTCACCAAAAGGATACACTTGTGATTTATGTCAACGAAAGTATCATATTATGATATATAATTTGTCTAGTCCAATAATTACTAAAGTTGTTTATCATAATTCAAATTGATTTGACATTGTTGACTGAAAGTAAATTGGAAAGGCTGACCTTACGTACAAAATAGATAATAATGCTAATTTAGGATTGTAGACTTTACGTTTATTATATATGGTTTATTTCGTTAACATTTTATTCAATTATGATGTGCCTTAGTTGATATATTCCAAGAAACACGTTTGAGCGGCATTATCCAATGCCAGGGGCAATGCCGCTCAAACATGTTTTTTTAAAAATGGTTTTTTATTAGAAATAGGTCAAAGATATAAGCTTCTGTTGTTAAATTGTTGATTAATCGATACATTGAGAATTTATTACGTTTCATAATTTTGATTTATAATGAATAATTTAAAAAATACACGATGTGTTCCTTAAGTGAACGCCATTCCCCCTTCTTACCCTACATTGCCCCGAAAAAGTTAAAATGTTATTTTTCAAATGCAGAATGCATTTTCGGATAAGGAATTTAAATAAAAGTCTTGTCGATGCAAGTAAAACGAGGAAGAGAAAATTTTGAGACAATTGTTAACTAAATGGTAAAAAAAAGACGGAAAACATCGCATTTTGCAGATAATTTGTGCACCAAGAGTTTAAGTGAATATATGTCGCGAAGTATTCGAATGAATTACATTAGTGTATAAAAATGATTTTGCATTCAAACATACCTCTTATTTAATAATTGTACTCACTTATTTTCGTATTTTGTAAAAGAGCACTCATCTTTTGGACTCGTACTCTTTTGACTGTACATGAAAGCAAAAAAGTCTAATTTTCCAAAGTAATTGGTAATTTTTTTGCACTTGTGCAATTATTCTATTGAGTCAATTTCTATGTTATACTCTCACGTTGATTATTGTGTTATGTTGAATGTGTATATCAAATATCTAATAAGCTACCCCGAATATGACTTATTTTTCAATTTTTCCGAGATGATAACCGGCTAAATAAGTCATAGTCGGGGTAGCATAGTGGTAGAGCAACAGCGCGTAATGCTGGAGGTCCGGGTTCGATTCCCGGTCCCGCCGTGATTTTTTTTCCGAGTATTTTCAAAACATGTACCCTATCACTGGGTTGGTGAAGAGTAACACCTTTAAGATCAAATATCTAATCATTCAAGAAGAAAGAAATTAAGAAAAACGGAAAACGGGTGTTTTTCTCAGTCGTGATATTTCTGTATATTACTGAAATTCTGCAAATTTCGGGGATCAGTATAATTATTCTTTATATTGTCAGTGGACCTCCGAATATTGTTGTGGATTCGGCAAAAAAATTCATGTTGTTGGAATATTTTCGAATAAAAAATTCAAATTGAATTTTATTTATTTATTAATGTATTTGTTCCGTGAAAATGACAATTTTATAGTTTTAGGCTGTGAATAGATTAAGTTAGTTTTAGGGGCGTGCCGCTACGTAATTTTGAATCATCTGCAATGGTCGACTCGGGGTAAAAAACAAAACCCAACGAGGTAGAAGTGAGTCGCGTACCAACGTTCAGGCGTACGTTAACAAAAAACGGTCGTACCCTAAGTCGATAAATTCAATTCTGAATCAACGGACGCGGCACTTCATATTTGTATATTGTCAATACATTTCATACATCGCATAATTTTTTCTCGTCTTTCATTGGAAGATGGTGTCAGAAACGACAAACAAAGGTAAATACGGAGTGACTTCACATTTGGAGAAATTCCGACCCCAAACATTTTGGTGTTAACGAAGTGGGATTCTTAAGTTTTGTGACAGTAGGTTGGGAGTGAAATTGGCCAACACAATAACTGCAGATAAACTCATCGCTCATCACAGCCGACATCAGAAACCGCATCCTGAGAAGTTCAACCAATCGATTACAGCGTTCTTCTGCTGAGAGAAGAGCACATAAGTATCAATAGAGTAGTCCCGCATGTGGTTTTGAATTTTCTATTGCTTCGATAACATACGTATTATTTCAAAGACAAATCATTGTCTCGTGCACAAGCGTTCCAAATAAATATAGAATCGTCAAAATTTCTTGAAGTTACTAACTCGTTCGAACGTTAAAAAAAAACATGGCAAGTCGCGTGAAAATCTTAAATCAGAAACGCTCGACACTAAAAGGTCAGATAACGAAACTCGAAAAAGTCATTGAATCATTGAGTGACATAGACTCGCATGCAATTAAGGCACGGTTTGAGAGGTTAAAAATACAATTCGTAGAATACGAAGGAGTTCATGGCGAGCTCACTGTGTTGATGGACGAAAACGAACTTGAAAGTCTCAAAAAGTTTGACGACATACAAGATCGTTATTTCGCACTCTTTGGGAAAATAGAAAAACGAGTACCTTCAGTTGAAAAAGTAGTTGACGTCGCTTCTTCAGTCAATTCATCAACACGGATTAAACTGCCCATTGACGAACTTCCGAAATTCGACGGAAACCTCGACAATTGTTTGTCCTTCAAAAACATTTTCATCACAATGCTCTATTCGTGTGAAGATATTTCAGATTTACAAAAATTTGTATATTTGAAAAATTGTTTAAGTGGTGATGCGTTAAACAAAATTTCGATTTATAACGTAAGTGAGCAAAATTACAAATCTGCTTGGAAGCTTTTGGTTGACTCGTATGATAAACATAGAATTTTAATTAACCATCACCTCGATGCCATTCTAGATATAAAGGTACAAACAAAACCTTCCTCGAAGGGTTTGATGCGACTCATAGACGATATGAGGCAACACGTAAACATATTAGAGAATTTGGGAGTGCAAATAAACGATTCCCTTCTAATTCGAACGGTAGAACGCGCGATTTCATCGGAAATTCAATCTGAATGGGAGGAAACTCTCAGTTTAGAAATAACGTCCACGCTAGATCAATTTTATCGATTCATATTCGAAACAGCATTTCAGCTACAATCGTTAGAACAGAATAAGCCGGTTCATTTAAAATCGGGAGGCTACATTAACCAATTTTCAAATCACCGTCAAAATTCACCAAGGGTATATCGGGAGACGAATGTTCCTAGAGCTCTAGTTAGTCAAACATTATCCGATTGCGCGATTTGCAAGGAGGATAGGCATTTCCTTTATCGTTGTCCCGAATTCAAGAAAATGTCTATCCAACAACGATGGAATCTTGTGAATAAATTTAAAATATGCAAAAACTGTCAACAAGTCCACAGTGGGCGCTGTAATTCGTCACACTGCCGAAATTGCACCAAATTTCATGACACTATGCTTCACAATGATCAAGTCGAACCAAACAATTCGAATTCTTCGACCGCGTCTGATACGCCTACTCAACCTAACCAATCAATCAATCATGACTAAACGTATAGTAGTTTCAATATCTCGTGGACCTTCGTTAACGATGCGCAAACGTTAAGTTTGCGACCAAACTGCGTATGCGCAATATTATTGGCTAATGCTTAACTACTGTCCGTTCCGAGCATATTGACTCACTCCTGCGTATCGTACCAGAGACGTATTCAGCGCTGAATTATATTTGTGAACATTGCAAGTACAGCTGAAAGTGTTTCATTTTAATTTTCAGGGTGATTCGTTTCATTAAATTAGTGTTGAATGAATAGAACTACAATCCGTATGAGTAACAGGGGAAAAGTAATTCAAAGCCAAGGACGACAAATCATTTTCAATGTGTTCAATTATTTGAAACGAGAAATTGATATTGGTAATCTCGTATCGCACCCTTCCCTTAATGTGATAAATATTGTATCCAAAGCAACGGGAGTTTCAAAGTCATCTGTGAAACGAATTGTGAAGGAAGGTAAAGATGAACCGAAAGATTCTGATTTCAGTTCGCCTAGGAAAACAATAAACAAGCCAAAACCAAAATCGAACGTGCCCAAGTTCCAAGAAGAAGCTATCAGAAATATAATATATACGTTTCCAAATATTTATAATAAACGTCCTACACTCAAATCTTTATACGAAGTAGCGCATTCTGAGGAAATACAGCTTAATGGAAAATTGTCCAGTTTCCGAAAAATTATACGAGATTTAGGTTTTCGTTGGTCCAAGACGGAAGATAATAGAAAAGTATTGATAGAAAAAAGTGATATACGAATTAAGAGGGTTCAATATTTGAGACAAATTAAAAAATATAGAGCGGAAGGCAGAAATATTGTTTATAGCGACGAAACGTATGTCCATTCTTCCCATACAACACCGAAATCATGGAGTGATAATACCGCAAAATATATGTTTGAAGAGTCCTTTGATGAAAGGCAAAAGACTGATCGTTCTTCAATGTGGTGGAAAAATGGGTTTTGTACCCAATGCAAAACTTACATTCATATCAGGGAGAAAAACGGGGGATTATCAAGATGATATGAATCATAATGAGGTGGTTACGCGAGAAATTTATTTCAAATCTATATCCGAGGTCAGTTTTGGTAATTGATAACGCACCTTATCACAATGTCGGTGTTGAACGGTTTCCCACGTCTTGTACCAAAAAAGCAGGCATGATTCCTTGGATAATAAAAGAAGAGAAGAGTTAGAAATTTGCGACACCATTATCCAGCAAATCAAAAGCAGGTTTTCGTTCACTGGGCATTTGCTCGCTACTAATCTATTTGAAATCAAAAATTTTCGTCGTACCAGTCTCATTTCCCCGAAGATCTGTTTTCTAAAGTTATGAAAGATTATCCTTTTTGAAACAAGATAGATTGAGAACTGAACTGACGGTAGGTATATTTCGATATCGTTTAAATTGTTTTCGATATTACGGGCGAAAGGATATTTTGCAACCGGTACTATTAGGGACAATAGAACATCTTGCAGCCCAGTGATAACGCCAACAATATTGTCAAAGAGAAGCCAGGGCTCATTTGACTGTCACGAAAACAGAGGAATCTCGTTAGTTCGCTGGATCGACAGTTCAATCGTGACAGTCATCACTACACATAATAATGTAAACCTTTTGTTCCCACAAAGAGATATGATAGAAAGAAACGAAAAGAAATATCTATACCACAGCCGAATGTAATATCACTATATGATCGGTATATGGGTGGCGTGGACTTCTTCTGACAGCGGATACGTCCCTGAAAAACGTATCGAGTTATTTGAATTTTAGGTTTAGATATTAAACAGAAGACTCTTTTCTTTCCCACATGTTTACCTATAGTACAATATTGTCGACCAAAAACTTCATTCGGTTTTTAGTCGTATTGCGTGATCGTTATACATTCCGAAAGTTTATTTGAAAATGAATGTCGAAAAGAGAAAACGTTCAAAAAATTTTTGCGATTCGGAAATTAACTTATTTGTTGAAGTTCTCCTCCCCAAATATAAGGGAGTGATAGAAAACAAAAAAACGGACGGAATTACGAGAGCCGAGAAAATTAAAGCTTGGAGCGAATTGTGCGCAGAATTTAATAGTTCATCCAGCTTTTGTCTTCGGACGGAGGAAAATTTAAAAAACTTGTGGGACAAATTGAAGAAAAGTGCCCGAAAAGTGAAAGCAAACGAAAGGAGGGAGACTTTTGCAACAGGTTAGTATCTTTCTTTATCTGCAAATGATATTCGAACAATATGTGTAGGTATGTCAACTTTAAACTGTTGTAGGAATTATAAATAAATTATTCATGAAAGCAGAAAAATTTTGTCGTGTGTATTTTTAAAATCGATGTTTATCGTTAAAATGACGTGAATATCAAAAAGACCCGAATGAAAAAATAATTTTTTTTTGCTTTCATTTCTCCGTTGAAGACGCTTGCCGCGTTTGTAAATTTTTTGATCTTCACGATCAGAAAACGATCATGTAAGAAAAGCTACTCGCAGTACCTTTGTTCTTTTTCAAAATTATTTAATTAAATACTTATGTTACAGCAACTGGTAAGTATCCTATAATTCTTTTGCTCAAGTTGATGTACATAACATGTTCGCTGCTCGTATTTTATCTGTTACACCAATTAAATTTCCAGGAGGACCCAGAAAAACGGATGGTTATCCGACTGGAGTTCATTTAAAGATATTGGATGTGTTAGGACCATCGGGAATGGGGCTCTCCAATAATTTCGATGGGGATAGAATGGAATTTTCATGTTCTTTAAGTATTATTTCGTTAGTGTTTCTTAATAAGATACTATAAATGTTTCAACATTTCAACAGTGGACGAAACAAATGATCAATTTGAGGGTTCGGTGGCAATAAATATCCAAGACACACCTCAATTTCCTTGTAAGTAAAATACTATTACCAAAAAAACAATACATTTATTTTCATATTTCTTTATAGCTGTGGAGATTCTAAGTAATGAAATTAGCGAGGCATCCAATAACGAAGTAAGTCACTGATAGCTGTGATTATCAATATCGATTTAACGGAAAATGTTGTTCCAGAGTGAAGGAGCAGCCATTTCCTTGCCAGGAACAATCGAACACAGAACTCAAACAAGAGTAACTCCCAGTACTAGTCGTACGGTCGACAGGGAAAGACAAGCAGGAAATCTAAGGAGGAGGAAAACCTACGAAACAAGGAAATCCACGAAATAGAAAAAATAAAAAAAATTGCAGAAAGGGACCTTCTTAAATTGCAAATTTTAAATTAGGGTAAAACCGGGATAGATGCCGCAGTGGGATAGGTGCCTCGTCTTCTAAAACTTATATTTCCGAAATAGCTACTTATCATTTAATAAGTTGAAACGGGAGCTCAGACGCCACACACTAGAGTTGCCACGAATAGTGATTTGGCCGAATACCGAATACCGAATATTCGGCAATACTGTCGGCCGAAGCGCCGAATATTCGGCTGCCGAATATTCGGCACTAAGTACATGTTAGGCCGCACCTATATTGGACCCGTAATTCGAACGATCCGTTGCGATCCAGTGAAAACCGACCGAAAGAAAACGACTTCGGACGAGGAAAGCGCCTACATTGGACCCAGGCATCTCCCGACAGATCATTGAAAAGACTCGCCGCGTGAATAACGAATAACATGAGTGACTCTGAGGAAGAATTTTTATTTTGGACGGTCTTGGAAAGCAATTCTTTACCAAAAAAACGTAAAAGAAGTTTGTGGGTACACGAGTTTAATACCGATAGGACACAAGGTGAATATTTCCGTACTTGTGTACCTATCCGTAATCATCCGGATAAATTCAAAGAATATTATCGGATGAATATCGAAACTTTTGATTACATTCTATCCGGAATAAGATCCAACATAACAGGACAGTCCAATTTCAGAACATGTATTAGCCCAGAGGAGAAACTTACCATAACAATAAGGTGAGTACAATTTTTTTATATGTATTATAAAAATTGATCAATTATTTTAAATCTAAAATTGGTCTTTTAAAAAAGAAGCCTATTGAAACCTCTTTAATAATTTTTCTATTTTTACATAATATCAGTAATTGGTGCTAGAACAAAAAAAAAGATCTTTCCAATATGTATTGGAATCGCATTTAATCAATTTCCGGCTTTTTCAAATAGTGAAAATATTTACTGAACATATCCCATAAAATGAATTATTCTGTTTTCTTCGATGCCCCTTTGAAATAAGTACAAATACAAATTAGAAAATGTATGATAGCAACTTCTCCATTTCAAATATTGTTTGTGTTAGTTTATCAACAATGACTGAATTCAATAAAATTGACTTTGAAAACAGATATTTCACACGTTTCGCATATCATTATTAACAAAAGGAGTACACAACAAATAAATTAGGTGGAATTATTACTTCTTGATAAATTTTAATAAAAAAATGAGGAAGTGCGAAGCAGGAGAGGAACCAAAGAAACTGAAATCATTATTATCAATGTACCGTGTATGGAAAAAGTCAAATCACAGGAAAGATAAAATAATATAATTGTAGAAAATGAAAAAAAAAATTTGAAACACAAAACTAAGTACAAATCAAATAAAATAAAACCAACGAGAAAAGATTACAATTGTAACATAACAAAAACAAAATTTAGGTATGAAAGTGCAAATTAAAAAAAAATTTTCGGAATTTCCACTGGATCCAATCCTTCTTTAGAAGTGCTTGGCGAAGATTGGGAATTCGAACGATTACTTGATTTTTGTAAAGCTTCTGTAACGTCGGCCATTATTTTCGAACGCAGTTGTAACTTTTCCATTATATTGAGTTGTTTTATTGGTGGTAGCAAACTCACGAAAAATGCATAGTCGTCATCGTCTTGTAAACTGGGACGAGAAAATCGCTGTTCCATTAAATTTATCTTCTTTTTTTCTAATTCCAAAGCCTCCGAATTCGCGAAATGTTGCTTCCTTCTTTTGAGGGGTTGGGTGTTGTTCTCCAACATTTTTCTCTTCATACTTAACGATTCTTGATCCTCATTTTGTTGGTGCTTGTCGTCCTCGACTACTTGAATGGATCCGTCCCAAGAATCCTCAACATGTTGGACACGTTCGGATTCTCCAGGTTCAGACGCGATATTTAAAGAGGCAGGTAAACTGTCATTGGATGGCATCAAATTGCCGGAAGTATCCCTGGGCGTCATTATATCTTTCAAAAACATAAGTGAATTAAAATATGGCCATTTTATCGCTGGAGACGATGCCTGTCCGCTCTTTGTTTCATTATTCGTTTTCAATTTCCTCCTAAACGTATCCCGTAGATTTTCCCACATTTGTTGAGCTTGCTTTCCTAAAATAATAATAAAAAAATATATAATCAACAATTCTTTCAAATAAATTTGGATAATATTCAAAAACTGTTGTTTTATTTACAAACATCGCTATTCTTACACAATCACCTTAAATTAAAATACTACAAAAAACTTTCGATTCAAATATTTATTTGGAAAATGTTATTTTTCGTTCAGCAAAAAGATCCACAAAACGACTCTCATTTTTCTTCAATTTTACTTCTATTTGTTTTATTTATTTGTTGCAGATATTTGGCAACGGGACTGTCATTTCGAGCGTTAGGTCTAACTTTTCGATTAAATGATTACACGGTTGGTCTCTGTGTATCTTTAGTGATCGACGAAATTTGGAAAACATTTTGTAATCAACATCTGCCTGTTCCTGATCGAAAAACGTTGATGTCAATAGCTGCTGGCTTCGAACAACAATGGAATTTCCCACACGTTATAGGATGTCTGGATGGAAAACATATACGCATCAACTGTCCTAACCAAAGCGGGACTATGTTCTACAATTATAAACATTTTTTTTCGATGATACTTCAAGCAGTTGCGGATCACCGATACCGATTCGTTTTTGTGGATGTCGGAGGTTATGGGAAACAAAGTGATGGAGGAACATTCAATGCATCTTCCTTATCACAATTTTTGGAGAATTGCCATACAAATTTGCCACCATCATCGCCCATAGAAGGAATCGATAATATGGATATGCCATTCGTAATACTTGCGGATGACGCTTATCCGTTGAAACCTTATTTGATGAAACCATATTCGAAACGTAACCTAACAAACGAAGAAAAAATATTTAATTATCGATTATCTAGGGCGAGAAGGTGCGTTGAGTGTGCTTTTGGCATAATGAGTGCAAAGTGGCGATTGTTAGGAAAGGCAATAGAAACTGACATCGAAAAAACGGAAAAAATAGTGAAAACAATCTGCTTGTTGCATAATATAATAATCGATCTTGAAGGGAGCGACTTCAATTCCGCAATGATGCAACCCTCATTGGAGACACAACGAGAAGAAACATCTGGGAGAACATTTAATAGACCATCACAACAGGCTACAATTATTAGAGACGCATTTAAAACATATTTTTCCGGTGCCGGCGCAGTTTCCTGGCAAAACGAAATGCTGTCGTAAATAAAAATTATCACAATTTTTTGGTATTATTAAATTTGCGTTTATCGAAAATCAACCTTGGAACTTAATTGATATTTTAAATGGAGATGAGTCCTAATTTTTTTTTAATTTTTCGGGATAGTATAATTCAGAATATCTGAAAAATATGTACATACTTTGATTTCGTTTGCTTTACTGACTGAATTATCGACATATCAAAATAATGATTTGAAGGATACTTACCGGAAATATGAAGTTTTGTCCCTATTGATTGCCACAATTCACATTTTATATCGCGATTGTGATATCCTTTTTCTCGTTGATCCCACAGACGAGTTTCATTGTGTACAAGCTCTATTAATAAGTCCCTATCAATTTTTCCCGTCATAATACTTCGTAATACACTACCTCACAAAATAATGCCGTGTCAACGGTGGTACGTACGAACTTTATCTGAAATATATAACAGAAACAAGCCGTTCTGAAACGAAAAAGATGTTTAGGAAATTTGAGTAAATGCTTCGTTGTTATTATTATAAGTTTATTTCCGAAGAAAGAAACGGCACACGGAGAGAGCAATAAAATATTGCACAAATGTATACAGTTTTACGACGATTGTTCATTGAAAACTTGCCGTGGGGTGGGCAATAAATGGATAAAATAATCGACCTCGCTAGTGTCAGGTGTTCGATTTTCGACACTTACCGATAAAGATGAATAAAAATTACTATCGATAATATCGACAATAATTGATTATGGAATATTTTCCTTTTTTAACAAAATATACCTGATATACAATATTGCAGGTATGAAAATACCCGATAGTTTGTTCTAAAATTAAAATTAATAGTTCGTTTGTCGTATGCTTTCCATATAATCTGTGACATTTCATAGTGAAAATTCAACTATTCCAAATGGTACAATGTGCACTTCTAGCGTTGCGTCGGGCCCGATTCCCGCTTCGAAACAAACACGTTTGTTCGGTCGATCTGTCGCCCGTGTACGGGCGTTAACGATTTGGAGATTCCGCGTCCAATATAGGCACCTCCGAAAGGAAGTAAGCGTTTGATTTTCTTCCGACGACGACCTTCTACGAGCGTTAACGGATCGTTCGAATTACGGGTCCAATATAGGTGCGGCTAGTCGAGCGCGTAAACACTAATACGACAGGTTGCGACCTGTCTTCAAAGTGCGCGGGCAGTGTGCGGCTAGGCTATTTGACTGTTTCAATTGCGAGTAAGTCGCGTCACGGCACGCATTGTCAGATTAATATAAATGACAATTTAAATAAAACATTACGATTTTGTAGAAAAGTTAGTTTGTTAGTTCTTTTTCAATTGTTTGTTCATTAGAAAATGACACCAATTAATAAAAAATCGGCCATATGGGAATATTATGAGATTTGTAGTGAAAATAATAAACTGGCCAATTGTTTGCTGTGTAATAGCAAGATCTCAAGAGGTGGAGAAGGAAAGAAAGCAAGTAAGTAAATACTGGAATTAATTTCACAACTCGTTACGGTATCTAACTAAGTTATTGACGATTCGTCAAAAAACACGATACGTCATACACATGACGGTTGGCCGTTCACATTGCGTACGGAATCGTTAGGTTTCACGATTGTTCAAAATGTGTTCATTTTCTAAATCTTGTTTCGATGTTTCTCACAAAAAGTTTTTTGACGAAATGTAATTTGAGACCTGCCTGTCATTTTTCACGATTTGTTATTCTATGAATGAACACGGGCATTCATAAGTATGTATGTAAATGCATATATAAGTGAACTAGCTGTTTCACGCCGTTTCACCCGCATCCCGAGGGAAATACTTCCCGTACCGGGATAAAATATAGCCTATGTTACTTCTGAATAATGCAGCTTTCTAATGGTGTAAAAATTATTGCAATCGGTCCAGTAGTTTTTGAGTTTATTCATTACAAACATACAAAAATACAAATATTTCCTCTTTATAATATTAGATACTTCAAGATTTATTGGGTGCGCAGCATAGGATGTTCAATAAAAAACCAGTTTCTTTCTTAGCTCGAGCTTTCGTGAATTGGTTTATTCACATCATTCAGGAACACTAAAAATGTAAAACATGTAACTTGGAAAATTTTACATAAGTACTCACGAAAGTGAGGTCAATGAACAAGATGTTACAATTGGGAGAACAACAGGTACATTAATATATATATAATTGATTTTGAAAAATTTCGTTTTTTTTTGTTTGACTGTTATAAATTGATGTTCAAAGATGGATTGTTGACATTTATGATATTAATTTTGAATGATTGAATTGTCATTATGAGAAAATGAATTTGAACGAAAATTTTGTCTTAATCTGTTATTCCGATTTGATTTACGAGATGCGTCAATTTCTACCAGGTTCGCATAAATGTGACTTAATTGGTCCATATCCTTCTTGGTGTTCATCGGCTCATTTTCTTGTATGATTCTAATGGTCTCCAAGATTTTCCTTCCAAAAATATTAGTTTCCCTGTCTAAGATGGTTATGTCTTCATAATTAGGAGTATGGCCATTGTCGATCATGTGTTTGGATAAAGCACAAGATTCAATAAATCTTCTTATATCACTCTTATGTGAAGTGATTCTTTTTGATAAAGTTCTACATGTTTCTCCTATATAAACTTTGCTACACTGACTACATGGAATTTTGTAAACTACTTTGGGAGTACGATTAATAGGTGTAAAATCTTTGAGCTTAGTATAGGCAGATTTTGCTTGCCTCACAATTTTCTTTGTTAACCTAATGTTTGGACGACGTAAAATTTTGAAAAGTTCGTCGGTGAATCGGCCAGCTTCAGGTAGAACTAATGTAGTAATATCTTCTCTGTTATTTTGAGGATTAGTTTCTTCGTAGTTGTTAGTCGGTACATTGAATATAATTTTCTTAGCAAAATTTTTTGGATATCCATTATTCTCCATTATTTTCAAAAGTTGTACCAAATTTTTATTGATAAAAAGTGGACTCGATAATTTAGTTATTCTGTTTTTCATATTCCTGATTACATTTATTTTCATTCTTGTTGGGTGTGCAGATTGAAAATGTGAATATCTTTGTGACGCCATGGGTTTGATATACCAATCAGTTATTATTGTCTGATCGTTCATTCTCACGACTTTCGTCCAAACATTAGGTGAACAAAGAAAATTGTGAGGCAAGCAAAATGTGTCTATACTAAGCTCAAAGATTTTACACCTATTAATCGTACTCCCAAAGTAGTTTACAAAATTCCATGTAGTCAGTGTAGCAAAGTTTATATAGGAGAAACAGGTAGAACTTTATCAAAAAGAATCACTTCACATAAGAGTGATATAAGAAGATTTATTGAATCTTGTGCTTTATCCAAACACATGATCGACAATGGCCATACTCCTAATTATGAAGACATAACCATCTTAGACAGGGAAACTAATATTTTTGTAAGGAAAATCTTGGAGACCATTAGAATCATACAAGAAAATGAGCCGATGAACACCAAGAAGGATATGGACCAATTAAGTCACATTTATGCGAACCTGGTAGAAATTGACGCATCTCGTAAATCAAATCGGAATAACAGATTAAGACAAAATTTTCGTTCAAATTCATTTTCTCATAATGACAATTCAATCATTCAAAATTAATATCATAAATGTCAACAATCCATCTTTGAACATCAATTTATAACAGTCAAACAAAAAAAAAACGAAATTTTTCAAAATCAATTATATATATATTAATGTACCTGTTGTTCTCCCAATTGTAACATCTTGTTCATTGACCTCACTTTCGTGAGTACTTATGTAAAATTTTCCAAGTTACATGTTTTACATTTTTAGTGTTCCTGAATGATGTGAATAAACCAATTCACGAAAGCTCGAGCTAAGAAAGAAACTGGTTTTTTATTGAACATCCTATGCTGCGCACCCAATAAATCTTGAAGTATCAAATTTACACAGCAAAGAACGGTATCTATCTATTTATACTATTAGTGTAGATAAATAAAGAAATAACTAAGCGATCTTCTAGTAAAGTTTTGTTTTTGTAGTAAATAGAAAATTTTAGTGCATAACACAGTTAGCTACTTGTAATTCATTTTAGTTTTTTTTTATTTTCAGCTACAACTTCTCTAAAAAACCATCTTAAATCCAAACATGCTGAACAGTACGCTACTTTAACTGATGTTCCCTCGACAAATGGCAGCAATAAGGGTGGTACTTCTACTTCCGCCGATTCCAAGATACCTGCAGTACCTGGAACGTCCAGATCAAGAGACCGACAGCTAACCCTAAAAGAAACATCTGAAAGGAAATTGCTATGGGACATTAATGATCCGAAATCAATAAAATATCACTACTTGATAGGTGAGATGATTGCTTTAGACAACGAACCATTATCACTTGTTGAACGGGTTGGATTTCAGAGGCTTATGGCAACAGCTGTGCCCCATTATAGAGTACCTGGTCGCACTTACATGACCGAGAAAGTGGTTCCTGACATATATAACAGAATTTGGTCGAAAATACAAGTCAGTATTTCGCAGGCAACAGCAGTATCAGTGACATCTGATATATGGACATGTCAGCACAATAACGAGAGCTTTTTGAGCTTCACTGCGCACTGGATATCTGAAGAGTTCAATCTGGAACATGGTGTTTTAGCTATGAAACCGTTTCCCAGCTCACATTCTGGTACCAATATTGCAAAAGAACTCAATGCTATTACTGAAAGATGGAATATTCCTAAAAACAAGATCCATTTACTTCTTCACGATAGTGGGGCTAATATGATAAAAGGTGTGCGAGGTGCAGGATACGATTCAGGCAGGTGCTTTATTCATTCATTGCAACGAGCTATAGAGGAATCGCTTAAATCTCAACCAGAAGTACTACAGATGGTAGCTGCTGCTAGACGAATTGTTACCCATTTTAACCATTCAGGCTTAGCAGAGCAGAAACTTAAATCCATTCAGAAAGAACTTAACTTGCCTAACCACCAACTAGTACAAGATGTGAGCACACGCTGGAATTCTTCATATTATTTAATGGAGCGATTATTAGAACAAAAGCGAGCTATATCCTTGTACATAACAGATCATGACACTTTAAATAATCTAACACATGCTCAATGGGAACTAATGGAACAATGTATCAAACTTCTCAAACCATTTGAAGAGATTACAAAAATAACCAGCTCAGGTATCTCCTGCATCTCTGAAGTGATTCCACATGCAGTTACTTCATTAAAATATCTGGGAAAGGCAGACACAGCTCAGAGAGTACCAAACTTAGTGACAATGAGATCTTCACTACAAACCGAGCTTGAAAAGCGATTTAACTTTGATGAAAACAACAAATATTTAGTCGCTACGTTTCTTGATCCACGCTTCAAAACAAGTTTCCTAGATTTTGTTCAAGCAGAAAGAGCAAGACAAAAAATTCTTCTAGAAGCTCTCAAACTAAGTTGTAATGATGAGTCTAGTAGTACTGATGACGATTCTTCTCCACGTCGTAAGAAAAGAAACTTGAACGAAAATGATAAGACATTTGAAATACACGACAGTTTCTGGAACTGCTTTGAGGAAGTCGCTAAAGATAATATGCGAAATAGTAATGATGAGGAGAACGTGGAGAAGAATACTGTGGCAAATGAGATAGATTTTTATTTGAAATCAAATCGCCTAGATCGGAAAGCTGATCCTTACAAGTGGTGGTCAGCAAATGAAAAACAATACCCAAACCTCTCGAAATTTGCTAAAGTTCATCTTTCTTCTCCCGGGAGTAGCGTGTATAGTGAGAGGTTATTTTCTGAAGCTGGTACCATTTACGACGAAAAGGGTAATCGTTTGCTACCGTCAAATGCTGAAAAGCTTGTTTTTATCCATCACAACTTACCGTTGATTAATTTTACTTATTAGAATATTGTAATTTAATAATATATACTTATATTGATTAATATGATGTGTCTTTTTTTCCATGATTTAGTATTCGGTATTCGGCCGAATAGTACCTATTATTCGGCCGAATACCGAATACCAAACAAAGTGGCCGAAGAGGCCGAATACCGAATAGTAGCCGAATATTCGTGGAAGCTCTACCACACACCTCAGTCTTCGCAAGTGCGTCGTACAAAGTAGACGTGTATCGCTCGTGTGTGTAATAATCTTCACGGCAAACGTGTCAAACAGCTCGAACTTTTTTAAAAAGTTCGACCTATTACCTAATAGGTAATAGTAGGAGAGCCGACCCTAAATCGACATTCACCGAGGTGATTATTGAACGAAACATGTTTCAGATTAAATTTAATACATTGATGAAAAAAATGTATATAGGTTGCCGGAAAAAACTCTGGACAGGCTGTTTTGAATAATTAATTATAAAATGATTTTTAATTAAAAAATGCGAGATTAATAAAAAAATCTTATACCAACAGAAGGTATGAAGCCTATAGAATGTGCAATTGATAGGTTGACGAATTTTTACCTGGACCGACTACTAGGTTGACAGGAATAAACAGGTATATTGATATAGGTTCTTACACTTAGAATGATTATTAAATAAATTTTACATCAAAATGAGCGCTGTTTTATTGCGAATACGTTGATATAGGGTTGACTACAAAAATATTGGTCCTTATAGCGGTTGCCGATTTTTAAAAATTAAACTTTTAGTCCGACGGGAAGTAGAGCGACAAAGAGGTTGAATGTAAGTATCCAATGCAATAGAAAAGGATACAACTCGGCAGCTGTGTGCGAGGCGACCTTCGAATGAAAATGAGTGCGCATGCGATAGAAAAAGAGATAGATATATTTGTAAATACTGAGCGTTGATTTTGGAGTCGCTAATAACCTACAATATCATATTAAAATTGGAAGTACGTACTATTCTGTGTTATTGAGTTAAAAATGACTAGAAAGTGTTTTTTATGTGAGTTAAGTGATTCTGTAATTAATTTTAATCAGGAGACCTTCAAAAACTGTATATTAAAATTAGCTTTCCGTAAAAAGAAAAATTTTAACTATAATGACGTTGATTTAACGAAAGAGTCTCTTGATTTTGTTGGTTACCACGCCGAATGTTATAAAAAAGTTACTGCTTTAGCAAACAAATACCATAATGAATTTGAAGCATTTCGAACGGAAAATACAGTAAGTACATTTCAAATATAATTTCTTAAAATTATTATATAAAAGTAAAAATATGTTTTTAATGATGCATCAAATCACGTGTTACTTGAGTATTGAAAATTATGATATTTTAATCGTGGATTAAAACTTTTATTTGACAAATTATAATGAAAAAAAAAATGTTTTTAAAAACCTTGCGTCTACTGTTTTAATTTACATTAATAAATTTTTTAAGATTTCTTTAAAGGATCTTATGGAGCAAATGAGTAAAAAAAAATTTTATTTGAGTAACTTTGCGTGTCAGTAGTGTTTTTAGTAGATTTCATAAAAATCAAACTATTGCATTTGTCCTCATGACGGAATTTTCGAAAAATCTTGCTACATTCTGACTCTGCTCGTCTACAGTTCTCTTCGGGTTTCAATGAATCTCAACATATTCACTCTTTGGCTAATTACGAAGATCAAGTTCAAATTTAAGCCCAATCGATTTATTAGTTAAGAAATTAGAGCATTTAAAAATTTTGAAAATCCAAAAATTGCTTTTTTCAACTGCTTCTTTCTTAAATAACTTTTAAACGGATCGAGATATCGCATTCTGGTTGATTACATCTTAAATCTGTTAAAATGAGCTTCAATTTACATATTCGCACACATTTCTAGACTGATAAAAATTGTCTGTTCTGGGATGTTTTCTATGAAATTTCACATTCGCAGTCGTTTTGATCTTTACAATGAAAATTCATCTTTGGTCAATGAATTTCGTCGAGGCGCGTTTGAAATTAAAAGAACTAACTCTAAACTTGCTCGATCACCTGTTGACTTGACACTTGAACAGACCATTAGCGCTGATGCCAGCAATCAATTAACTGATAATCTCGCCGTCGACTCCATATCTGCGCGTCAACGATGGGCTCTGAGTCACAGTATGCCGACAAAAATACTATCAACGATTAAAGAAAATCTCAGACTAACAAGGAAAGATGACACTTCGCACTCGCTGGAAAAAAGTAAAATCAAAAAGGACAAAGAAAGCCTCGATAATATCGTCAAAGCAATTAAAGAAACAATAAATCCATTTGCTGACGCTATTGATAAGAAACAACTATTTAATGTTTCGTCTGGCAAAGCTACCTCTCAAGAAGTTGCCGATTTCCTCCTAAACATCAAGACAGCTGGTAATCAACAGAAGTTGCAGTTTGTTTCCGATTGTTCGGTAACTCCTGCAAGATTTGACAAACCTATTCAACGAAACAAAATCATAAATTTTGCTTCTCAATGTGCGACTAAAGCTCTCATGACAAAGGTAAGAGTAAAAAGGTAATCCTGAAAATGGAACGCGATATTTTTGGACGAATACTGGCAATTAGCATCGAGAAAAAAATCAATTTAGAACATTGTTTGACTTTTCCACTGGCACCAATGCCACCTGCACTTTTTTCACCTACTGGTGAAATGTTCAAAACGCCGAAATCTAAATTTGCAAATATTCTAAAATCTCAAACAGAAACAGTTGAGCCCACTAATATTAACGTTGAAATTAAAGATGGTTTTTATTTTTTGCATGTAATTGGAAACTCTTTGCCACAAACATTTGGTAAAGTTGCAGCGTCAATACTCGGTAAAATTTGTTCATCATCTGCTACAGAAATTCATTTGATTTTCGACCGCTATCTGTCACCTTCGATAAAAGATTGCGAACGCCAAAGTCGAAAGGAGTTTGATACTCCATATAAGATTTCTGGACCCCAACAAATTCGACCAAAAGATATTTTGCAAAGCCTTAAAAATTACCGTTTCAAAGAAGCTCTCATACAGTTTTTGGCTGATTATTGGGAAAACAACCATTTGTTCTCAGTAATCGAAAACAAAAAAGTATTTTTAACTGTTGAACATCGCTGCTACTCGTATCAAGCTCTCGAAAATCGCATTAAAAAAATCGAAGTTGATTATATGTGCTATCACGAAGAAGCGGATACCAGAATGGTATTTCACGCTCATAAAGTAACATCAGGCTCCAGAATTCTAATAAAAGCTTCTGATACTGATGCCCTGGTGATATTGCTCGGGAACATTCATACACTATCAGAATCTACAATTTTCTTGGCCACTTCAGTAAATAAGAAACAACCAAACCAACACTTGGATTGTATTAACTGCATGGATTTAGCCCAAAAGTTGGGATCAAAATTGTGTAAAAGTTTACCCGTTTTCCACGCATTTACAGGCTCTGATTATAATGCGGCATTTTATAATAAAGGCAAAGTTAGACCATTTAAAATTTTTTCCCAGAATGAGACGTATCAAGCTATTTTTACATCATTAACTGATGAAGCTGATATTTTCATTAATGAAAAAATGAATATCGTTCAAGAGTTTACGGCCAAAATGTATGGTGTTAATCACTGCAATAGAGTTAATGATGCAAGAGTTCGTATTTTTATGAAAACCTACGGTGCAAAGGAAGACAACGAACAATTTTTAAAAAAAATTAAAAGCTTTGATTCTAATACTTTACCACCATGCTGGATTTCCCTAGTACAAAAAATTTTAAGAACTACATATGTCAATTCTATGTGGCTTCATGCAACTGATTCTACATGTGCTAAAGTTAATCCTGAAAACTACGGTTGGCATTTTGATGATTACTTAAAACCAACAGGGTTTATTGGGGACCAAACCCCTTTGAAAATCCATGACATCGTAGAAATGACGGAAAATGAGGAAGAATCTCTTGAATCTAATGATTTCAACGATCAAAGTTTGACTTCAGATGAGTCAGACAGTGATGAATAACCGTTAATTGGAATTTTTTTTAATTTATGTTATTTTTGTATTTATCTTTTGCTAATAACATTTTTTTACTTAATGTAAAGTCCTTCAATTTTTTTTGATTTTGATTTTTAATTGTCCATTTGGTTTAGTTTTACTTTTCATACTAAAAAGCAAACAAAATTTCAAGTTAAGTATATATTTATTTATTATAAGTAATATTGCTTCATATTTTTATTTGAGATATTATTATTTATGAATAATATCAGATTATCATTGATTTATTTAATTATCTTTTTCGCAACTTCCAGTTGCTCCAAAAAAACAGTATTTACAAATATATCTATCTCTTTCTCTATCGCATGCGCACTCACTTCCATTCGAGGGTCGCGTCGCACACAGCTGCCGAGTTGTATCCTTTTCTATTGCATTGGATACTTACATTAAACCTCTTTGTCGCTCTACTTCCCATCGGACTAAAAGTTTAATTTTTAAAAATCGGAAACCGCTATAAGGACCGATATTTTTGTAGTCAACCCTATATCAACGTATTCGCAATAAAACAGCGCTCATTTTGATGTAAAATTTATTTAATAATCATTCTAAGTGTAAAAACCTATATCAATATACCTGTTTATACCTGTCAACCTAGTAGTCGGTCCAGGTAAAAATTCGTCAACCTATCAATTGCACATTCTATAGGCTTCATACCTTCTGTTGGTATAAGATTTTTTTATTAATCTCGCCGGTACATTTTTTAATTGAAAATCATTTTTTAATTATTTATTTAAAATAGCCTGCCCAGGATTTTTTCCGGCAACCTATATATTTTTTTTTCATCAATGTATTAAATTTAATCTAAAACATGTTTCGTTCAATAATCACCTCGGTGAAGGTCGATTTAGGGTCGCATCTTAGACTATTACATGAATTTTAGAGGTTAACTAATGATTAGCTCTTTTTTGGTTTTCCGCCTATTATCAATCAATACATCAATAAAAATAGGATGATTTAATTTCCTCATTTATTTTAATATTCTGAAGCAAACATTGTTGTTTATTGCTTCGCTAGATGAAACATTTTCATGAATTTTTTGTAAAAAAATGTATATTGATTTTGATTTACGATACAGGGTTTCTGCGACAAGGTGTTTTGATAAAAACCTAAATCATTTTTCCAGATAAACAATTACGGTTTTTTTATCAAAAGATTATTTTATGTGTGTGAAACAAAAAATTGATGAAAAACTCCTCTAAGTTTACGCGTTGTAGAGTACTCAAAAAATTCGCCCTTAATCTGAACGCTTATTCACAACATAGGATCATTTATAAATTTCACTCATTGCATATAAGAAAGCATAATAGCAGATCAATTTGCCTGTGTAGAAGGTTGTATGTTAAGCCGGCTTGAACTATAGTTGAGGGAAGATATACAGCCAAGATAAGGTCAAGGGTGGCAATACCTAAAGTGTTTGAAGTTGAAGCTACCAGGTTAGAAGAAGGCTATTAGCTTGCAGGAGAAAGATTTTCTATTGAGTTTACAGCGAACTTAATAGAGTGTGAACACGTACTGTTGGAATTGTTTTCAGTAAGGTACGAAGAAAATTACGATGGCAGGAGAGAGGAAAGATGTAGATTTGAGAGAAGCTCTAGCGATTCCAGGGACTAATGACCCTGATGCTGGGAACACTTACACTGCTGCTGGAATAAACCCTGAGAGCCTCCAGGCTCACATGACTGCCAGGTATGACCGACTTACTGTAGCCAGATTTAATATTAATAATGAAATATCAAAAACTGAATTAACGAAAAAATTGATATCCATCAATAATGTTTAGACATTTTTATTTCAAATTTCCCGACAATCAAACGGTATAAGAAGAAAAATAATAATGAAAAAAAACATTATCATACGAATCTATTAAACGATGTTCGTATAAACAAAAAATAATATTCATAATAATAATTAATTCTGTTTTTTTTTCAATCGATTAATTCGTAACATCCAAAAACATAAGGTAAATTGCATTCCTGAAAATTTCGCACGGAATAACGTCACGAAATAATGAGATCAATTGTCATTATATTTGAATATTCTTTGATCATTCCGCGAACCACGGAAAAAAAAATGATACCAATGAAACATTTCCGTGATGACTACGAAAGTGGTAAGTTACAGTTACAATTTCGTCTGATAATATCCATCGAATCTTACCCTTAAATATCAACGAAATGATTTCGGAATAGGAAAAATAAATTTCTACGCACCGGATAAACGATAATTTCGTATTTTCAATCGATTCCAACGTAACGGGAGATGTTGATATCATAATTTAATCAATTAGAAGAAAATGGAAACGTCAAGACGACGACAACGACGAAGAGTGAAACGAATGAAAAATGGCGACATACGTTATGCACCAAAAAAAATGCGATTATTGTTTATTAGTTATTAATTTTCTTTTCAGAATGAAGAAATTGAAAGAATGGTCGTCTCGCCGTCGACCTCGATGAGTCGGTGACGACGGCGGTCAACGTCGGCCGGCCGCGGCGGCCCGGCAGCGGAAAATGTTTTGAACAAAAACAAAAAATATAAAAAACGAAACTCCGGCGGCGCTTCACCCTGTAGCATCGTAAGTAATAAATATGTAATATTTTATTCAAATTGAGCGTTACCTTTTACATTTTGAATTGGTTTTCAATGAATTTCTCAAATATCAATTATTTTTTCCTTCTTCTAGCAATTCCTTAAATGCAAGACAGTGAACATCATCACCGGGAGCGGTCGTCCCAGGGGAAGAGGCCGGGGTGCGAGATCGAACGTAAGAAAAACAATTGAAAAATTCATCGATTCAGCATAAATAAAACAAAAAACAAAAATTTTCAGATTCAGAACAATCGGGGAGGAGGAGGAGGACGACGACTGCCACAAAAACAACTAAAATAAAAAAAATATATAAAAAAAGAAGAATAAAAAAAATTAAAAATTGCGACGAGTTTCTTTTCTATCTTATCGTTACGGAATGAAATAATAAACGTGAATTGTTTATCTGTATAATTGAAAAGCCCGATGAAGGACTTCATTCATAATGTTTCAAATAATATCATCTAATCAAATGGAATGTTGCCTTTAATGTGTACTGTTGGTTGCTTGCTTGCATTTTTTTAAGTGCACCTCATTTTCGTTGTACATATACAAACAGTCTAGCATCTGCGCCGCGCCGTCTATATCTTCTGTTTGTGGTACCGTGACATCAATAAAAAATAACCTCAACTAATTTTTTTTATTGTCGTTTCTAGCAATGTTTTTTTTAATTCACTGAAATGGATCGAATAATGCAAGCAGCAAAACTGACAACTTAAACTGAATGTTACAAAGATACCGAGACATAAAAAAAATGCTAATTATCTTCAATAAATAAATATTACCTACTATTGGACACGAATTGTTGTTGTTGATATCAATAACGTTAAGGTGTAAACGACAAAGAAGCAGTTAAGGTTGAAAATACTGAACTGCAAAGTGAATGCCGATCGGAAATACAACAACAACGATATCCAGCTATGAACATAAAAAGATAGTATGCAAAACAAAAACGTGGAAATCGTAACGCAAGTGGAAATTGGTAAGTTTTACATTTCTTCGAGAATTGCATTAAATATGATATTTAGTTTCAGAAAAACTGTTCGTTTTGTTCGATCATTTGTCGTTTGCAAATTCTATAATTTCACATAAATAGCGCTAATAATGGAAATAGCAAGACCCACGGCCCAGCTCAACTAATAGCAGAAGAATGGAAGATTAGATAACTCATCAGGAAAACGATGAAAACGAGTACTTGCCGCTCGCACCGGGATGCACATTCGTCAGTTAGACATAACGACGGCCTATTTAAACGGAAAGATACATGAAAATATATTCATGGAGCCGCCAAAAGACATAGACGTAACACTTAGGAGAATCGTTGAACGGAACCGAAACAACGACATCGGTAATTAGGCGAAGAAGATGCTCTCAGAATTGATGATCGGTGATAAAGTTTGCCAGCTCCGCAAATCACTATGTGGGCTGAAGCAAGCCGGACGTAACTAGTATTTAACGCTGCACGAAACCCTGTCAAAAGTTCAAGCTGAACAATCCAGTTTCGACCCATGCGTATATTACGTTCGATCGCAGAATGAAGTCACCGTGATAGTCGTCTACGTTGACGACATACTCATATATTCGAAAAGCATCAGCGAAATAAAGAGGATAGAAAGTCACATGTCAAACCACTTCGAACTCAAACTGTTGGTTGACGTTAGCTACTGTTTGCGGATCGAGTTCACGAGGCAAAATAACGGAATATCCATGAAACAACGAGGCTTCATAAACGATTTGCTGAACAGGTTCGGCATGAGCGAAGCAAACTCAATTTCCACGCCACTGGAGAGCCGATTGAAACTAACGCAGAACAAGCCGATGACCGAGGAAGACTTCAAGAAGCCTTACCGAGAATTGATTGGTGCTCTAAATTATTTGGCAACCTCGACCAGACCAGATATAAGCTTTGCCGTGAGCTACTTGGGACAATTTAAAAATTGCTACGGTGAGGAGCATTGGAAGGCGGGAAAACGTGTGCTTCGATATCTCAACGGGACAATAGACGTAGGATTATCTTTCACCAATGACTGCAGTTCTGTAGAAGGCTACGTAGATGCTGATTGGGGAAACGACATCAACGATCGCAGGTCTTTTAGTGGTTTCGTGTTCCTAATGAACGGTTCCCCTATTTCCTGGGAAGCAAGAAAACAGAAGACGGTCGCCCTCTCTACAACAGAAGCCGAATACGTTGCACTGGCGGAAGCCGCGAAGGAATCCATATTCTTACGTCGGTTCCTACGAGAAATTCGTCTTGGGGATGCAGCCGAAGTTCGCATATATTGTGATAATAACAGCGCCATCAAATTAGTTGAAAATCCGACATTCCATGCCAGGAGTAGATATCAGGCATCATTTTCTTCGGGATCTACTAAGAGCGAAAGAGCTCACTCTGAGTCATGTCGGATGAACCATGATTGGTGTGTGGAGAGCTGTGGTTTACGTGGAGCCTAGTGAACAAGGTTTCTCAACTCGAGGGGGGCTGTTAGAACTACAGTAATGTCCGCTTATAACGAACCCGCTTATAACGAACTTTCGCTTATAGTGAACCAATTACAAAAGCACGAACTTAGTGTCCTATTTCACCAATGTTAATTTTTTCGCATATAACGAACCCGGCTATAACGAACTTCCGGATATAGCGAACCTCAAATTCTTCATATACTCACAAAAATGTTCGGTTATAGCGAACTTTTACACATAAACAGGGACTTCCCCTCCACTCATCCACTCATCGGACTTCCACTCATCGGACTCGCGCATCGAAAATTGTTTGGCCTAAATTCCAGTTAGTATTCGCTTGGTGTTCCTGAATGATATCATAACATGAGTGACTCACTTTGCAAAGAATCACGTAAGGCCTTTACATTGAAGAACCTTTACATTGTCAAAAGATTACAACAAGGGGCAAACCAAGCGAAATTTGTTCGGAGATGGGGCTGAGTAAATCCACTGTTGGTACAATTTGGAAGAAAAAAGAAACAATCCTGGAAATTTTCGAAAAAACTCAAAACTCAAATGTTAAAAAAATTAAGAAATCTACAAATTCGGAAGTTGATCAGGGACTTTTAAAATGGTTTTCTCAACAAAGAAACAAAAATGTTACTATTAGCGGTGCTGTATTGCAATCTAAGGCCGAAGACTTTGGAAGAAAGCTTTCAAACGATGAGAAACCGGATCCTAAATTTAGTAGAAGCTGGATTGAAAGATTTAAGAAAAGGCATAACATAACAAGTGGAAAAATTGTCGGTGAATCTGCTGCAGTCAATATGAATGTTGTTAATGACTGGCTAGATAACAAGTGGCCAAAAATTAGAAAGGGCTTCAAGGATGAGGACATATTCAACGGAGATGAAACTGGGTTGTTCTATAAACTTACCCCAGATAAGACTTTAAGATTCAAAGGGGAAACCTGTGAAGGTGGAAAACTTTCTAAGGAAAGAATCACTGTTCTTGTGGTGGCAAATGTATTAGGAACAGAAAAGCGAAAATTATTGGTAATTGGGAAGCCCAAAAACCCTAGGTGTTTCAGGAATGTTGTAAATTTACTAGTAAATTACAAATTCAATAAGAGAGCGTGGATGACGTCGGAGATTTTCACAAATGAATTACACGAATGGAATCTTGAATTACGCAAAGAAAAACGTCGAATAATACTATTAGTGGACAATTGGCCAGCTCATCCTGAACCTAAAAATTTGGATTGCATCAAATTAGTGTTCATGCCACCAAATACTAGTTCAAAACTACAGCCAATGGATCAGGGAGTTATCCATAGCTTGAAAAGCCATTATCGGAGACTTCTTCTAGCAAAAATGGTAAATTTTATTGATGGTGGGGGCGAAAATTTCAAAATCAATCTCTTGGACGCAATAAACTTCATTCATTTCGCTTGGCAAAGGGTATCGAGGCAAACAATTTTCAATTGTTTTCAACACGGCGGTTTCGTCAAACTGAGTGATGATTTCGATTCGGATGACGAGCTGCCATTAGTCGAATGGATAAAAAAAGTTGGACAGGAGGATAATGAGAGCGATATTGAAGACGATGGTGCATATTCCATGACAGATTTCAATCAATTTGTTCGTGTTGATGACAATCTTGTGAGTGTCGAATTTTTAGATGATGATGCCATTGTCGCTTCAGTGTCTTCCGTAGTGGATAGTGTTGAAGATGGCGAGGAAGATGAAGATGAGTGTGTCACTGAGGAGTTGACCCCTATTCCAACTACAACTGACACACTCAAACATCTTGGCAACGTTCGTAATTTCCTTTTAGCCCGGAATACTCCCCAAAATGTACTCGATCATCTTGCTCAAGTAGAATTACATATTAATCATATTCACTTCAAAACTATTAAGCAAACAAAAATTAATGATTTCTTCAAAAATAATATTTAATAAGTCAAAAATATGTTTATGATTTTTCTATTTAATGTTCATTTCATGTTTTAATAAATGTTTTTCTAATATGAGAGCGTATCGTTTATTGCGAACTCCGCTTATAGCGAACCGTTTTCGTCGGTCCCTTGAGGTTCGTTATAAGCGGACATTACTGTATTTGAATTTGTCGCGCGCCCTACGGCACCGATCGTACCGAGATACGACCACGACGCACCATCCCTCGTTCATTTTGAACTAGACCTCGTCAGGAGACGGACGTGTCTCACATTTTATATTATTCCTTTGTTTGTGAAAAGTGCATTGAAATATAGTTGTAATAAACATAAATACGAAAAAAAGTGGTAGATAAATACGTTCCAGTTCCATATTTTAGCTTAACTACCGAGTACATTCTTCGTACGGGCAACGACTTTTTGAATAGTTTGCAAACAAAAAAACTGCACGAAAAAAGATTATGTTCGGAGCACTTCGAGGAAAGGATGTTTTTTGGCGGTGCAAATAAACGTCATCGACGATTACTACCAAAATTCTTTTTTGATGATTCCACGAGCCAGGCTAATTCAGTCATCAGTCAGGGTAATTCAGATTCTAACATTTTTTTGCAAAATTCCGTAAACAAAAATTGTGAAAATGGATATAAATTCAGAAGAAACGTGAAAATGCTGCGGAAAAAATTAGAAAAAGCTAATACATTATTAAGAATTCAAAACGCAAACGAGCCAGTCAAAAATTACCTATTGTAACGATCAAAACGATCCTAGATGATGCTTCATTTTCATATTTAAATGAAAATCAATTACTATTATTGAAAATGCAACTTCGCCGGAAATCAAATAAATCTGCATGGACTCCTTGCGAACAGAAGTTTGCTACCTCGTTATATTATACAGGTTGTTCGGCACATGGACCGACAAAAATTTTGTGGACACTGGTAGACTCATTTGCTAGCTTTCAGTCTTGGTCTCTGGGTTCTGAGGGTCACGGTCATGGAGATATGATTTTTTTTCCTTTTTACCCAAAATCCCAACTTAAAACCGCGTATCTTTTTTTTTGTACCATCGTAGGAGATCGAATTTTTCTATTGTGTTCTCTAACATATGTGTGTTTAAATAAAAAAACGTTCTAATCCAGTCAGCATAACTAAGAGGACATATGAGAATTTTTAATGTACAAAATTAGTAAAAGTTTGAACAAAACACAAGTTCTAAATTCAATTCCAGAAAAGGTATTGACTATTGAGACCTTCATTTTCTCTTAAAATATTCTGTAGTTCATGATCTTCCTAACAGTATGCTATACTCTAGTAGTTGTTCATTAGTTCTGGTATAAATTCAGGTTATACATTCAAAACGTCAGAAATCGAACTATCTAATCTAACAGAAGGACTGGTCAAAATTCCACCTTTAAGCCTCGTACCTTTTTTATTCCTCAGTGAATAAATTGTCGTCATCTGTCGTTGGGCTGGACTAATCGTCGGAACGCTCGTTCATCATCGCAAGTTTAATTCGCGTTTGAACTGTCTCTGCTATTGGAAGAGCACGTGTCGCGTTGTTCAGTTTTTAGTTTTTCTTATTATCGTTACTGTTATTGTTGAATTTTTCGGTGTCGTTAGTATGCCTAACTTCACTAACGAAGAGTATGCTGATATGGTCCTGGCGTATGGCAGTGCCAATTGCGTTGCTCGTGAAGCGCGACGAATTCATCAAGCGAAATATCCTAATCGAATATTACCCCACCACGAAACATTTACAAGAACCTATCGACGATTGAGGGAGACTGGAAACGTAAACTTTCAAGAGCCTCGGGTCAATGTGAGGCAGTTGAATGCTGCAGTCGATGAACAAATACTTCAAGCTTTTGAAGACAATCCCAATTCAAGCATTCGTGTCGTTGCTCGCACACTTAAATTGGGCATTTGGAAAGTGTGGTCGGTTTAACGGGCAAACGATAAGCATGCCTTTCATATGACCCCAGTGCAAGGTAAGTAAAGATTTAAATTTTTTGCCATTCTGAAATCCTGTGATCTTTTAATTAGTAACCTAATTCATTAATTGTTCTAGCTCTCCAAGATGGTGATTCTGCTAGACGATTGGAGTTCTGTCGGTTTTTACTACACACCGATGTTTTTTAAGAGAATTCTATGGACGGACGAATCGTGCTTCAATCGCGAAGGCATAATCAATCTACACAATTTACACCACTGGGAGTCGGAAGATAACAATCCTCACGTGAAAAGACAGACTTCGTTTGAACAAAACTTCAGCGTGAACGTTTGGGCTGGTATAATAGGGAGACATCTTATTGGGCCACATTACTTGCCAGATCGTCTGAACGGGGCTATTTATTTGGACTTCCTAGAAACTGTATTACCAGAACTAATCTCCGACATTCCTGTGTTTCAAGAAAACGTGCCAATAGTTTTCCAGCAGGACGGTTGTCCGGCGCATTTTCATAGCGCTGTTCTGGAGCACCTAAACAACTGCTTTTCGAATTCATAGATAGGTAGATCAGGCCCTATACCCTAGCCCGCGCGGTCCCCAGGTCTAACTCCCCTCGATTTTTACGTCTGGGGACGGGCAAAGCAGTTGGTTTATTTTAAGATGGTGCCCACAAAAGAACAGTTGATTGAGAGAATAAATGCCGCATTTTCAGTTATGAAACAAGAAATGACGTTGACCACCACAACCGTTGAGGTGAGAAAAAGGTGTCGTGCTTGTATTCGAAATAGAGGAGAACATTTTGAACAAAATTTGTAAATTATTTAAACATCAATTCAATCAATGATTGTAAAAATAAGAATTTTCACTAATTAAATTTTTACAAATTCCTCTACAATATACATCCATTCGAAAAGGATCAAAAAATCAATTTAACAAAACGAGCTGGAGCCTATAGAAACATATGAAATGGTTGAGCCTCCTTCGGTGACTTGATGCGGTATGATGCTATATCTCCGTTACGCGGATGATTTATGGACTGAAACTTTTAGGAATTCCTCTACAATATACATCCATTCGAAAAGGATCAAAAAATCAATTTAACAAAACGAGCTGGAGCCTACAGAAACATATGAAATGGTTGAGCCTCCTTCGGTGACTTGATGCGGTATGATGCTATATCTCCGTTACGCGGATGATTTATGGACTGAAACTTTTAGGAATTCCTCTACAATATACATCCATTCGAAAAGGATCAAAAAATCAATTTAACAAAACGAGCTGGAGCCTACAGAAACATATGAAATGGTTGAGCCTCCTTCGGTGACATGATGCGGTATGATGCTATATCTCCGTTACGCGGATGATTTATGGACTCAAACTTTTAAGAATTCCTCTACAATATACATCCATTCGAAAAAGATCAAAAAATCAATTTAACAAAACGAGCTGGAGCCTACAGAAACATATGAAATGGTTGAGCCTCCTTCGGTGACTTGATGCGGTATGATGCTATATCTCCGTTACGCGGATGATTTATGGACTGAAACTTTTAAGAATTCCTCTACAATATACATCCATTCGAAAAAGATCAAAAATCAATTTAACAAAACGAGCTGGAGCCTACAGAAACATATGAAATGGTTGAGCCTCCTTCGGTGACTTGATGCGGTATGATGCTATATCTCCGTTACGTGGATGATTTATGGACTGAAACTTTTAAGAATTCCTCTACAATATACATCCATTCGAAAAAGATCAAAAAATCAATTTAACAAAACGAGCTGGAGCCTACAGAAACATATGAAATGGTTGAGCCTCCTTCGGTGAGTTGATGCGGTATGATGCTATATCTCCGTTACGCGGATGATTTATGGACTGAAACTTTTAGGAATTCCTCTACAATATACATCCATTCAAAAAGATCAAAAATCAATTTAACAAAACGAGCTGGAGCCTACAGAAACATATGAAATGGTTGAGCCTCCTTCGGTGAGTTGATGCGGTATGATGCTATATCTCCGTTACGCGGATGATTTATGGACTGAAACTTTTAGGAATTCCTCTACAATATACATCCATTCGAAAAGGATAAAAAAATCAATTAAACAAAACGAGCTGGAGCCTACAGAAACATATGAAATGGTTGAGCCTCCTTCGGTGACTTGATGCGGTATGATGCTATATCTCCGTTACGCGGATGATTTATGGACTGAAACTTTTAGGAATTCCTCTACAATATACATCCATTCGAAAAGGATCAAAAAATCAATTTAACAAAACGAGCTGGAGCCTACAGAAACATCTGAAATGGTTGAGCCTCCTTCGGTGACTTGATGCGGTATGATGCTATATCTCCGTTACGCGGATGATTTATGGACTGAAACTTTTAGGAATTCCTCTAAAATATACATCCATTCGAAAAGGATCAAAAAATCAATTTAACAAAACGAGCTGGAGCCTACAGAAACATATGAAATGGTTGAGCCTCCTTCGGTGACTTGATGCGGTATGATGCTATATCTCCGTTACGCGGATGATTTATGGACTCAAACTTTTAAGAATTCCTCTACAATATACATCCATTCGAAAAAGATCAAAAAATCAATTTAACAAAACGAGCTGGAGCCTACAGAAACATATGAAATGGTTGAGCCTCCTTCGGTGACTTGATGCGGTATGATGCTATATCTCCGTTACGCGGATGATTTATGGACTGAAACTTTTAAGAATTCCTCTACAATATACATCCATTCGAAAAAGATCAAAAAATCAATTTAACAAAACGAGCTGGAGCCTACAGAAACATATGAAATGGTTGAGCCTCCTTCGGTGACTTGATGCGATATGATGCTATATCTCCGTTACGCGGATGATTTATGGACTCAAACTTTTAAGAATTCCTCTACAATATACATCCATTCGAAAAGATCAAAAATCAATTTAACAAAACGAGCTGGAGCCTACAGAAACATATGAAATGGTTGAGCCTCCTTCGGTGACTTGATGCGGTATGATGCTATATCTCCGTTACGCGGATGATTTATGGACTGAAACTTTTAAGAATTCCTCTACAATATACATCCATTCGAAAAAGATCAAAAAATCAATTTAACAAAACGAGCTGGAGCCTACAGAAACATATGAAATGGTTGAGCCTCCTTCGGTGACTTGATGCGGTATGATGCTATATCTCCGTTACGCGGATGATTTATGGACTGAAACTTTTAAGAATTCCTCTACAATATACATCCATTCGAAAAAGATCAAAAATCAATTTAACAAAACGAGCTGGAGCCTACAGAAACATATGAAATGGTTGAGCCTCCTTCGGTGACTTGATGCGGTATGATGCTATATCTCCGTTACGCGGATGATTTATGGACTGAAACTTTTAGGAATTCCTCTACAATATACATCCATTCGAAAAGGATCAAAAAATCAATTTAACAAAACGAGCTGGAGCCTACAGAAACATCTGAAATGGTTGAGCCTCCTTCGGTGACTTGATGCGGTATGATGCTATATCTCCGTTACGCGGATGATTTATGGACTGAAACTTTTAGGAATTCCTCTACAATATACATCCATTCGAAAAGGATCAAAAATCAATTTAACAAAACGAGCTGGAGCCTACAGAAACATATGAAATGGTTGAGCCTCCTTCGGTGAGTTGATGCGGTATGATGCTATATCTCCGTTACGCGGATGATTTATGGACTGAAACTTTTAGGAATTCCTCTACAATATACATCCATTCGAAAAGGATAAAAAAATCAATTAAACAAAACGAGCTGGAGCTTACAGAAACATATGAAATGGTTGAGCCTCCTTCGGTGACTTGATGCGGTATGATGCTATATCTCCGTTACGCGGATGATTTATGGACTGAAACTTTTAGGAATTCCTCTACAATATACATCCATTCGAAAAGGATCAAAAATCAATTTAACAAAACGAGCTGGAGCCTACAGAAACATATGAAATGGTTGAGCCTCCTTCGGTGAGTTGATGCGGTATGATGCTATATCTCCGTTACGCGGATGATTTATGGACTGAAACTTTTAGGAATTCCTCTACAATATACATCCATTCGAAAAGGATCAAAAATCAATTTAACAAAACGAGCTGGAGCCTACAGAAACATATGAAATGGTTGAGCCTCCTTCGGTGACTTGATGCGGTATGATGCTATATCTCCGTTACGCGGATGATTTATGGACTGAAACTTTTAAGAATTCCTCTACAATATACATCCATTCGAAAAGATCAAAAATCAATTTAACAAAACGAGCTGGAGCCTACAGAAACATATGAAATGGTTGAGCCTCCTTCGGTGACTTGATGCGGTATGATGCTATATCTCCGTTACGCGGATGATTTATGGACTGAAACTTTTAAGAATTCCTCTACAATATACATCCATTCGAAAAGATCAAAAATCAATTTAACAAAACGAGCTGGAGCCTACAGAAACATATGAAATGGTTGAGCCTCCTTCGGTGACTTGATGCGGTATGATGCTATATCTCCGTTACGCGGATGATTTATGGACTGAAACTTTTAGGAATTCCTCTACAATATACATCCATTCGAAAAGGATCAAAAAATCAATTTAACAAAACGAGCTGGAGCCTACAGAAACATCTGAAATGGTTGAGCCTCCTTCGGTGACTTGATGCGGTATGATGCTATATCTCCGTTACGCGGATGATTTATGGACTGAAACTTTTAGGAATTCCTCTACAATATACATCCATTCGAAAAGGATCAAAAATCAATTTAACAAAACGAGCTGGAGCCTACAGAAACATATGAAATGGTTGAGCCTCCTTCGGTGAGTTGATGCGGTATGATGCTATATCTCCGTTACGCGGATGATTTATGGACTGAAACTTTTAGGAATTCCTCTACAATATACATCCATTCGAAAAGGATAAAAAATCAATTAAACAAAACGAGCTGGAGCTACAGAAACATATGAAATGGTTGAGCCTCCTTCGGTGACTTGATGCGGTATGATGCTATATCTCCGTTACGCGGATGATTTATGGACTGAAACTTTTAGGAATTCCTCTACAATATACATCCATTCGAAAAGGATCAAAAATCAATTTAACAAAACGAGCTGGAGCCTACAGAAACATATGAAATGGTTGAGCCTCCTTCGGTGAGTTGATGCGGTATGATGCTATATCTCCGTTACGCGGATGATTTATGGACTGAAACTTTTAGGAATTCCTCTACAATATACATCCATTCGAAAAGGATCAAAAATCAATTTAACAAAACGAGCTGGAGCCTACAGAAACATATGAAATGGTTGAGCCTCCTTCGGTGACTTGATGCGGTATGATGCTATATCTCCGTTACGCGGATGATTTATGGACTGAAACTTTTAAGAATTCCTCTACAATATACATCCATTCGAAAAAGATCAAAAAATCAATTTAACAAAACGAGCTGGAGCCTACAGAAACATATGAAATGGTTGAGCCTCCTTCGGTGACTTGATGCGGTATGATGCTATATCTCCGTTACGCGGATGATTTATGGACTGAAACTTTTAAGAATTCCTCTGCAATATACATCCATTCGAAAAAGATCAAAAAATCAATTTAACAAAACGAGCTGGAGCCTACAGAAACATATGAAATGGTTGAGCCTCCTTCGGTGACTTGATGCGGTATGATGCTATATCTCCGTTACGCGGATGATTTATGGACTGAAACTTTTAGGAATTCCTCTACAATATACATCCATTCGAAAAGGATCAAAAAATCAATTTAACAAAACGAGCTGGAGCCTACAGAAACATATGAAATGGTTGAGCCTCCTTCGGTGAGTTGATGCGGTATGATGCTATATCTCCGTTACGCGGATGATTTATGGACTGAAACTTTTAGGAATTCCTCTACAATATACATCCATTCGAAAAGGATAAAAAAATCAATTTAACAAAACGAGCTGGAGCCTACAGAAACATATGAAATGGTTGAGCCTCCTTCGGTGAGTTGATGCGGTATGATGCTATATCTCCGTTACGCGGATGATTTATGGACTGAAACTTTTAGGAATTCCTCTACAATATACATCCATTCGAAAAGGATCAAAAAATCAATTTAACAAAACGAGCTGGAGCCTACAGAAACATCTGAAATGGTTGAGCCTCCTTCGGTGACTTGATGCGGTATGATGCTATATCTCCGTTACGCGGATGATTTATGGACTGAAACTTTTAGGAATTCCTCTACAATATACATCCATTCGAAAAGGATCAAAAAATCAATTTAACAAAACGAGCTGGAGCCTACAGAAACATATGAAATGGTTGAGCCTCCTTCGGTGAGTTGATGCGGTATGATGCTATATCTCCGTTACGCGGATGATTTATGGACTGAAACTTTCAGGAATTCCTCTACAATATACATCCATTCGAAAAAGATAAAAAAATCAATTTAACAAAACGAGCTGGAGCCTACAGAAACATATGAAATGGTTGAGCCTCCTTCGGTGAGTTGATGCGGTATGATGCTATATCTCCGTTACGCGGATGATTTATGGACTGAAACTTTTAGGAATTCCTCTACAATATACATCCATTCAAAAAAGATCAAAAAATCTACTTCGATGAGTTGATGGGGGAATATGCTATTTCTCCCTTATCCGGATGTTTTATCATCTGAAACTTTCAGGAATTCTTCTGTAATACATATTCATCCGAGAACAATCCAAAAATCAATTGAACAAAAACTCTACAGAACCATATGAAATGGTTGAACCTACTTCGATGAGTTGATAGGGGAATATGCTATTTCTCCCTTATCCGGATGTTTTATGGTCTGAAACTTTCAGGAATTCTTCTCTAATACGTGTTCATTTGAAAACAATATGAAGGTCGATGGTCAGACGATAATTATAGCTCAAATAGCCCATGTCGTCTTGAAACTATTTTAACCAGATAGTCCAGAAGAAGATTTCAAAGCATCTATTGTAACATTTTTTTTTTTTTAAAATAATAAATAATGAACTTTAAACGTATTTCATATATTTAAACGTATTTCATTTCGAAAGAAGTTAAAATATAAGTTATGCCAATTGTTTGCCGCCACCGAATTTGAAAATATTGTTTCAAGATCGCTGCATATTGGTTTTCGCAACGGTATGAAATGGTTGGAAGTATAGATGGGGTTAGTGTTAAAAATTGTTTTCTTTTTATATGTAAAGACTCCACCTATTTTGAGATTTTTGATCCCAATATGTTAATATATCAATTGACGCAAATTCCTGTAATACACATTTCTCCATGATATATATTTACAAGCATAGATGGCTATTGTTAAACATGTATATCAAAAGGAGAATTGATTTATTTATTAAACATAATTATGTTATTACTTTTTGATTCGTTGAATTGTAGTATGGATCATTGTACTATGAAACATATATTAATTGATTATCTTGAATATTGTTAGCATCCCGGTGTACAAAATGTAAGGGTGGGTAAGCACGTCCAATAAGCCTATTGGTCCAGCGAGTCCAAATTGGTGGGCAACGATGACAACAGATAGGCATCTACAGCGAAGAAAAAAATATGTGTTCATTTTCGTTTTGAAACGAAAGCTATGGGTAGTAACGAACGCTCGTTTTTTGAAGCGGCAGATGCCGATTTTCGAGTGTTTCTACAAAAGGAAGAATGGAGATCTGTCGCTAATGTGAGCGAACGCTCATACAATATATTTGATTTGGATGAGGAGTATGCGTTGGCGCATTGTGTTGCCGCGGATTTCGAAATGTACAGAGGAATCGCGGTGCATTTCAAGTAAGTAAAGATACTTATTTTATTAGAAGTGATGAATAAAAATAATTTTTTTTTAGAAACCTTTTCGGCAGAGTGGGTTTTTTGAAGCGGCAGGGTGAAAGGAAGGGTGGTCTTGCCTACTTGAAACATGGCAACCGATATATTTATTATCTAGTCACCAAAGAATGCTCCCATCATAAACCGACTTACGCAACGTTGTGGCAATCGTTGCAACGTTTGCGTGAGCGGGTTATGGTGGACGGTGTTCGGAGGTTGGCTATGCCGACTATTGGTTGTGGGCTTGATCGTCTTGATTGGGGTTTCGTGAAAAGAATGATCCAATACACCTTCCGAAATTGTCCGGTCGAAATTGTCATATGCAAATTGTGAATTATATAGCAATTTGCTTGTCAAATCTCGACAACATTGAAACATTTTTATTTCTTTTGAAAATGTTTCATGGTTCTTCTCAGAACCACCCAAATATAAACAATAATCGATTCTTTATGCGACAAAAAATTTGTATAACAACTTCGTTTTGAGCCGTTGTTTCGTTAAGTTGCCGTTAACTTTTTACGAAATGAACGCACTTTTTTATATTCGATTGTTGTTAGCAACAAAATTGGACGTACGTCACCGGTATTCGATGTCCTTTCTAACGGTCACGATACGTTTGCAATTGGGAAACTTCTTTACATTTTTTTGTCTTATTGTCTCCCTATTCGTTTGTCCAACCCTGACCCATTATTCTCCAGTTTAGTAACTGATTTCAGTTACGCTACGTTGCACGCCGCGGCGATTGTCTTTCATAACAAGACTTTGATTCAATATATCAATGATTGTTATGACATAGCCATCAAAAATGTCAAAGTTAGTAGTCATTTTATTTCGATTCATCTCTGCTGTTCTCATTTGATGGCGATGATTTGTAGGAACGTCAAAGCAAAAATTCAAAAAATGGACGATTCAAATAAGTATCTCAAAAGGCAGTCCACCTTATTCAAGGAAATTATGGGCATTTTCATAACCCGTACTAGTTTCGCGGAACTGAACGAGTGGTTTAAATGGACAATTATCATTTTCGAATCGCCTCTACACACTCGGCATGTGGAGGATGCCATTTCTTATTTCAAATCATGTTTCGACCCCAATTCCGATTGGTCCATAGAAAATATGGACAAAATCAAAAAGGGACAGCGAAGACAGCAAATTCTTTGTATTCTTCCAGTCTTTTTTATCAACATTTCGTCAAAACCCACAATTCTTTGAGAAATATTTTGAACGACGGAAACCGCCACCGTTTGAATGAAAATGTATACTTCAATGTAGAATTTACTTCAATGATTGTGAAGAGGTATATTCCCTATGCTCCTCTAATGTGCGGATTTATGTTACGTTTGAAAGGCCACAGTGCCAATAGGGTGAGCAACGCCGTTGTAGAAGGGCATTTTTCGTACGTGAAAACCGTACTATTGCAAAAGACATCCAATCTCCGAATAACCGAATTCATTAGGACATATCGAAATTATATTTTCTCACAGCATAAGGAAATTTCTTCAGGTTTCGCTAAGACGAATTCCAGGGTTAGGAGACAAAAAAGGCAAAATCATTCTGACGATGAATCATCAAATCCGGCCCAGTGTGTTGAGAGTTGGAATAAAAAAGTTCGTCCAACAAATAGTCATTATCAAAACAGGTACCTCAACAGGCCGTCGGTTGTTATTCAGAAAACAACCGTTGTTTCATCATCGTCCACCGCTGAGTCTACCGATGAGTCGTCCATTAATAAGTGTATATATTGCGGCAAATTCACTTGCCCGAAAGCGTCTACCTCCAAAAAAGTCGATGACTGGTTTCAGTGCGACAAATGCGAAAAATCGATACATGAAGGCTGTTTAGGATACAGACCATCCGCCGATACCGCATTGGAATGTAAATTTTGTAGTTTTCACATCAAATCAAATCAAAAACCGCAAACATACGAGAACGGTTTAATAACCGATTGTCAATATTATCGGTCTTTACCGAACGGTCAAAATTACGCGATCGCGATTTCGTCCAATAAATTGGGGCGACGAACTCTACTATTGAATGATTTCGATTCATTCAATGGAAAAAATTGGCTGTCGGATGCGGCTATTGAATTTTTCTTTTATATCGCGAATGATGACAAATTTGACATTGTAGAGTCTTTTTATACGACAGAAATGTTTTTAAAACGGGAGTGCGATGTTTTGTATTCGCATATTGTCGATACAATTAAATTACCTACCAGGAAAATATCAGCGAGGGAAAATATTCATTCCAATACAGGTCATTGGTGTTTGATTTTCATTGATTACGAACATAAAAAATTCATTTTCATTGATCCGCTGACAAATGTCAAAGATGATAAGTAAAGCCCGGATGTTAGGCAAAATGCCATAAAATGCCTATTTTCGTATTTTCTGTCTATTTTGCCTAAAATGGGATTTTATGACTTATTTCGCCTATTTCGAACAATTTATGATAGTATAAAGTGGGAAACCCTAAGATCTCAGGTAGGCAGGATTGGTACATAGACAAGAGATAGTTCCCTTTTTCTAGGAATTGATACAACAACTGTTACTGATGGGAAAACCTAAAACCAGATACCTATAGGTATAAATATATCGTAATACCCATTTCCGTTCAGTTGTTTTTCACCATTCGCCCATTCGGTTCAACTTATCGCCAGCCAATATGCCTAAAGTCAGAGCATCCGAGCAAACAAAATTGAATAAATTAATACTTGAATTCGGTAAAGACGTTTTCAGTAGTGACGGTTCTGTGTTATTCTGCAAAATATGTGACTGTAAAGTGAATTTTGAGAAGAAGTATTTTGTATCCCAGCACCTTTCAACAGTGAAACATAAAAATGCTGCTTCGAAAAATTGCGATAGTAAAAACGTGTCTGCTTCCGAATTTCGGCGTTATATCCAATCGACAATCCCAATTCTCTTTGGATTTATGTAAAGCACTGATGGATGCGAACATTCCTCTTTGGAAATTGGAAAATCCTTCTCTAAAAGCATTCCTTGAAAAGTACACCAAAGAACACGTGCCAAGTGAGTCCACCCTCCGGAAAAATTATATTGATGTAGTGTTCCAGGAAAAGATGAACAAAATTAGAAAAGAAACGGAAGGTAAAAATTTGTGGGTGTCCATTGACGAAACAACCGATGCTCTTGGCCGCTACGTAGCCAACGTAATTATTGGAACTCTACAATCAACTCACCAGGACTCTAACACGTATTTATTAACAAGTGAAGTACTCGAATCAGCCAATAATTCGACAATAGCCCAATTATTTACCAGTGCGCTCTCATTATTGTGGCCAGATGGAGTGAAACATGACAAAGTGTTGCTGGAAAAGTTCTGCAAGTTCTATTGCCAAAAATGGTTCATGTGACGTGTATAGCTCATGCATTGCATAGAGTTGCTGAAGAAGCGCGAAGTTTATTTCACGATGTCGATCTGTTAATATCAAACGTCAAGAAAGTTTTTTTAAAAGCTACATCGAGGGTGCAAATTTTCAAGGAACTTGCACCAGATCTGCCATTACCACCTCAACCTACAATAACGAGATGAGGTACATGGATATCGGCTGCCATTTATTACGCAACCCATTTCGAGAAAATTGTAGAAATAGTGGATCACCTCGAAAATGATGCAGCTTCAATAAAAATATGTAAAGATGTTTTGTCCAAAAAGAATATCCAGTCTGATTTAGCATACATACTTGCACATTTTCATTCAATTCCAACATCAATACAAAAACTAGAAGAGAGGAATTTAAAATTACAAGAGCAGTTGAACATTATGGATGAAACAATTGAAAGAATCAATTGTGCGCCTGGATTAAAAGGAGAGTTCATGAAAGAAAAATGTGAAAAAGTGTTGCAGAACAATAGTGGTTTGGTCAAGATGCGCGAAATAAATTCGATTTTATTAGGAGATGGGGTCAGTAATTTCTTGAACCCTACCGAAATATCCTCATTTATGTATGCACCTTTGACATCTGTTGATGTGGAGAGATCTTTTTCGTTTTTGAAAAATCCTCTGAAAAGTAAGTCACGGCGGGACCGGGAATCGAACCCGGACCTCCAGCTTTACGCGCTGTTGCTCTACCACTAAGCTACCCCGACTATGACTTATTTTTCAATTTTTGCCGGCTTACTCGTTAATTCTGAAAAATAAGTCATAGTCGGGGTAGCTTAGTGGTAGAGCAACAGCGCGTAAAGCTGGAGGTCCGGGTTCGATTCCCGGTCCCGCCGTGACTTACTTTTCAGAGGATTTTTCAAAAATTATACCCTATCACCGGGTTGGTGAGAATAACACCTTTGAGATCTTTTTCGTTGTATAAACATATTTTATCAGATAGACGACAAAGTATAAAATTTGAAAATTTGAGAAAACTATTGGTAGTTATGTTTAACAAAGAATAAGTATTCACATCGAATGTTTTTTTGTTTTATCTTATCTGTTTTTATCTATCAGTATATAATAAATGCCTATTTTAAGCGACTATTTTGAGTATTTTTATTGCCTTTTCACTGCCTTTTTTTAACGAATTTATAGTGCCTAAAGTCCGGGCTTTAATAATTACACACCTTAAATTAATTTACAAAAAAGAGAACTTTTAGAATTAGACAAAATGCACCCTTTCAAGCTCATAGAATTCTCTAAATTCAGGTTAGTTTCAACATTAGATAAGATAACGTGTATATTATACATTCCAATTCTATATCCAGAACCCTATAACTTCCAACGAATTTATCCCCCACCTAAAGAACGAAACATCATTTTAATTCCCCCAACAAAGTACAAATTAACAGGCTGGAAAGACGAACTATGGATCGAAGAAGAATGCCCGAAGATTGAAAATTTAGTACTGTGTTCACAAAAACCCACCGAGACCAAATGTCAATTACGTGATTTAAAATATTGTGATACAAGCTTAGTAACCAATAACTACAAACTATTCACTCAACTTACTAATAACAAAATTTTAGTATCTTGCAAAAATTACGTGAGAGCGTTAGAAGAATGCTCAGATGAATTAATTCCCGTAGATATCATAAATAATGTACTTATATCTTCAGAAAAAAATTGTAGAATAATACTTGAAAATTCCATATTTGAGAACACCTTCAGCAATTATACTTATAAAATACCCTTTGTTAAAATTTACGAATTTACGGCTAATACACAAGTTGATATAGTTCAAAAACACTTGGTAAACCTTGATAGTCTGAAAGCAGAAATTGAAGATTTGAATACCGATATTCATTTAACTACTGGCGAACATATTGTCCGATCATCAATATCAGGAATGATTGTATGTTTCTTAGTTTTAACGATTGTAGCATTGTATGTATACCACAAATACAATCTGCATAACCTTTGTCAAAAACAAGAAAGAACATCAGAGAAACCCGAGGAAGGAGTACAACTGAAAGAAATCAGGACTCAACCCGAAACACCTGCAATATCATCAACAGACGTGGACGTCTTAAGCTAAAGGAGGGAGGAATTACGTAATTACGTCATTTAACTTTCTATTATAAATCACCAAACAGTCGTCATATCTTATCAAATGGAATATAGACTGTATATTATTCATAAACTACATCCAATTAGTTTCTAACAATTGTATCCCAAAGAGCAGAAAATGGACTCTGCCCTATTTATACAAACCATAAATATTTAATCATAAATAAGATAAAATAAGATATACTATATAAGTAGTATTGTAAGACGAATCAGTCAGTTCCTATTAGTTCATGTTAGTTGTATCTAAGGAATTCACCCCAAAGTTTGAAATAAAGTTTTTTAAAAACAGAGTTTCAACGAAATTATATTTAATTATATGTGTCAACCATCCGTTCTGTAACAATGTTACACTGCAGGCAGCATATGAAATTTGACACGGAGTCGAACAGAGACCCGTTCCGAAAATTGTCGGTTTTTGTCCGTCACATCAAAGGAAATAAACTACCTCCTCAGACAGCCAAGTGGCGTCAATCACTTCTGTTTACGACGATATAGTGGACTGTATTATCTTGACAAATTTTATTGTTTCTGTGGGAATTTTCTAGGTGAAGTCTTAAAATAATACTCGCCGTTGGATTGATCTGATATAATCGACTTCCTCGTTACAAAGCAGAAAGACAAATGGACGAGTAATACACTCGTTAGCTCAATCTAGTAGGGGATGCCTCCCCACCCCTACGTAGTACTTCCTGAACTACAAATCCCGCGATCTACTTAGGGGTTTACTAACGGTAGAACAGACAGTGATGCCGCGTTGAGCACACATTCTTACATTTTAAACATACTCCCCCACGTTGAACACTCGTAGGGGTGTTCGAAACATATCACATAGATACATACGAGCAAATAAACAATTTACCAATCCAAACAAAAATCCATAAGTAATGATAAACATCATGAATAAGCGTACAGTCATTAAACTACGATATCGAATTCATAAGACGTCATGACTCCCTCAATGTTCGTCTGTGTATGGCAACGGACATAATCGCGACACTGAGCGTTTTAGGGTTCCACGTTGCGTACGTACACTCACTACCCGCACATTACCATCAGAGCCCGGATGAACCTCATTAACCCTGCCGAGCAGCCAATGACATGGAAGCATATTGTCTTGTTTTATCAGAACTAACGTGTCCTTCGTGATATTCTTTGATGTCTGCTTCCATTTTCCTCGCTGCTGCAGGTGATGGAGATACTCGAGTGACCATCGCTTCCAGAAATGTTGGACTATCTTCTGCATCAGTTGAAAGCGGTCCAGTCGATTGATAGGAATATCCGTGACACTTGGATCTGGTAATGCTGTGAGTGGCTTGCCAATGAGGAAATGAGCAGGAGTTAGTGAGGATAAGTCATTAGGATCTGACGACATTGGATAAAGGGGACGTGAATTTAAAGTAGATTCGATCTGAATCAATACGGATAAAAACTCCTCGTAAGTTAACTTTACGTCTCCCACTACTCTAACTACATGATGTTTGGTACTTTTCACACCTGCTTCCGATATTCCCCCGAAATGGGGAGAATTAGGTGGGATAAAGTGCCACGTTACATTTTCTTTGGCGCAACTATTGATTATAATGTCTTCGTTCGTTTTGAAGAAATTGTGAAGGCTTAGCAATTCTTTTTGAGCACCTACAAAGTTTGTTCCGTTGTCTGAGTAGATGTGATTTGGTTTACCCCGTCGTGCGCAGAAACGTCTGAGTGCTGCAATGAAATTCTCTGTTGTGAGAGATGATACAAGTTCCAAATGGATTGCTTTAGTGGAAAAACATACGAACAAACAAATATATGCCTTCGATAATTTTGCACCTCGCCCATTTCTATCTTTTGAAAGAAACGGTCCTGCATAATCTACTCCGCAATTGGTGAAAGGTGACGCGAAATTTACTCTAGTTGCGGGAAGATTTGACATAAAAGGATATATTGATCGTGGTTTGTGTTTGAAGCAAGTGAGGCAAGTTCGTACTACTGATTTCGCTACATTCATGCCATCTGTTGGCCAATAAGTCTGTCGAAGATGTGACAGCATCAATTGCGGTCCTGCGTGTAAGAGTCGGTGGTGTTCGTCCAGAAATAGAAGACGAGTTAAAACATGTTTACCCGGTAGTAACCAGGGATGTTTTGCCGAAAATGAAATGTTTGCTTGTGTTAGCCTTCCTCCTACACGTATTAGACCGTCATCGTCTAAAAATGGTGCTAAACCCAACAATTTGTGTTTCTTAGGTAATTGCGAATCGGTTGAAAGAATAGATATTTCGCGGTTGTAAGATTCTTGCTGAGCCAATCGGACAATTGATTTCATACTCTCATTCAGTTCTAGTACGTTCAAATGACCTACTCGTTTATTAGAATTGGAACATTTACAATTATGTATGAACCGAAGAATGTATGCCACAACTCGTTTTAATTTAATTAGCCTAGAAAATCTATTGAATATATTACATTTTTCTGACATAAGTACCAGTGCAATCTTTCTTGTTTCTGGAATAGTTTCCGGTGTAATGTGTTCTGATATGGGCCATTCCACGTCTGGACATGATAGCCATTGTGGCCCCGACCACCACAAAGAATTATGAATTAATGTTTCAGGCGACACTCCTCTGGACGCAATGTCAGCCGGATTTTCTTTTCCAGGAACATGATGCCATGCATTTTTGTTTGTGAGATCCGAGTATTTCGGCGACTCTATTTCCTACAAATGTCTGTAATGTCTTCGACTCAGTATTAATCCAGCAAATTACAATTTGCGAGTCCGACCATAAATGAATATCTCGAATATGTACCTCCTTAGTAAAAGCATTGGTCACTGTTTTCAGCAATCGTGAAAGGAGGACCGCTGCGCATAGTTCTAACCGCGGAATTGTCTGCCTTTTCAAGGGACAAACTTTCGTTTTTGAACATAACAGTGAAACACTGATATTTGATTCCGAATCTATACTCCTAATGTAAATACACGCTGAATAGGCGTCGTTCGAAGCATCGCAAAAGCCGTGGATTTCAATTTTTACCGGTAGGCTACAAATGACGTGTCTAGGAATGAGCAGATCGTTTAATAGAGGTAAAGTGTTCCGAAAGTCAACCCACTTAGATCTCAGTGTATCGGGAACCTCATCGTCCCAATCTAAATTAAGGCTCCACAAATTTTGAAGTAGAATCTTCGCTGTTATTACGCATGGACTGAGCAGACCTAACGGATCATAAATTTTTGCTATATCCGAAAGTATTGTCCTTTTTGTTATATTCGAAGGTTGAACATATGGATTTGATATGTGATATTGAAGTTTGTCTGTAGGGCTAATCCAGGTAATACCTAAGATTTTGGCTTCTTTGTCATCTCCGAGACTAGTTAAAAGATGCGAACCAACCTCGTTGTTTACTGCAGTTAATATTGATGAACGATTCGAATTCCACTTACTTAATTGAAAACATGCTGATTTTAATATCGAATTAAGATCCTGACACACTGATACTGCAGAGTCTATGTTATCGAACCCTGTCAGCAAGTCATCAACATAGAAGTCTCGCAATAGTATTCTTGATGCTTCCGGGTACTGATCTTTAAAATCAATTGCTAATTGGTTCAGACATCTCAATGCTAAAAATGGCGCTGAAGCTGTTCCATATGTGACAGTGTTCAGTGTATAGCAGGAAATATTTTGTTCAAGATCGTCTCTCCATAAGATCTGTTGATATTTTCGATCATCCGGATGAATTAAAATTTGCCTATACATCTTTATAATGTCAGCAGACACAACTATTGGATGTTGGCGAAATCTAATCAAAATTGAAAATATATCATTTTGTAAGGCAGGACCAATGAGCTGAAAGTCATTTAATGACTTTCCCGAATTAGTGGGAGCTGACGCATCAAATACCACTCTTAATTTCGTCGTGGGTCTATCCTTTTTCCAAATTCCGAAATGAGGGATGAAATATCCTTCGTTTTGATTAACTGAGTTTGATAATGACATATGTTTCAGGTTACGATATTCTGCCATAAAATTCGAGTACAACCTATAATATTCGCGATTGGATCTAAATCTTTATTCTAAATTGAGTAATTTTTTTGTTGATAAGGTCTTCGAATCATTTCCCAATGTTAATAGATCTGTTTTAAACGGAATACGAACTACAAATCGACCATGTTGATCCCGAGAGTAATTGTTCACAAAGTGTTCTTCACACATTTTATCGACGTCACTTACTTTGCAATTCTTAGGGTTGGTTTGTTCTTCTAATTCCCAAAAATGCTTTAATGACTCATTAAGATTTGTAAAAGATGATAGGTAACACCTTCTAGTGATATGCGTGGTTGAATTAATAGGTAATGGCCCTGATACCACCCAACCAAAAACTGTGTTGTAAAGAGTAGGATGATGTGAACCCAATGACATTTTACCATCCCGTAGAAGATCCCAAAAATGACAAGCTCCTATCAACATGTCCACTTCTTTAGGTGCATTGAAATGTGGATCGGCTAATGCGATATTTTTAGGAATATTCCATCGACTGGCGTCCACAGTGTATGATGGAATGCGGTCGGTTATTTGTGGTAATACGAAACACGAAAGGGTCGTAGCAAATTCTGTTATTCTAGACTGTATTGAAACCGAACATTTGTATCTCAAATTCGTTGTAATGTCACTAATACCACTTATTGACACGTTTGCCGTGGTCATCTGTATTTTGAATTCATTGCAAAAACCTTGAGAAATAAAATTAGATTGTGACCCGTTATCAAGAATGGCATTACAAAGTTGCTTTTTCCCATCTATGCTCACATATAAAGAAACTGTTGATAACAAAACGTTAGTATTACTGGGTGGTATATTTGACAAAAGCGCGTGTTGAACGTTTGATTCCCCCGACTGAACCCTGTTTATCGTCTGTTCCTGTGTGTTTCGGTTATCGTTTGTTTTAGGTATATGCAAAAGACTATTGTGTTTGTTTTTGCATATTCTGCAGGAACCAGATTTGCAATTTTTGGCAACATGCCCGGGATTAAGGCAATTGACACATAAATTGAGACCTTTTGCTTTTGAGATCCTATCTTGAATCGTTAATTTGAGAAATTGATCGCATTTATAAATAGAATGAGAAGGATTGTCGCAATAGAAACACTTCCGAGTTGAAGTGAAAAGAATCACCTGTTTCGTAGGTGATCTCAAATTGTATTGTTTGATACCTTTTGTATCCTTATGATTTATTTCTAACGTTTCAAGAAGATCAGCACGTGACTTCAAAAATTTCGTCATTTCGTCTAACGTAGGGAATGTTTTTGTTGATTTGAAATGTTCCCATTCCCTAGCAGTTATTTTGTCAATTTTAGTCGATAAAATAAATGTAATAAGCGTGTCCCAATTACTAGTATTTTGTCCAAGACTGTCCAAAGCTCGCAAATGTTTGTAAATGGAATCTACTAAATTTCGCAATCCTAAAGACGATTCCTTTGTTAGCGTTTCCAAATCGAATATAGATTTAATGTGATTATCAACTAAAAGCCTCGGATTATCAAAACGTTCTACTAATAACAGCCATGCTTTCTGGTAATTCATAGCTGTGAATTCCAACGACTGGATAATTTTCATTGCTTCTGTTCCTAGAGAGGCCCGCAAGTAATGGTATTTTTGAATGTCACTGATGGACATGTTTTCATGAATGAGCGATATGAATAGGTCTTTAATTTCAAGCCAACCATTGTAATCTCCCCGGAACTTGGGCAAATCTATCGAAGGCAATTTAATGTTCGCTATTGAATTAGAATTATCTTCTTTGTGCGAACAACAAGAGTTTCCCGTAATTGAGCTCGCTTCACTTTCTTTTACAGCAATATATTTACTTTTTTTCAAAATAGTTTCAGCCATCGCTGAGTAGGCACTAAATTTTTCAATGAAATTTTCTCGTTCCAAATATTGAGTTTCCATTTCGTCCTCCTCACAAAGCAACTCGATTTCATTTTGAATCGTTTCGAACTGCTCATCTAACCGTTTGAATTTAGTGTACCGACACTCCAACTCCGTAATTTCCAAATCTAAAATTTCTTTGCCGTTTTTATGCGATTCATAGAGAGCGGTAACAAATTTACCAAATACTGTTAAATTCTGTTTAATCGAACCACGTTTTTTATTTAATTGGCTGCCATTGTTACCCAAATGCTTTGTATTTCGCGAGATGAACGAAAATGAAATTGACTAAATTGCTAATTTCACAAAGAAAATGCTCATAATATTCAAAGAATTATAACGAAATTGTATTCAGATCGAATCTAACGTATATCATGAGTAATGAAACAAAGGAGAAAATGAAGGATGCCACTTATCTTTGATTTTTCCAACGATGAATTGCAATCGTCGCCCTCGAGACTGGTTGTGAGATAGCGCGTCTGTTGACAAAGGTTCCGCTTCTCCGGCCACGTGGTATACCGTCTTAAATGCTGGGCTGGTTTTCAAAACTTCTCGATCGAATGATTCCCACCGATGGTTCGTTCCGATGGAACAAAATGTGCGAAATCTGACGTTGGAGACCAAAAGATCCGACACGATGGACCAAATGTTTACGACGATATAGTGGACTGTATTATCTTGACAAATTTTATTGTTTCTGTGGGAATTTTCTAGGTGAAGTCTTAAAATAATACTCGCCGTTGGATTGATCTGATATAATCGACTTCCTCGTTACAAAGCAGAAAGACAAATGGACGAGTAATACACTCGTTAGCTCAATCTAGTAGGGGATGCCTCCCCACCCCTACGTAGTACTTCCTGAACTACAAATCCCGCGATCTACTTAGGGGTTTACTAACGGTAGAACAGACAGTGATGCCGCGTTGAGCACACATTTTTACATTTTAAACAACTTCCCTTATTTTGTCTTCATTCCTGTTTTGCGGCATTTACACTCTCGCCTCGTGACTCGTCAGGTAGCAGCCCTTATCGTGTAGATTTTTAACCGTTTTCGTTTGAAAGACCCACTGAAACCGACACTTGAAATCTGATTTATGAGCTCGCGAGCTCGAATTCGTTGCCACTCGCCCCAACCGCCTAGAGGGCGGTTTTTGGTGCCGTTTTCAAAGGACCACGAAGCGATAAGACGAGTTGCCTTAAATCGTTGAGATATGTGTTTGGTGTTTTCATCTATTTCTTCTCATTTTCGATAACAGATTGAAGAAAATTAAAGCAAGCAGATTATTAGTTGCTAGATATGAAATAAATATGTGGTTGAAAACTACATGAAACATTTTTCCCTAAAACTGAGGGTCTAAAAATTGAGATATAGAAGGTATATTTCAGGAATCTTGTCATCAAATTAAAATCAATTTAGAATCGAATAAAATTACAAATTCTTTTTTTATCAAATTAATTCTGAAAAATGTGAAAACTTATTGGTACATAAAAGTGAAGAACACAATACATTATATATGCATCAAACATAACACATAAATAAACATAAACAAAAATATTGTATGAATTATAAATAACAAAACAAGGAATATAAATTTTGCTTATATTAATTTAAATGGTATCAAGTACCATTGAAGAATATTGCGAATTCATTTCTTACAACTAAAGCATTGTGTGGTGGACGTCTTGCGGTGTTCTGTATTTGCCTCATTGCAGAATTTTGATTTTGTCTTGCAGACGTTTCGTGTGCCACGGTATTATGAACAACAGTATCCAGACTTCCAGGCGGCGTGTAAATATTCTTCGATGTCGTGCTACTCCGAAGAAAGTTGTGCAATAACATGCAAGACATTGTTATCAATATTTTATTTTCTTTTCTAATTTCCATCGGTTTCCTGAAAATTCTGAATACTGTTGGTAAAACACCAAAGACATTTTCCACAATTAGGGGAGGCCGGGGTTCAAAGTGCCGGGGGTAGGTTGTTCCGATCGACATAGCTCCGCGATGAAAAGAGTTAGCAATAAGTGTGAAGTGCGTCGCGAAACGTCGAGTGATCGCGCAATTGTGTCCGCCATTTTAGTGACGCTGTATCGGCGTGTAAGAGCGGTAGTCGACTAGGTTACCACAAACATCACGTAAGTAAATTTTTTCGTTCTTAAACTTTTTGGTCTATTTCAATCAATTTTCTAGATATCTCTTTATGACTTGCTATTATCGGTTGGGAAAACTATTGTGATTATCTTTTAATATCATTCTAAGCATTTTCCAACCTATTTCATTATAATTGGAAATTACGTTGAAAATGGGATTTGGGGTTCAAAGTTCCTTTGGCAAGGGGCTAGTTGTTCCGCGGAACAACGTGCCCCGTGAGTCCCTGTAATGAAATACGTAAATAATACAATCCAAACTTTGTTTTAGGATGAGAAACTACAAACAGAAAACCGAACGGGGCAAGGTTTCGGTTGAGCTTTTGCAGCGGGCTGCTGATGCTGTTATCAAAGAAGGACGTAAGCTTAAGACGGTAGCTCGAGAATTGGAGATATGCCATATGACATTGTTTCGCTATGTGAAAAGTTGAAAGCCGGTATAAAACCAACTGTGGGTTACTACTCTAGACAGGTGTTCAACCAAGAGCAGGAGAAGACATTGGCGGATTATTTGTTAAAATGTTCGTCAATTTACTTTGGTCTATTGCCAGAAGAAGTGAGGAAGTTAGCATATGCTTGTTCTGTAAAATTCGGAATGTATAACATTCCAGACTCTTGGCATAGAAATAAAGAAGCTGGAGCTGATTGGTTTACAGGTTTTCTGAAAAGGAATCCGTCTTTGTCTATAAGGTCTCCGGAAGCCACAAGTGCAGGACGCGCATCCTCTTTTAACCGGCACAATGTTACTGAGTTCTTTAAGAAGCTCGAGACATTATATTGAAACATAACTTGCTACCATCTAGAATTTGGAACTTAGACGAAACAGGAGTCACCACTGTGTTAAAACCAAAAAAAATAGTTGCTGCAAAGGGCATTAAGCAAGTCGGCGCTATTGTGTCTGCGGAGCGAGGAACTTTGGTTACCGTCGAATTAGCAGCAAATGCGGTTGGAAATACTGTACCGCCTATGTTTATTTTCCCTCGCCTTAAGTATAAAAATCTATTCATCCGTGATGGTCCCCCAGAAAGTATTGGAGCGGGAAATAGCTCTGGATGGATGACAGCCAAAGAATTCTACATCTTCATGGACCATTTTATAAAACACACGAAGCCCACTCCCGAGGACCCAGTATTGTTATTGCTTGATAACCATCAATCACATGTTGATATTGATGTGGTCGAAAAGGCAAAGGCAAATTCGGTTGTAATGTTGTCTTTTCCGCCACATTGTACCCATAAATTGCAACCACTAGATGTTGGCGTTAATGGACCGTTTAAAACTTATTGTGCCAAAGCACAAGAAAATTGGCTACGTAATAACCCAGGCAAGACAATGTCTATATATGAGATACCTGGTATTGTAAAACATGCATGGCCACTAGCAGCGACTCGAATAACATTATGAATGCATTTAAGAAGGCAGGCATAAGTCCATACAACCCTGACATTTTTACTGATGAAGATTTTGCTCCGTCTTTCGTAACTGACCGACCCATGCCCGACACTAATATTTCATTGGAATTAAGTCAAAATATGGAATCAAGGCTACAAGAATTAGCAGATCCGGAAGAGTTTCAGGTAGATCATAACATGGAAGCCATCCAAGATAGCGAGTCACGTCCAGCAACCACGGAATCAGCGATCTACAAACCTCAACCAGGACCCTCGAATATTGCTAATGTGCCAAATGTAAATGCCATTCAAGCCATAACTAGCATATTTTCGCCTGCAACCATCAAACCTCTACCGAAAGCACCCCCAAGGTTGTCTACAGCAACTAAACGACGAATAAGAAAATCAGCAATACTGACAGATACGCCTGAAAAGAACGCTTTGGCTGAAGAAAAAGAAAGAAAAAGAAAGAGCAATACTAAAATAAAGAGGAACAAAGTTGAAAAAAGAGTCGGTAAGAAAAAAACAGCTAGTACAAACAGGCGAAATTATAAAGAGGCAAGTAAATCGGCAAATGGTAAAGAAAATGTGAAACGTAAAGTCCTGCAAGAAGATACGGATGGAAGTGATAGCGAAGTAGACATGGAATGGTATTGTTTAATATGTTGCGACTTATATTCCAATTCACAATCAGGTGAACAATGGATTGAATGCGTCATGTGTAAGAATTGGGCTCATTCAAAATGCCTGAAATCTAAAGATGTTAATTCCTATGTTTGTCCGAATTGTAATTCTGACGATGAATCCTCTGAATAATTATTTTTTAATACATTTAATTAGATTTGATTATTAATATTTGTTACAATTTTTTATAGTTTTGATTTCATTACTTTCCATAATTTTGTTGATTTATTAACTTATTTTTTTTTAACTTTTATATTTCGTACCTACTATATAAATGAAAAAACATTAAAATTTTGTACCTTTATAAATGAAACTTTCATTAATATTCGGTTACATGTACCTTATTTTTTTCATATACCTTTACAACTAATTTTATATAACTAATGATTGGAGTTAACAATCGGAACAACTTACCTCAGCTGAGTAACAACCAGCCCCTTCGTGGGGCTAGTTGTTCTTTATCGACTTGCTAGAGAAAAATGATCCTGAGCTAAAATATATTATTATTTCATTAAATTTGACTATATAATTTGAAACTATGGTACATTCTGAATCTATATATATAGGAATCATTGATTATAAATCTATTTATTACGTTCATATTGCTTTCTATTCCAAAATCGGAACTTCGAACCCCGGCCTCCCTACTCGTGTGCTTGACAACTTCTCATTAAATGTTCTTTGCATCGAACCAATGATTTGTTGTCCTGGGTATGGTTTCATCAAATGGCGATTCAAAGCCGAATTTAGTGTTGAAACCGACATAAAATTCCCGGAAATAACAGAGTTGCAAAGGGGCTAATTGTCGTCTCAAATATCTTTCGATCCGGAGACTGTTTCTTTTCCTTTTCTAGAAAAGGAATAACAAAAACCCAAGAAAAGTTGAGACACATGTCAAATTGGTAAACGACCGGCGGCATCCCTTATCGCACCAAGTGGGCCTTTAAATACAAGCCGAACTTGTGTCGCGGCGGCAAAATGAACGACTGATGACATACTTATGAGCTCGCCTCGCGCTCGCTCGCGATGGTGTAAACACGGGGTTTTAATTCTCGTAGCGTGCGGAACATTTTTGTCGTATTAAATTTAAGAATTTCTTCGATAGTGCAAAATGGAATGGAGTAAGGAAAATGTTATTTCACTGATCGAAGTCTACAGGAAATATAATATCCTGTGGGACCCGAAAGTTCCTGACCATTTCAACAAATGTCATAAGCGGGACGCATGGCAGAAAATTGCCGCCGAAATAGGTCGAAGTGAGAAAGAATGCAAAAAAAAAATTGAAAACCTCCTGTCTGCTCTGAGGAGAGAAAAAATGAAGATGAGAAAGAGTGTTGGAACTGGGAAAGGTGAGCAATTCACAAACGTGTTTGAAAAAACATATCGTAGAAATGAAATTTCATTCACATATTTTTAGGGTTGGACGAAGTCTACACGTCTAGTTGGTTTGCTTTCGAGGCACTGAGATTTTTGTTGGATAAGAATAATCCAATGCAAACAATCAATACAGTAAGTGCATTTTATTATACATTTTTATTATGCATATAAGCGAAATTTTAAAAAATCGTTTGAAATGAACTTCATCCTTCTGAATGTCAAATGGACGCGTTCGTTATCTGCCAAAAAAGCACGGAAAATATTTTTTTGTCTCAATAGGTACAGATGTAGTATTTTATGTAACTAGCAATATAAAGCTTAAAGCCGGGTATCCATTTGTAACAATTCACCCGTAACGTAACGTCATTTATGATGAGTTGCAGTAGATTTGTAACAGAATGTTACATATCACATCATTATGGAACGGGTTTTCAAGTGACCCCGTAACAACGATTGGCGCCTTGCCCTTCAGTTTATACCCGCCAAATGAAATGAATGCATCGTGTAATCTCCAGTTGACGCCACAACAAATAGCGGCAGCAGCCTATATTGTTATTCATTCTTCAATCACAAAAAGAAAAAAGAAAAAAGAAAAGCACCCCTTTGGTGAACGTCAGATTTTTTTAGGGGTAGAGAACGGTGTGATGGCAATGCGCTATTGACTGATCTATATTTCCAATGTGTAATTGGCTTGTACAGAAATTTCACACGTATGCATCCCACCGACTTCGAATTTTTGTTAACTTCAATCGGACATTTAATTGCAAAAAATGAATACGACATTCCGGAAAGCAATTGCAGTTCAAGAACGGTTAGCTGTAACCTTGCGATTTTTGGCAACCGGTGATTCGTATATACGAGTCTACAATATTTATTTAAAATTTCAAAACAATCAATCAGTAATTTTCCGTTTTGCACTATCGAAGTTCCGAAATTCTCAAATTTAATACAACAAAAAATGTTCCGCACGCTACGAAAATTGAACAGGAATGAAGACAAAACAAGTGAAGTGATTGACGCCACTTGGCTGCCTGATGAGGTAGTTTATTTCCTTTGATGCGACGGACAAAAACCGATAATTTTCGGAACGGTTCTCTGTCCGACTCCGTGTCAAATTTCATATGCTGCCTGCAGTGTAACATTGTTACAAAACGGATGGTTGACACATATGGAGACCTGCATGAGTATAGGATGTTACGTTACGGAAATTTTGTTACAAATGGATACGCGGCTTAAAGCGATCGTACCGCATGGTAAACGAGTTTTGCGATAATGTAGCGTCGGCGCGACAAGAGTGTGTGAAAAAAATCTTACCTTTGTTCGTTGGTGTGGTGCATTCAATTTGCTGGAATTCGAATTTCGCAATACCATTTCACTTATCAATGTGCCTTTACCAGATCGAAGGAACATGTAGAATTAACGCGATAGGTACCAAGTGCCGACGTAGCTCGAGATTCTTCAACGTCCGAACACTTCAACCACTATATTAGAACTATCGCGGTCCACGACTACGAGGTACTCCGCGTACTGGGTACCGGCACAAGCGACTGTTGGTGGGGCGGACCGCGACGGTGGGGATACAGACAACCCCATTGGAGCAATCTACGTTCCCACCAAGGATCGTGTCGGTAAGGCCCGTCGCATACTGAAACGCCGAATCGCGCGATTTGTGCCGAAAAGGTTTACAGAAGTAGTAAGGAGTCGTTACATGACATAAAACCGATAAAACTTGACAGGATTTATTAGGGTAAAATAGTGACGCTCAGGTCAGAAATCCGAATGGGTACCGCATGCAGTCAGTTTTCAAAAGTGGTCCAAGATGGAATCATCTTCATATATGTGTTTTGAAACTGAAGCGCAAGCAGAGATTTTCAAAAGAAAAATTTCTTTAATAATCACTTCCATATACGTATCTATTCCATATACCTATATGTATTTGATTTTCAATAGACAAACCAACTTCAAAACTCGATAATGCCTACGAATTCAATGTATGAATATGCAACGGAGTCATAATTACAAATTTTTAAAATAAGAACGAATGTAAGTGCAAAAATTTGAAATAATCTCTCGCTCCGATAACAGTTCTTTATTGGAATCCCATACCTCTACGGCAGTTGGGCTCGCGCTCACCTTCGTCTTTCAACAAGGCAATTAAATTTTACGACCAAAATCGCGCTTGGAACGAATCGAGCATCGAGCTTGTCGCAAGCGGGTGGAATATCCTTTGTCGGTGTCGAAACATTGCCACCGTTTCCTTTGACTTTCCTTTCGGCACAAATCGCGCGATTCGGCGTTTCAGTATGCGACGGGCCTAATTCAACACGGAAATTAAGCAAATATCTTCGTCCCAAAAGGCGACGGAACGGAGTACGAACAGAAGTGAAAACACCAACAATTATTAATTTGAGTGTTTTTCTATTCATTATAAGCTCTAGAAAAATTAATTACTAGGAGATTTTGATTGAAATTTTAATTTAATGGAAAATTCTACGCAACAGAAAACCTTGAAGTGTTTTTAGAAGTTTTTCTTATGCTGTCGATTATTGCACTTTTTGGCGGCTTCCATAATTAATGAACTGCGAAAAATTAAAAATCTAAGGAGCACATATCGAAAAGAACTGAAAAAAGTGCGGTGCTTCTACAGATGAGGTGTATTCTATTTCCGTCGTCAACCGAAAAACAAGACAGACTGATAGATACCATCATTTCATCGTCCATCTGGCAACTCCTCGAACTGAATACCATAAGAAATCGTTTTTGTATAGAGCAAGTCAGATGTGGAACTCTCTCCCATCAGACGTTTTTCCCATTACCTACGACTTGCGAGATTTCAAGAGAAAAATCAATTCTTATCTTTCATCGTCTCGGGGCGTTACGAACACGCTAAAGGCATTGGCCTCTCCCGAGATGCAACCATAAAAAAAAAAAAACTGTGGTATTTTAATCTGCTTCATTTTTTGAACGATCAAGACGAGCCTCGAAAATCGAAATCAAACCTGGACAATGAAAATAGTGAAAATGACGAGGTAAGTGATAAAGCTGTATTAAAAATATGAAAAATATATTTTTTGATGAAATGCAGAAGAAAATGCTATGCTTTATGAAATGCGAACACCGAAATCTTTTCGAACTTTAATCATGGTGAAAGAACGATCTTATTTTAAATAGTCAGCAAAGTTTCATGACAATAGATCTCTTTCAATCAAACATAATTGACTCAAAAATTTTTGTTACACATCTATAACATAAAAATAAATACTACCTTTTCGGTTGGTCAATAGAATCGACCACAATTATTGAGCCCAATTGAATTTTAAAAAACCAAAAATATGTTGGAGTAAACTACAATTTTTAATTATTTTTATCAATATGAAATTTTAACTTAACTTAATAACGCTGAAAGTTATTGAACACTCATCGTAAAGTATTAATCAAAACTAATGAAAAACGGGATGCCATTTATTCATATAAATTGTTTTTTAAAATGACTTCATGAACGCAGAATCTAAGGAGCACATATCGGAAAGAAAAAGTGCGGGATTCTTCAAAGTCCGGAGCTTCTACAAATGAGGTGTATTCCTCGAAACTATGGTATTTCAATTTGCTAAACAATCAAGACGAGACTCGAAAATCGGGATCAAACCTAGATAACGACAATGAAAGCAATGAAAATGACGAGATAAGTGATGAAACTGTATTAAATTCATAAAAAATATATTCTTCGATGAAATAGCATAGATAGGAGAACGATCTTAATATTTTAAATACATAGTGAACAAAATTTCATGACAATAGATTGTTTTCCTTCAATCAAACATAACTGACTTCAAACTTTTTGTTACACATCTATAAAATAATATAAAGGCAGAGCTTTTCAGTAGTAATAATTCGCTATCGGTATAGTTATAGATCAATACAGAAATGTTTGATTTATATTATTACGATTATGAAATTAATGGATCAATTTTTGATTTACCAGATGGGAAACGGTGTGTTGAATTTTAAACAAAATTGAAGGGAAAACGAATTGGCGTTAATGGGATATATGAATAAGACGCAAGAGCCTCCTAACGACGATCGTGCTTTTTTTCGAGTCCCTAATCCCAGTAGTAGGGACTCTTAATGAAATGGAAAAACTAAGCTTTCGGAGTGAAGTTATCGCTATAATAACAAGGATAAAACAGAGACAACCGGTCTCATACTCTCCTCCAACCGGTCGCATACTCTTTCCGTCCTCTCAGTTTTATTACCCCACGCCCTATTCGAATAATTTACCGCCCCATATACGCCGAAAATTTAGCGAAGTTCTGCGAGGAAGCCCTAGGTGACCATTTGAATGATGTTGTATTGCACACATAATGGCATAAATCAAACAATTGGCGCCCAACGTGGAGCTATTAAATTTAAATTTTGTGAACGTGGAAGTGTTTTATTTCGATTTCTTTTCGGAATTCCAAATGGAAAATCCATTATTATTCTATTTCAGGATATCGAAAATATACCTCGGAGCCGAAGAAAAGCGTACGCATATCATAATTGGAAATCGATTACTTTTTAAAAAGATCAATGCGTTCGCAATATGATCATTCCAAAATTTGTAATGAAGGACAACTTTTACGTTTTAGGCAGAAAAGAAGAGGAATACATAGCACTTTCTATTTACTGTGTCACATATGTGAGAAAGAGGAAATATTGGATTCTACAACACACGGACAGCAAGATTTGAATAAAGCCACTGCCTAGGAAACACTATCAACGGGAGGTACATTCGCACATATAAGTTTTTAATGTTCTAGAAAAACCTACAACGAGTCGTCTCAACTTAACGCATCACTTTTTCATTCAATTAACAACTGTATTCTAGATATGGAAGGAATAACTAGAAGATGTTATGAACGTAGCTGGCCAAGAAGAACATAAACCAGCATCAGCATACGGGAGAGAAAATGCCGATTATTTAGATGGATGTTGGTCCAAAAGAAGTTATGGTCACTTCTACAATTCTGCATCTGGTGTAGTACGTCTTTTAATATTATACAGGTGCAGTTATTTATGAATACGTACACTATTTAGGCTGTCATCATTGGCAAAGCGACAGGCAAAGGGCTGATTGTTGGCGTTAGAAACTAGGTATGCAGCATTTGCATAAGAACTAACGAAGATCCAGTAAGCAAACACATTTGCTTAAAAAATTGGAGTGGATCATCATCAGCAATGGAAGCAGACATAATTGTGGAAGGTTTCAAGAGTAGCATTCAGACGCATGGTGTGAGATATAAAACGATAACCGCAGATGTAGATTCCACAGGCATAAGGCCAAAGAGAACAGTTTATTATTCTCCTGAATTTCGTTTTTTTTACAGGTTCGTAAAATTGAATGCAGATACCATTGCATCAAAAGTTATAGCAAGCAACTACACAACATTAAAAAGGACAAAAATGTTTCGATGGAAGCTCGAAAAATGTTGACACCGACTATGCTTGGGCTATTGAAGAGAAAAGCGCATAAATTACTTTACGCAAACGTCAACGGTGAAATAGTTAAACTAAAAGAAGATTTACGTGCAAGCGGCAACAGTGTCTTCAACAGTCGGGGGGAGTATATTTACGACAAGTTTATATCTTCAGGTTTCAATGGAGGCAGATATAATTGTGGGGGGATTTAAGAACAGTATTCAGATGCATGGTGTAAGGTATAAAATTATTATCGCAGATGGAGATTTCTCACTTCTATCCCACATAAGAAAGAAGGACCCATATGGTCAAAAAGTACTATTATTAATGTATTTGAATAAAAACTTATGCATTCCGTAGGTTCTTACGATTGAGAGTACCAATCACTGCATAAAAAATTACAGCAATTATATAAATTATATAAAATCAATAACGACAAAAATGTTTCGATTGCAGTCACACAAACCTAAACTACACAGTAATAGATATGTCAACTGTTGAAGAATGTTCTGAGCCCCAATCCACATTATTGGCTACATCTAAGATGATACAACTAGTTCAAATCTCGAACACAGTGGAGCTAAAGTTCATTCATTGCTCAGTCATTGTCACACGGCAGATCTCCTATTGTGGCATGCACTCAAATATATCACTGACCACAGGGAGCATGCTAGAGTCCCCACTGACAATTGGGTGTGATGCGTGTCATCGTGCCATTACTGACGGCACATTATGTTTATTTTGTACCGGTGGTAACCCTCTCACTCTTAGTAATTTATGTACGTCCTCTACGAAGTTATCATTACAGCGATATTATATCTGGTCACGTAAATGCAAACAGCACCTGTAAGGGCTCATATTACTCTGATAACTTTGGATCATGGGATAATGTAGTAGTACAAGGTTCAATCCAGGTGGTACTCACAAGAGAGAGTGGTGTATTGAATACAAAACAGAACACTATATGGTTTCAAAATGGGATCCAATGCCCACATGGCGGAGGGACATGTACCGACGGGCTAGGAGGGGAAATGCTGACTCAAGATTCATGCAACAGTAACAACCATCGCTTATTGTATGAGGCGCCATCTAACTACTCGCGCCCAAGCGGAATGGCTGATGATGTACGATCTACGTTGGTGACAGTATCAACCGATGATATGCTTTTCTCACTAAAACTGGTCGGTAAATACAGGTTGTGCAACTTGAGGTATATAGAACTGAACATCCCAAATTGGTTATAGTCCAAAATACTGGTTACTCATTTATCTTGAAGAAAGATCCTTCAAACCTCCTTAATATGGACCTATTTGCTTATATAACTCGAAGTTTGTAAGTGTGGATCGAAAACTTCAGATGAACACGGAGACTCTGTACAGATGTACAGATGTAGGTTACAGAAGTCGGCCCTTCAAATTGAGGGCAGGGTTTCGGTTTAGGGAAAGTTCATGAATCTAAAAAAAATTATTGTATTAATAATCGATAAAAAATGCTCCTCTTCCGTCCCGTGTACCTGCGGCGCATCTGATTTCGGAGCTGAGGAATTAACCGATGAGGCACCGCGAGTATTAGATGGAAAGAGACCGCCTCCATATCTGTACTCAGTATATTGCTTTTTACTCATAGCAACAGTGACCACGTTGCGCTTTAAAGGTTGTGCTTCGTTACACCGCTCGTTCATTTTTCGTATTTTTTTCCTTGAAAATCACAAATTCAGAACTGCAAGTAAGTTTATTATCTAATTCATATTATTGCATTGATATATTGAATACTATTTTCTGAGATTAATTTAAGACAAACGAACTTTTCTTTGATATACCGCCAAAGTTGAAACAAGACATCTATAAAAAGAAGTTGATTCAATTTGCTCATTTATTTTAATATGCTGTGATAAAATATTGCCGTTTAATTGTCGATATATCAAACATGATATTTCAATATTCAAGCTTGGAACCGTCACGATTTATTTGTAAAAAGGTCCACTACATGTATATTGAATATAATTGCATGTGAAAAACCATAATAACAAATTAGTTGTTCAAAAACTACACATACAATATATTTCAAATGTAGCACAGAACTTTTATGTAATATGGAAAACCAACCAAAGTATGAAATTTTTGCATTCACTGGTAATGTATTTTATTTTTAAATTATTCATTGTTTACGCTATCATCTTTTAGTTTTTAATGCTTTTAAGGTGTTAAATCAAGATCATTTGACACGAAAGTAATTCATTTTTGTAACAAGTTTTATAGAAAACAACTTTGTTCCTATTGGTTTTCCTGATCAATTACTTTATTTCAAAATTATTTCTATAAAAAGCAAGGAATACGAGGATTTTTTGGAAAAAAGTTTAATTTCTTTATAACTGAAAAACCTTTCCATTATTTAACGTACGAATCTCACAAATATTTTAATAAAAAAATTTTCCTCTACTTCTAACTCTTCTCAGTTATTGTAAATTGTTTAATCATGAATTCGTTTCCACTTTATAGGATGCAACGTGCATGGGGACCGGACAATCTGCCCAACCGCGAGAACGATCGCGATTGGTGCGTCGAACAAGGTTTGCTACCATCGCAGCACCATCAACCAATGAGATTTTATCTCAATGGGCAAAGAGGGATTGGTCGGTACCGGTGCACGAAAAATCGGTGCACAAAGCATCGCGCCCTCGCAAAAGATACCTGGCTGGAACATGCACACCTGAAGCCCTTCCAAATAATCCGTCTGATGTGCTGTTTCGCACATCAGCTGCCAAACACCTTCGTCCACGTTTGATGCGAGGATCAGGAGACGAGCACTCGGCTAGGCTTGGTAAGACATACCTTATCGTTATTCAACATCTTTTAAAATATCTGTTACAGGTATCGTTACTGCCGGGAAATGGTCATTGACTATTATCTATCTGTACAATCTCCTACCTCCCTAGGAGGTCCAGGCATGATTGTGCAGATAGATGAAGCAAAGTTTGGTAAACGGAAATACAATCGTGGACGGATTGTGGAAGGGCATTGGGTGTTGGGAATGATCGAAGATGGGCGCGATGACGTTGTGATGCTTGTCGTCCCAACAAGAGATGCACCGACATTACTTGCAGCCATCCAGAAACATGTCGCCCCAGGTAAAATGAAACATATTTAACTCTTCTTTGAAACCAGTGCATTCAATATTGTATTAATGATCATACAAATATGTAAATGATATAGATAATGAAGTATGTATGCAGAACGGAGATTCACACGGACGCTTGGGCGAGGTACCGGATACTCAGCGAACATGGGTATACCCATAAAGTGGTGAACCACAGCGACCTAGAACATCGGTTTGTCGGTAAGTTTGCTATCTAGCCATCGCCCTTTGCAACATATTGTTAAAAATACAAATATTGTAAAGTCTTAAAAGGGATGAAATTCTTCCCATTATTCATTTCGACGCAACTGGTAGTATCATCCAAAATCCTTTACAGATGATAGGCGCACTTTTCTCTACTCTGCGGTTGTATCTAATAGGTCAAAAAGAACGACGCTAGTTTTCGATTTGGTTTCGAATTCTCATCAATCGATGACAATAAAAAAATTTTTCATGAATTTCAGACAATTCTGTTCTGAGAATAATCGTTGGCCGACGTTCTCTATTATACTAGTGGACTTTATTTCGCTTCGTTGCATGCAGCTTCAAATGCGTTCAACAATTTGACATGAGTGGACCATGTTAATAAATGCTATGAAATTGTCCGAAATAATTCCAAAATTCCAACAACTTTCATTTCTATTCATTTATGTTGCTCGCACTTCACGGCTATGGTTTGTCGAAATAAAAAAGTTATAAAACGGCAAACATCGATAAGAGCAATATGAATTTTCAAGAACAATCTAGGTTAATGAAAGAGATAATGGCAATTTTCATTACTCGAACAACATTCGAAGGTTTGAATGCATGGTTTAAGGCAATGTTCATTATTTTTGAATCTCCGTTGCACCCGCAACAAGTGACCGACGCCATTAACTATTTAAAATCCTGTTTCAGTAATTATATTGAAACTAAAATCGAGGATTCTTTCAAAGCGGTGACCCCAATGATCTCAAAAGTGGCATTGTCGACGGCGAAAATATTTGCTTTAGACAATGACTTTGACTAGAGGAAAAAAATGCCATAGAAAGAAGAAACTAAGATAAAAGTTGATCCGTTGAGGTACAGTGTCGTTTTGAATGAGACCTAGGATTTTCTTCATTATATAACGACTTGTTTCGTATTCTACTAATATCCGGGTGACGCGATGTGATATGGGAGAGCTGTATGACGGAACAATGCATCGTAGGGTAGGTGGAATCGAAGTACACAGGAAAGATGTGCTTAAATCAAAATGGAGATGACTGCAGAAGGATACAACCATTTACATAGATGAACTAATCAGCAACACACAAAATGAACGTACACTAGAAGAAAAATTCAAGTATCTCTACAACGAGTTCCAAACCACAAAAAGAATTCTACATGCTACATTAGTGGAAAATCAAACATTAAAGCAGGAAATAGCCCAATTCAACGAATCTTCACCCAAGAGAAGGAAAAACATACCGACCGGCTGAGCCCTACCGGTCGAAACAAGCATCAAAACAACCCCAACATATAACAAATACGGGATACTAGAACACTTAAACGAAGAAGAAAATAAAATCATGGATGAAGAAAACAACGATAAAACCCAAAAAATGCCTCCCATCATAGTACCAACTGAAGTACAAAACACCAAAAAATTCCATAAAAAAACTAAACAACATACCAAACACAAAACAACTATCAACTTCTTGAATAAGCAAACAAAAATATGCACAAAATCCAGAGAAGACTTCGAAGACACAAAAGAAAGATTAACAAGAAACAACATCCAATTTTACTCCTATACCCTCAATGAAGATAGAATTTAGACTATGACGAACAAATGGACGAAAAAAGTCAAACATTATATAGTGCCAGTCCGTTTCATCGACATTTTATCAAACAGTACGGGTTATTGCACAATGATTTTAAAAATTCGGAAAGTGCTGGTTTAAAAAAAAATATTTATTACAATTATGGTTAAGGCAATGATCATTATTTGTGAATCTCCGTTGCACCCGTAACAAGTGACCCACGCCATTAACTATTCAAAATCCTATTTCAGTAATAATATTGAAACTAAAATCGAGTATTCTTTCAAAGCGGTGACCCCAATAATCTCAAAAGTGGCATTATCGACGGCGAAAATATTTGCTTTAGACAATGACGAATAAATGGACGAAAAAAGTCAAACATTATATAGTGCCAGTCTGTTTTATCAACATTTTATCAAACAGTACAGGTTATTGCAAAATGTTTATAAAAACTCGGAAAGTGCTGGTTTTAAAAAAAAATATTTATTACAATTATGGTTTAAGGCAATGATCATTATTTTTGAATCTCCGTTGCACCCACAACAAGTGACCGACGCCATTAACTATTTAAAATCCTGTTTCAGTAATAATATTGAAACTAAAATCGAGGATTCTTTCAAAGCGATGACCCCAATGATCTCAAAAGTGGCATTGTCGACGGCGAAAATATTTGCTTTAGACAATGACGAACAAATGGACGAAAAAAGTCAAACATTATATCAAAAAACGTGCCATTTACTACTCGACCCCTTGAATGGTGTGGAAATGAGTAGACATAATTAGAAAAACGATGTGTATGGGGCCTATAAGTTATAACATCCCTCAACCATTTAATTCATGAGTAATCTCTTTTTTTTTTGTTTTTGTAGCACGAGTCCTTCCACTTTTTCAGCGGAAGGGGGAGGTATCGGGGGGCCTGGGGAGGCCATGGGGGGGCCTGGGGCGGCGCTTGAGCCGCCATATGGGGGAGGCCCTGGAACGGCGCGTGGGGCCCCCAAAATGCCCTAGGCCCTAGCGGCGGCGGCAACCAAAGGATGGAGGAAATCGTAGAGTGCGGCGACGGAGGCGGGGAGGCTGCGGATGGAGCGGTTGTACCTGTCGTCCCGGCGACGCCGTCTCCGGAGACGCCGAAGTGATAATAAAAAAAATATATAAAAACATTCTGTTTGTTTCATTTGACAATTCCTTCGGTTACATAAGAGATTGATTTTAGTGGGCCCATTACTTTTTGATTACCAACTCAATACAGCTGCCTATGAAAGGTAAGTATTAAATATTTATTTATTAGTTTATCTTCCATTTGCGGTAATGTTCATTTTGTTTTTCATGATTTCAGTAAAAAGTTTTGTTTCAATTATTTGTTATATTTTGAAGACTTCGCTACTTTATCAAATACCAAAATGAAAACTCCTTACTAGGTGTCACATTATGAAATAATTTCTGAATTCAATGGAATTAGAAATCATGTTTTTCCCTTTGAAATAAAAAATGGGGAGATATCAATTCAAAGCACCAATTTTGAAAAGATTTTCAAGGCGTCATTGAATTGTATTCCATCATAGTTTATATTTTAGTACATTAATCATCATCGAGCACATTGTAGGGAGAAAGTAGCCGAAAATATAGTGTAGCCACCTAACGTTGACATTATCAACCCATATGAAACTGTCACTGGTCCGCCCGACCTTAACTTCCGATTACGGTTACGCCATCTACATTCTGGATTTTAAAGAGATACCAGGTATACCGGTATGAAGTGAGCGTCAAGCTACAAAATTCTCGATAGGGAACATTTGTTGTGAACGAGCCTTTATTTTTTTTTTAGCTACGACATCTGTGAGTGATATTTAGTATACATCAAGTCATTGAACAGACAACATCATATTTTTTCATCGTGTTAAAAATGTCGAATTTTGTACCAGCAAGTGATGATTTGCGAAAAGCATTAATTTTTTGTTTTCATTTGAAGAAAAGTGCTGCAGAGTCGCATCGAATGCTTGTTGAGGCATATGGTGATCATGCTCTATCAGAAGCAACATGCAAAAGATGGTTTCAACGGTTCAGAAATAATGATTTTGATGTGAGAAATGAAGAACGTGGAAGACCACCAAAAAAGTTTGAAGACGCCGAATTGCAAACGATATTGGATGGAGATGACACTTTGACTCAAAAGCAAATGACGGAAATGTTAAATGTTGCACAACAAACAATTTCTGACCGTTTAAAAGCTATGGGAAAGATCCAAAAGTGTGGAAAATGGGTGCCACATGAATTGAATGAAAGACAGATGGAAAACCGAAAAACCACTTGTGAAATTTTGCTTTAAAGGCACGAAAGAAAATCGTTTTGCATCGGATTGTTACTGGCGATGAAAAATGGATTTATTTTAAGAATCCTAGACGGAAAAAATCATGGGTTAATCCGGGACAACCATCAACATCGACTGCAAAACCAGATCGATTCGGCAAGAAGACAATGCTGTGTGTTTGGTGGGACCAGAAAGGTTTGGTGTATCACGAGCTCCTAAAACCTGGTGAAACCGTTAATGCTGATCGCTACCGACAACAAATGATCAATTTGAACCATGCATTGATCGTGAAACGACCAGAATGGGCCAGAAGACACGGCAAGGTAATTTTGCTCCATGACAATGCACCTGCACACAAAGCACAACCGGTTCAGGATACAATCAAAACACTTGGCTGGGAGCCGCTACCCCTCCCGCCGTATTCTCCAGACTTGGCTCCTTCCGACTACCATTAGTTTTCATCGATGGGACACGCATTAGCTGAGCAGCACTTTGATTCCTACGAAGATGTTGAAAATTGGGTGTCTGGTTGGTTTGCTTTAAAACATGAACAATTTTATTGGCGTGGTATCCACAAATTGCCAGAAAGGTGGTCAAAATGTGTAAAAAACAATGGCCAATACTTTGAATAAAATGTTTTTTACTTTCCCATTAATAATTAGTGTTTTATTTTCATAAAAGAACGCTCATTTCATACCGGTATACCTAATATATTCCGTTTGCTCCACTTATATGCGGTTTATTACTGAAATTAAAAGGTCATAATCTCAATAGAAAGCAATGCAATAGTGGGAAATCATTTTTCGTTTGTGAAGAATATTTTGTTTCGTAAAGAGCGACATATGAGAATTAAAATAATAATAATACCTCTCCGTTAAGAAGAAACGCATTTTTCCCTACATATTTTTCTTCCTATAATATAAGTTTATTTTTTATAATAGGAATCGAAGATCTGCAAATTATTTTTTCTGAATTGTCATTTTCTGGTCATTTTGGCTGTGCTGAAACCACAGCGATGATATACGGTTGTAAGTTGTATGTGTCTCTTATCATTCAAATCGCTGTTATCTTGTGATCGAAATCAAAAGTTTAATTGAAATAGCAACCACTCAAAATCTATACATTTCATTTTGCATTTATGATCAAAAGAAATTTACACAAGAAGAAAAATTAACGAGATTATGTTACGTTACCATAGATGGAGCAGATAATCGACTACTCTAAAAAAAAGGTGCACTTGAAATTTTAAAAATAGCAAGCAAGGAATCGACAATACACATTAAGGTCAAGAACGCTCATTGCTCGTATGTAAATAGAAGATATTTTTTAAATATTCTTAACGAAATACTTTATCGGGCCTTTCAATTATATGAATGAAGAATTCCCATTTATTCTTTCCTTTCATAACGATACACTTCTGCTAATTGCTAATTGTCGAGTGACGAGCGAAAACCATTATTCATCTTCGATTGCTCGAGTGGCACTTGATGAAACCATACAACGAATACATCAAGTGCATTCAAAGGTTATTTTAGTATCCGGGTCAGTAACACAGGGTTGGATCACATAACAATATATTTTTCTAGTCCTAGATTTGTTGCTAACTTCTATTGAATTGTCAAAGTTTCGACAAAATTGTCAAGCCCTGAGGACGACAAGTGAGTTCTTGTAGAAACTTCGTTGGCTCCTTAAGAATAAATGGAACCTCCACGGGATACTCGAGTTGTATCATTTAATCATACATATACCAGTGAAAATCTTCGTCGAAATATCAGTGAATTTTAAATATAATAACGTCATTGAACCTTCAATGAATATATGGAATTTCTGAACAATTTGTTCTTCCTACTACTGCTACTAGCTTCGTTAGACCTTGTTGAACGAGGAATTGACATTCTTTCAACTCTATTTCTGGAATTGTTTCACCAAGTCGGTCCGAGAAAATCCAAGAAGAATTCAACAAAAAACAATTTATGACACTTTATTACTCAACAAGGAGGCGATAACACTTAAGGTAAGGTAAGACAGTGTCAAATTTCCTACAGATGAGATGTTATATGTAAAAGTGGGTTTAGGAAACTGACCCTGGTACAAATCAATAGAAGTCAGTATTCGAGTGAAAAGCTCAGTTATTTTTTGTATATCGGATACGAAACTTCGGCATCAATTATTAAACTGAATGACAAAAAACTTATCAAACAAGTGAGAAAATATCCTGTGCTCTATAATCTGTCCGATCCGAAGACATGCAGACTTCAAAAACAAAATGTGGACTGCTATTGCAGAAGAAATGGGAGAAAAAGAACAAATATTTTGTTGACATTAAAATTCGCAACATTTTTAAAATTTACAAATAATAATTAATATTTTAAACAGTAATTTTTTGCATGGACCTGTTAATAGTCATAAAACGAACGACGTTCACTATAAACGACAACTGAATTTCATCTGTTTCAATATGCACATACTGCCAGATTCCCAATCCGCATTCTACACGAACGATGAGACTACACTACATGAGATTTTTGCATCATATGGTTACAAAAGAAAAACGATTTGACACAGTCAAAGGGACATTCTTACATCGAATGTGATCGAAACATGAGTCTCAAAAATCACAAATGTCCACAAACAATAACAACAATAATAACTCATGGAGTAAGGAAAATGTTATTTCACTGATCGAAGTCTACAGGAAATATAATATCCTGTAGGACCCGAAGTTCCTGACCATTTCAACAAATGTCATAAGCGGGACGCATGGCAGAAAATTGCCGCCGAAATAGGTCGAAGTGAGAAAGAATGCAAAAAAAATTGAAAACCTCCTGTCTGCTCTGAGGAGAGAAAAAATGAAGATGAGAAAGAGTGTTGGAACTGGGAAAGGTGAGCAATTCACAAACGTGTTTGAAAAACATATCGTAGAAATGAAATTTCATTCACATATTTTTAGGGTTGGACGAAGTCTACACGTCTAGTTGGTTTGCTTTCGAGGCACTGAGATTTTTGTTGGATAAGAATAATCCAATGCAAACAATCAATACAGTAAGTGCATTTTATTATACATTTTTATTATATAAGCGAAATTTTAAAAAATCGTTTGAAATGAACTTCATCCTTCTGAATGTCAAATGGACGCGTTCGTTATCTGCCAAAAAAGCACGGAAAATATTTTTTTGTCTCAATAGGTACAGATGTAGTATTTTATGTAACTAGCAATATAAAGCTTAAAGCCGGGTATCCATTTGTAACAATTCACCCGTAACGTAACGTCATTTATGATGAGTTGCAGTAGATTTGTAACAGAATGTTACATATCACATCATTATGGAACGGGTTTTCAAGTGACCCCGTAACAACGATTGGCGCCTTGCCCTTCAGTTTATACCCGCCAAATGAAATGAATGCATCGTGTAATCTCCAGTTGACGCCACAACAAATAGCGGCAATATATTATTATTCATTCTTCAATCACAAAAGAAAAAGAAAAGAAAAGCACCCTTTGGTGAACGTCAGATTTTTAGGGTAGAGAACGGTGTGATGGCAATGCGCTATTGACTGATCTAAATTTCCAATGTGTAATTGGCTTGTACAGAAATTTCACACGTATGCATCCCACCGACTTCGAATTTTTGTTAACTTCAATCGGACATTTAATTGCAAAAAATGAATACGACATTCCGGAAAGCAATTGCAGTTCAAGAACGGTTAGCTGTAACCTTGCGATTTTTGGCAACCGGTGATTCGTATATACGAGTCTACAATATTTATTTAAAATTTCAAAACAATCAATCAGTAATTTTCCGTTTTGCACTATCGAAGTTCCGAAATTCTCAAATTTAATACAACAAAAAATGTTCCGCACGCTACGAAAATTGAACAGGAATGAAGACAAAACAAGTGAAGTGATTGACGCCACTTGGCTGCCTGATGAGGTAGTTTATTTCCTTTGATGCGACGGACAAAAACCGATAATTTTCGGAACGGTTCTCTGTCCGACTCCGTGTCAAATTTCATATGCTGCCTGCAGTGTAACATTGTTACAAAACGGATGGTTGACACATATGGAGACCTGCATGAGTATAGGATGTTACGTTACGGAAATTTTGTTACAAATGGATACGCGGCTTAAAGCGATCGTACCGCATGGTAAACGAGTTTTGCGATAATGTAGCGTCGGCGCGAAGAGTGTGTGAAAAAATCTTACCTTTGTTCGTTGGTGTGGTGCATTCAATTTGCTGGAATTCGAATTTCGCAATACCATTTCACTTATCAATGTGCCTTTACCAGATCGAAGGAACATGTAGAATTAACGCGATAGGTACCAAGTGCCGACGTAGCTCGAGATTCTTCAACGTCCGAACACTTCAACCACTATATTAGAACTATCGCGGTCCACGACTACGAGGTACTCCGCGTACTGGGTACCGGCACAAGCGACTGTTGGTGGGGCGGACCGCGACGGTGGGGATACAGACAACCCCATTGGAGCAATCTACGTTCCACCAAGGATCGTGTCGGTAAGGCCCGTCGCATACTGAAACGCCGAATCGCGCGATTTGTGCCGAAAAGGTTTACAAAGTAGTAAGAGTCGTTACATGACATAAAACCGATAAAACTTGACAGGATTTAGGGTAAAATAGTGACGCTCAGGTCAGAAATCCGAATGGGTACCGCATGCAGTCAGTTTTCAAAAGTGGTCCAAGATGGAATCATCTTCATATATGTTTTGAAACTGAAGCGCAAGCAGAGATTTTCAAAAGAAAAATTTCTTTAATAATCACTTCCATATACGTATCTATTCCATATACCTATATGTATTTGATTTTCAATAGACAAACCAACTTCAAAACTCGATAATGCCTACGAATTCAATGTATGAATATGCAACGGAGTCATAATTACAAATTTTTAAATAAGAACGAATGTAAGTGCAAAAATTTGAAATAATCTCGCTCCGATAACAGTTCTTTATTGGAATCCCATACCTCTACGGCAGTTGGGCTCGCGCTCACCTTCGTCTTTCAACAAGGCAATTAAATTTGACCAAAATCGCGCTTGGAACGAATCGAGCATCGAGCTTGTCGCAAGCGGGTGGAATATCCTTTGTCGGTGTCGAAACATTGCCACCGTTTCCTTTGACTTTCCTTTCGGCACAAATCGCGCGATTCGGCGTTTCAGTATGCGACGGGCCTAATTCAACACGGAAATTAAGCAAATATCTTCGTCCCAAAGGCGACGGAACGGAGTACGAACAGAAGTGAAAACACCAACAATTATTAATTTGAGTGTTTTTCTATTCATTATAAGCTCTAGAAAAATTAATTACTAGGAGATTTTGATTGAAATTTTAATTTAATGGAAAATTCTACGCAACAGAAAACCAAGTGTTTTAGAAGTTTTCTTATGCTGTCGATTATTGCACTTTTTGGCTTCCATAATTAATGAACTGCGAAAAATTAAAAATCTAAGGAGCACATATCGAAAGAACTGAAAAAGTGCGGTGCTTCTACAGATGAGGTGTATTCTATTTCCGTCGTCAACCGAAAAACAAGACAGACTGATAGATACCATCATTTCATCGTCCATCTGGCAACTCCTCGAACTGAATACCATAAGAAATCGTTTTGTATAGAGCAAGTCAGATGTGGAACTCTCTCCCATCAGACGTTTTCCCATTACCTACGACTTGCGAGATTTCAAGAGAAAAATCAATTCTTATCTTTCATCGTCTCAGGCGTTACGAACACGCTAAAGGCATTGGCCTCTCCCGAGATGCAACCATAAAAAAAAAACTGTGGTATTTTAATCTGCTTCATTTTTTGAACGATCAAGACGAGCCTCGAAAATCGAAATCAAACCTGGACAATGAAAATAGTGAAAATGACGAGGTAAGTGATAAAGCTGTATTAAAAATATGAAAAATATATTTTTTGATGAAATGCAGAAGAAAATGCTATGCTTTATGAAATGCGAACACCGAAATCTTTTCGAACTTTAATCATGGTGAAAGAACGATCTTATTTTAAATAGTCAGCAAAGTTTCATGACAATAGATCTCTTTCAATCAAACATAATTGACTCAAAAATTTTGTTACACATCTATAACATAAAAATAAATACTACCTTTTCGGTTGGTCAATAGAATCGACCACAATTATTGAGCCCAATTGAATTTTAAAAACCAAAATATGTTGGAGTAAACTACAATTTTTAATTATTTTTATCAATATGAAATTTTAACTTAACTTAATAACGCTGAAAGTTATTGAACACTCATCGTAAAGTATTAATCAAAACTAATGAAAAACAGGATGCCATTTATTCATATAAATTGTTTTTAAAATGACTTCATGAACGCAGAATCTAAGGAGCACATATCGGAAAGAAAAGTGCAGGATTCTTCAAAGTCGGAGCTTCTACAAATGAGGTGTATTCCTCGAAACTATGGTATTTCAATTTGCTAAACAATCAAGACGAGACTCGAAAATCGGGATCAAACCTAGATAACGACAATGAAAGCAATGAAAATGACGAGATAAGTGATGAAACTGTATTAAATTCATAAAAAATATATTCTTCGATGAAATAGCATAGATAGGAGAACGATCTTAATATTTTAAATACATAGTGAACAAAATTTCATGACAATAGATTGTTTTCCTTCAATCAAACATAACTGACTTCAAACTTTTTGTTACACATCTATAAAATAATATAAAGGCAGAGCTTTTCAGTAGTAATAATTCGCTATCGGTATAGTTATAGATCAATACAGAAATGTTTGATTTATATTATTACGATTATGAAATTAATGGATCAATTTTTGATTTACCAGATGGGAAACGGTGTGTTGAATTTTAAACAAAATTGAAGGGAAACGAATTGGCGTTAATGGGATATATGAATAAGACGCAAAGCCTCCTAACGACGATCGTGCTTTTTCGAGTCCCTAATCCCAGTAGTAGGACTCTTAATGAAATGGAAAAACTAAGCTTTCGGAGTGAAGTTATCGCTATAATAACAAGGATAAAACAGAGACAACCGGTCTCATACTCTCCTCCAACCGGTCGCATACTCTTTCCGTCCTCTCAGTTTTATTACCCCGCCCTATTCGAATAATTACCGCCCCATATACGCCGAAAATTTAGCGAAGTTCTGCGAGAAGCCCTAGGTGACCATTTGAATGATGTTGTATTGCACACATAATGGCATAAATCAAACAATTGGCGCCCAACGTGGAGCTATTAAATTTAAATTTTGTGAACGTGGAAGTGTTTTATTTCGATTTCTTTTCGGAATTCCAAATGGAAAATCCATATTATTCTATTTCAGGATATCGAAAATATACCTCGGAGCCGAAGAAAAGCGTACGCATATCATAATTGGAAATCGATTACTTTTTAAAAGATCAATGCGTTCGCAATATGATCATTCAAAATTTGTAATGAAGGACAACTTTTACGTTTTAGGCAGAAAAGAAGAGGAATACATAGCACTTTCTATTTACTGTGTCACATATGTGAGAAAGAGAAATATTGGATTCTACAACACACGGACAGCAAGATTTGAATAAAGCCACTGCCTAGGAAATACTATCAACAGGAGGTACATTCGCACATATAAGTTTTAATGTTCTAGAAAAACCTACAACGAGTCGTCTCAACAACGCATCACTTTTTCATTCAATTAACAACTGTATTCTAGATATGGAAGGAATAACTAGAAGATGTTATGAACGTAGCTGGCCAAGAACATAAACCAGCATCAGCATACGGGAGAGAAAATGCCGATTATTTAGATGGATGTTGGTCCAAAAGAAGTTATGGTCACTTCTACAATTCTGCATCTGGTGTAGTACGTCTTTTAATATTATACAGGTGCAGTTATTTATGAATACGTACACTATTTAGGCTGTCATCATTGGCAAAGCGACAGGCAAAGGCTGATTGTTGGCGTTAGAAACTAGGTATGCAGCATTTGCATAAGAACTAACGAAGATCCAGTAAGCAAACACATTTGCTTAAAAATTGGAGTGGATCATCATCAGCAATGGAAGCAGACATAATTGTGGAAGGTTTCAAAGTAGCATTCAGACGCATGGTGTGAGATATAAAACGATAACCGCAGATGTAGATTCCACAGGCATAAGGCCAAAGAGAACAGTTTTTTATTCTCTTGAATTTCGTTTTTTCACAGGTTCGTAAAATCGAATGCAGATACCAATGCATCAAAAGTTATAGCAAGCAACTATACAACATTAGAAAGGACAAAAATGTTTCGATGGAAGCTCGAAAATGTTGACACCGACTATGCTTGGGCTATTGAAGAGAAAAGCGCATAAATTACTTTACGCAAACGTCAACGGTGAAATAGTTAAACTAAAAGAAGATTTACGTGCAAGCGGCAACAGTGTCTTCAACAGTCGGGGGAGTATATTTGCGACAAGTTTATATTTCCAGGTTTCAATGGAGGCAGATATAATTGTGGGGGGATTTAAGAACAGTATTCAGATGCATGGTGTAAGGTATAAAATTATTATCGCAGATGGAGATTTCTCACTTCTATCCCACATCAGAAAGAAGGTCCCATATGGTCAAAAAGTACCATTATTAATGTATTTGAATAAAAACTTATACATTCCGTAGGTTCTTACGATTGAAAGCACCAACCACTGCATAAAAAATTACAGCAATTATATAAAATCAATAACGACAAAAATGTTTCGATTGCAGTCATACAAACCTAAACTACACAGTAATAGATATGCCAACTGTTGAAGAATGTCCTGAGCCCCAATCCACATTATGGCTACATCTAAGATGATACAACTAGTTCAAATCTCGAACACAGTGGAGCTAAGTTCATTCATTGCTCAGTCATTGTCACGGCAGATCTCCTATTGTGGCATGCACTCAAATATATCACTGACCACAGGAGCATGCTAGAGTCCCCACTGACAATTGGGTGTGATGCGTGTCATCGTGCCATTACTGACGGCACATTATGTTTATTTTGTACCGGTGGTAACCCTCTCACTCTTAGTAATTTATGTACGTCCTCTACGAAGTTATCATTACAGCGATATTATATCTGGTCACGTAAATGCAAACAGCACCTGTAAGGCTCATATTACTCTGATAACTTTGGATCATGGGATAATGTAGTAGTACAAAGGTTCAATCCAGGTGGTACTCACAAGAGAGAGTGGTGTATTGAATACAAAACAGAACACTATATGGTTTCAAAATGGGATCCAATGCCCACATGGCGGAGGACATGTACCGACGGGCTAGGAGGAAATGCTGACTCACTCAGATTCATGCAACAGTAACAACCATCGCTTATTGTATGAGGCGCCATCTAACTACTCGCGCCCAAGCGGAATGGCTGATGATGTACGATCTACGTTGGTGACAGTATCAACCGATGATATGCTTTTCTCACTAAAACTGGTCGGTAAATACAGGTTGTGCAACTTGAGGTATATAGAACTGAACATCCCAAATTGGTTATAGTCCAAAATACTGGTTACTCATTTATCTTGAAGAAAGATCCTTCAAACCTCCTTAATATGGACCTATTTGCTTATATAACTCGAAGTTTGTAAGTGTGGATCAAAACTTCAGATGAACACGGAGACTCTGTACAGATGTACAGATGTAGGTTACAGAAGTCGGCCCTTCAAATTGAGGGCAGGGTTTCGGTTTAGGGAAAGTTCATGAATCTAAAAAAAATTATTGTATTAATAATCGATAAAAAATGCTCCTCTTCCGTCCCGTGTACCTGCGGCGCATCTGATTTCGGAGCTGAGGAATTAACCGATGAGGCACCGCGAGTATTAGATGGAAAGAGACCGCCTCCATATCTGTACTCAGTATATTGCTTTTTACTCATAGCAACAGTGACCACGTTGCGCTTTAAGGTTGTGCTTCGTTACACCGCTCGTTCATTTTCGTATTTTTTCCTTGAAAATCACAAATTCAGAACTGCAAGTAAGTTTATTATCTAATTCATATTATTGCATTGATATATTGAATACTATTTTCTGAGATTAATTTAAGACAAACGAACTTTTCTTTGATATACCGCCAAAGTTGAAACAAGACATCTATAAAAAGAAGTTGATTCAATTTGCTCATTTATTTTAATATGCTGTGATAAAATATTGCCGTTTAATTGTCGATATATCAAACATGATATTTCAATATTCAAGCTTGGAACCGTCACGATTTATTTGTAAAAAGGTCCACTACATGTATATTGAATATAATTGCATGTAAAAAACCATAATAACAAATTAGTTGTTCAAAACTACACATACAATATATTTCAAATGTAGCACAGAACTTTTATGTAATATGGAAAACCAAAGTATGAAATTTTTGCATTCACTGGTAATGTATTTTATTTTTAAATTATTCATTGTTTACGCTATCATCTTTTAGTTTTTAATGCTTTTAAGGTGTTAAATCAAGATCATTTGACACGAAAGTAATTCATTTTGTAACAAGTTTTATAGAAAACAACTTTGTTCCTATTGGTTTTCCTGATCAATTACTTTATTTCAAAATTATTTCTATAAAAGCAAGGAATACGAGGATTTTTGGAAAAAGTTTAATTTCTTTATAACTGAAAAACCTTTCCATTATTTAACGTACGAATCTCACAAATATTTTAATAAAAAAATTTCCTCTACTTCTAACTCTTCTCAGTTATTGTAAATTGTTTAATCATGAATTCGTTTCCACTTTATAGGATGCAACGTGCATGGGGACCGGACAATCTGCCCAACCGCGAGAACGATCGCGATTGGTGCGTCGAACAAGGTTGCTACCATCGCAGCACCATCAACCAATGAGATTTTATCTCAATGGGCAAAGAGGATTGGTCGGTACCGGTGCACGAAAAATCGGTGCACAAAGCATCGCGCCCTCGCAAAAGATACCTGGCTGGAACATGCACACCTGAAGCCCTTCCAATAATCCGTCTGATGTGCTGTTTCGCACATCAGCTGCCAAACACTTCGTCCACGTTTGATGCGAGGATCAGGAGACGAGCACTCAGCTAAGCTTGGTAAGACATACCTTATCGTTATTCAACATCTTTTAAAATATCTGTTACAGGTATCGTTACTGCCGGAAATGGTCATTGACTATTATCTATCTGTACAATCTCCTACCTCCTAGGAGGTCCAGGCATGATTGTGCAGATAGATGAAACAAGATTTAGTAAACGGAAATACAATCGTGGACGGATTGTGGAAGGGCATTGGGTGTTGGGAATGATCGAAGATGGGCGCGATGACGTTGTGATGCTTGTCGTCCCAACAAGAGATGCACCGACATTACTTGCAGCCATCCAGAAACATGTCGCCCCAGGTAAAATGAAACATATTTAACTCTTCTTTGAAACCAGTGCATTCAATATTGTATTAATGATCATACAAATATGTAAATGATATAGATAATGAAGTATGTATGCAGAACGGAGATTCACACGGACGCTTGGGCGAGGTACCGGATACTCAGCGAACATGGGTATACCCATAAAGTGGTGAACCACAGCGACCTAGAACATCGGTTTGTCGGTAAGTTTGCTATCTAGCCATCGCCCTTTGCAACATATTGTTAAAAATACAAATATTGTAAAGTCTTAAAAGGATGAAATTCTTCCATTATTCATTTCGACGCAACTGGTAGTATCATCCAAAATCCTTTACAGATGATAGGCGCACTTTTCTCTACTCTGCGGTTGTATCTAATAGGTCAAAAAGAACGACGCTAGTTTTCGATTTGGTTTCGATTCTCATCAATCGATGACAATAAAAAATTTTTCATGAATTTCAGACAATTCTGTTCTGAGAATAATCGTTGGCCGACGTTCTCTATTATACTAGTGGACTTTATTTCGCTTCGTTGCATGCAGCTTCAAATGCGTTCAACAATTTGACATGAGTGGACCATGTTAATAAATGCTATGAAATTGTCGAAAATAATTCCAAAATTCCAACAACTTTCATTTCTATTCATTTATGTTGCTCGCACTTCACGGCTATGGTTTGTCGAAATAAAAAAGTTATAAAACAGCAAACATCGATAAGAGCAATATGAATTTTCAAGAACAATCTAGGTTAATGAAAGAGATAATGGCAATTTTCATTACTCGAACAACATTCGAAGGTTTGAATGCATGGTTTAAGGCAATGTTCATTATTTTGAATCTCCGTTGCACCCGCAACAAGTGACCGACGCCATTAACTATTTAAAATCCTGTTTCAGTAATTATATTGAAACTAAAATCGAGGATTCTTTCAAAGCGGTGACCCCAATGATCTCAAAAGTGGCATTGTCGACGGCGAAAATATTGCTTTAGACAATGACTTTGACTAGAGGAAAAAATGCCATAGAAAGAAGAAACTAAGATAAAAGTTGATCCGTTGAGGTACAGTGTCGTTTTGAATGAGACCTGGATTTTCTTCATTATATAACGACTTGTTTCGTATTCTACTAATATCCGGGTGACGCGATGTGATATGGGAGGCTGTATGACGGAACAATGCATCGTAGGGTAGGTGGAATCGAAGTACACAGGAAAGATGTGCTTAAATCAAAATGGAGATGACTGCAGAAGGATACAACCATTTACATAGATGAACTAATCAGCAACACACAAAATGAACGTACACTAGAAGAAAAATTCAAGTATCTCTACAACGAGTTCCAAACCACAAAAGAATTCTACATGCTACATTAGTGGAAAATCAAACATTAAAGCGGAAATAGCCCAATTCAACGAATCTTCACCCAAGAGAAGGAAAAACATACCGACCGGCTGAGCCCTACCGGTCGAAACAAGCATCAAAACAACCCCAACATATAACAAATACGGGATACTAGAACACTTAAACGAAGAAAAATAAAATCATGGATGAAGAAAACAACGATAAAACCCAAAAAACCTCCCATCATAGTACCAACTGAAGTACAAAACACCAAAAATTCCATAAAAAACTAAACAACATACCAAACACAAAACAACTATCAACTTCTTGAATAAGCAAACAAAAATATGCACAAAATCCAGAAGACTTCGAAGACACAAAAGAAAGATTAACAAGAAACAACATCAATTTTACTCCTATACCCTCAATGAAGATAGAATTTAGACTATGACGAACAAATGGACGAAAAAAGTCAAACATTATATAGTGCCAGTCCGTTTCATCGACATTTTATCAAACAGTACGGGTTATTGCACAATGATTTTAAAAATTCGGAAAGTGCTGGTTTAAAAAAAAATATTTATTACAATTATGGTTAAGGCAATGATCATTATTTGTGAATCTCCGTTGCACCCGTAACAAGTGACCCACGCCATTAACTATTCAAAATCCTATTTCAGTAATAATATTGAAACTAAAATCGAGTATTCTTTCAAAGCGGTGACCCCAATAATCTCAAAAGTGGCATTATCGACGGCGAAAATATTTGCTTTAGACAATGACGAATAAATGGACGAAAAAAGTCAAACATTATATAGTGCCAGTCTGTTTTATCAACATTTTATCAAACAGTACAGGTTATTGCAAAATGTTTATAAAAACTCGGAAAGTGCTGGTTTTAAAAAAAAATATTTATTACAATTATGGTTTAAGGCAATGATCATTATTTTTGAATCTCCGTTGCACCCACAACAGTGACCGACGCCATTAACTATTTAAAATCCTGTTTCAGTAATAATATTGAAACTAAAATCGAGGATTCTTTCAAAGCGATGACCCCAATGATCTCAAAAGTGGCATTGTCGACGGCGAAAATATTTGCTTTAGACAATGACGAACAAATGAACGAAAAAAGTCAAACATTATATCAAAAAACGTGCCATTTACTACTCGACCCCTTGGATGGTGTGGAAATGAGTAGACATAATTAGAAAAACGATGTGTATGGGGCCTATAAGTTATAACATCCCTCAACCATTTAATTCATGAGTAATCTCTTTTTTTTGTTTTTGTAGCACGAGTCCTTCCACTTTTTCAGCGGAAGGGGAGGTATCAGGGCCTGGGAGGCCATGGGGGGCCTGGGGCGGCGCTTGAGCCGCCATATGGGAGAGCCCTGGAACGGCGCGTGGGGCCCCCAAAATGCCCTAGGCCCTAGCGGCGGCGGCAACCAGGATGGAGGAAATCGTAGAGTGCGGCGACGGAGGCGGGAGGCTGCGGATGGAGCGGTTGTACCTGTCGTCGGCGACGCCGTCTCCGGAGACGCCGAAGTGATAATAAAAAAATATATAAAAACATTCTGTTTGTTTCATTTGACAATTCCTTCGGTTACATAAGAGATTGATTTTAGTGGGCCCATTACTTTTTGATTACCAACTCAATACAGCTGCCTATGAAAGGTAAGTATTAAATATTTATTTATTAGTTTATCTTCCATTTGCGGTAATGTTCATTTGTTTTCATGATTTCAGTAAAAGTTTTGTTTCAATTATTTGTTATATTTTGAAGACTTCGCTACTTTATCAAATACCAAAATGAAAACTCCTTACTAGGTGTCACATTATGAAATAATTTCTGAATTCAATGGAATTAGAAATCATGTTTTTCCCTTTGAAATAAAAAATGGGGAGATATCAATTCAAAGCACCAATTTTGAAAAGATTTTCAAGGCGTCATTGAATTGTATTCCATCATAGTTTATATTTTAGTACATTAATCATCATCAGGCACATTGTAGGAGAAAGTAGCCGAAAATATAGTGTAGCCACCTAACGTTGACATTATCAACCCATATGAAACTGTCACTGGTCCGCCCGACCTTAACTTCCGATTACGGTTACGCCATCTACATTCTGGATTTTAAAGAGATACCAGGTATACCGGTATGAAGTGAGCGTCAAGCTACAAAATTCTCGATAGGGAACATTTGTTGTGAACGAGCCTTTATTTTTTTTTTAGCTACGACATCTGTGAGTGATATTTAGTATACATCAAGTCATTGAACAGACAACATCATATTTTTTCATCGTGTTAAAAATGTCGAATTTTGTACCAGCAAGTGATGATTTGCGAAAAGCATTAATTTTTTGTTTTCATTTGAAGAAAAGTGCTGCAGAGTCGCATCGAATGCTTGTTGAGGCATATGGTGATCATGCTCTATCAGAAGCAACATGCAAAAGATGGTTTCAACGGTTCAGAAATAATGATTTTGATGTGAGAAATGAAGAACGTGGAAGACCACCAAAAAAGTTTGAAGACGCCGAATTGCAAACGATATTGGATGGAGATGACACTTTGACTCAAAAGCAAATGACGGAAATGTTAAATGTTGCACAACAAACAATTTCTGACCGTTTAAAAGCTATGGGAAAGATCCAAAAGTGTGGAAAATGGGTGCCACATGAATTGAATGAAAGACAGATGGAAAACCGAAAAACCACTTGTGAAATTTTGCTTTAAAGGCACGAAAGAAAATCGTTTTTGCATCGGATTGTTACTGGCGATGAAAAATGGATTTATTTTAAGAATCCTAGACGGAAAAAATCATGGGTTAATCCGGGACAACCATCAACATCGACTGCAAAACCAGATCGATTCGGCAAGAAGACAATGCTGTGTGTTTGGTGGGACCAGAAAGGTTTGGTGTATCACGAGCTCCTAAAACCTGGTGAAACCGTTAATGCTGATCGCTACCGACAACAAATGATCAATTTGAACCATGCATTGATCGTGAAACGACCAGAATGGGCCAGAAGACACGGCAAGGTAATTTTGCTCCATGACAATGCACCTGCACACAAAGCACAACCGGTTCAGGATACAATCAAAACACTTGGCTGGGAGCCGCTACCCCTCCCGCCGTATTCTCCAGACTTGGCTCCTTCCGACTACCATTAGTTTTCATCGATGGGACACGCATTAGCTGAGCAGCACTTTGATTCCTACGAAAATGTTGAAAATTGGGTGTCTGGTTGGTTTGCTAAAACATGAACAATTTTATTGGCGTGGTATCCACAAATTGCCAGAAAGGTGGTCAAAATGTGTAAAAACAATGGCCAATACTTTGAATAAAATGTTTTTACTTTCCCATTAATAATTAGTGTTTTATTTTCATAAAAGAACGCTCATTTCATACCAGTATACCTAATATATTCCGTTTGCTCCACTTATATGCGGTTTATTACTGAAATTAAAAGTCATAATCTCAATAGAAAGCAATGCAATAGTGGGAAATCATTTTTCGTTTGTGAAGAATATTTTGTTTCGTAAAGAGCGATATAGAAAAATTAATAATAATACCTCTCCGTTAAGAAAAACGCATTTTCCCTACATATTTTCTTCCTATAATATAAGTTTATTTTTATAATAGGAATCGAAGATCTGCAAATTATTTTTCTGAATTGTCATTTTCTGGTCATTTTGGCTGTGCTGAAACCACAGCGATGATATACAGTTGTAAGTTGTATGTGTCTCTTATCATTCAAATCGCTGTTATCTTGTGATCGAAATCAAAGTTTAATTGAAATAGCAACCACTCAAAATCTATACATTTCATTTTGCATTTATGATCAAAGAAATTTACACAAGAAGAAAAATTAACGAGATTATGTTACGTTACCATAGATGGAGCAGATAATCGACTACTCTAAAAAAAGGTGCACTTGAAATTTTAAAATAGCAAGCAAGGAATCGACAATACACATTAAGGTCAAGAACGCTCATTGCTCGTATGTAAATAGAAGATATTTTTAAATATTCTTAACGAAATACTTTATCGGGCCTTTCAATTATATGAATGAAGAATTCCCATTTATTCTTTCCTTTCATAACGATACACTTCTGCTAATTGCTAATTGTCGAGTGACGAGCGAAAACCATTATTCATCTTCGATTGCTCGAGTGGCGCCAGTGAAACCATACAACGAATACATCAAGTGCATTCAAAGGTTATTTTAGTATCCGGGTCAGTAACACAGGGTTGGATCACATAACAATATATTTTCTAGTCCTAGATTTGTTGCTAACTTCTATTGAATTGTCAAAGTTTCGACAAAATTGTCAAGCCCTGAGGACGACAAGTGAGTTCTTGTAGAAACTTCGTTGGCTCCTTAAGAATAAATGGAACCTCCACGGGATACTCGAGGTTGTATCATTTAATCATACATATACCAGTGAAAATCTTCGTCGAAATATCAGTGAATTTTAAATATAATAACGTCATTGAACCTTCAATGAATATATGGAATTTCTGAACAATTTGTTCTTCCTACTACTGCTACTAGCTTCGTTAGACCTTGTTGAACGAGGAATTGACATTCTTTCAACTCTATTTCTGGAATTGTTTCACCAAGTCGGAGAAAATCCAAGAAGAATTCAACAAAAACAATTTATGACACTTTATTACTCAACAAGGAGGCGATAACACTTAAGGTAAGGTAAGACAGTGTCAAATTTCCTACAGATGAGATGTTATATGTAAAAGTGGGTTTAGAAACTGACCCTGGTACAAATCAATAGAAGTCAGTATTCGAGTGAAAAGCTCAGTTATTTTTGTATATCGGATACGAAACTTCATCAATTATTAAACTGAATGACAAAAAACTTATCAAACAAGTGAGAAAATATCCTGTGCTCTATAATCTGTCCGATCCGAAGACATGCAGACTTCAAAAACAAAATGTGGACTGCTATTGCAGATCCATATTGGTTGGTGACTTGGCTTATTTGGAGTATGATGCTACAAGAAACCAAAGAACAAATGAGACGGCTCGTCACGTTTGTACCAAGAACCGTAACGCCTTCTGTTACATTTGTTGTAAATACGAAGCACCTTCATTGCGCAGGAAAATAAGTGGTTCCATATGTGAAACATACAAAGATATGTTTAGATTGCCTTTGAACCAGGAAGAAACATGGGTTCCCAATATCTTATGTAATTCCTGTTCATTGATGCTAAGTCGATGGTGTAAAAACAGAAAATCTTCCATTAAGTACACCACCCCGGCTGTGTGGAAACCAGCTAAATGTGAAAAAGATTGCTATTTTTGTGTTAATAATGTCAATGGTCTAAATGTTAAGAATAAGCCAAAATTTGTTTATACCAACGTCACATCGGTACTGTTGCCGACTTTTGCTGAACGCATAAATGCGGATAACGAAACCGAAACGTGTAAGACTCAAGAGCCTGAAAAAATGGAAATTGATGAAGAATTCGTAGAAGAAAATGAACCTGAAGACTATAGTGATGCTGGTAGTTATGATAGTGGTCAGGATTATTGTGGATCGAACTCTGGGAAATTAAAAATTCCGTCACTAATCTCACAATTAGATTTAAATGATTTAGTAAGAGACTTGGGCTTACCAAAAGATAGTGCAGAGTACTTGGCTTCATTTCTGAAGAAAAAAAATCTACTCAAGTCTGAAACTAATAGGCCAGTCAAAATCTTCCTGAAATAGACATTCGTCCGGAAGTACTGATTTTTTGGTATATGATTGAAATAGCCTTTTTCGAACATACTGTGAAATATAAAGTTCCTGCCCCCCCGGGAAGGGTGGAAAATCCTAATTTTTCGTTGTCATTTCCTCCTAACTCGAAAACGGTTGGGTTTTAGAAAAAAAGTTTCGGACAAAAAATATTGCCGAAATTATTTGCAAGAAAAGTCTCCCTTGGAAAAATCTCCGAAAATTGATATTTTCCTTTCTAGATTGGCTCAAATATTTTCTCACTGTAAAATTGTCGGGTTTATACTGCGTACTGACCTGATACGATCGCCAAGGGTGGTCGTCGGATTCCCAGACGTTTTCGGCGACATATGACGATAAGATTCAACCTGTCTACATTTGAGATTAATAAGCACCGAACAGTTGCGAATATTTGCATTCTTTCTTTTCAGTTCATCTTTATAATTGACGAGCGTTACACCAAACATTTTTATTACGATTATTTTTTCTACAGTATTATACTGTAAAACTATTAACATGAGTGGCTGGTAAGTTTTGTGTTTTAGATAGCATTCTTGTAGTTTAATAACTTTTGAGATAATTCTCGATTTCTGAGGAGATAATAAAGAAGATTAAATTACGAAGAGATTGATAGTCGAATGATTTTTCCTTTCTCAAGAATAAATGTAATTCACAAATTTTCGCGGTCGAGTTTCATATTATGGATCACAAATATTTTCTATTCTTACCTTTTTTACACTCAGTTTTATGAACTTTTTTTTATTATATATTGCCACTTCTAAAGTTAATGAATAAGTATTCTGCAAAAATTGAATTCAACAAAATAACACTGAAAGTTTTGAATATCATTTGTTCATATGAAATTGACATCTTTTCCTTTTTTCAACAGTAATTCACAAAATATGGATGCCATCTGCACGTTGTGCGATGAGCCATTGGATAATGCAATCCATAAAATTGTGACTGTACGTGAAAAAGGTTTACTTACGTTGACAAAAAGAAGTAGAGAAAAAAAAGATAATAAATGGCAGCAATGGGAAGGAAAGTTGAGTTACCATTTTCACGAACTTTGTCGGAAAAGATATTCGGTTTCTACTAAGTCTTCTGCATCTTCAAATGCCTATCCACAATCTTCTGAATCAGTGGATTATAACACGTGCAATGAAGAAAATTTCAATTTTTCAGAATTTTGTTTCATATGTAGTAAAAAAGCAGATGCAAAACATCGTAAAGTGCGACAGGTACGCCAGGATTATTTAAAAGCTCGTGTGATGGACGTTGCTGAACGTAGAAATGATAATCAGGGGAAAACTGTCTTACTTAGAGTGGAAAAAGTTTCTTCTTTGACAGATGTTCATGCTCGTTATCATGAAAAATGCTACAAACGCTTCATAGATATTCCAACCAAAGTGATTTGTAGTGAACCAGAGCCATCTTGTGATTGGGACTCATTATTCCCATTAGTCTGCCAACATCTTGAAAATAATGAAAATTATAAATTTAATCTAAACGAATTACAAAAAGTACTTGGGGAAAATGTGGTCAGTAACAGAACGCTTTGTCGCAGACTCAAAGAGCATTACGGTAAAGATATTTTTATAGAACAACATCCAGGAAAAGAAACGGTTGTTTATTATAAAATTCGTGATCTTAAGACAATTTGTACCGATTGGTTATGTGATGAAGCTTCTCTGGATGTGGACCAAAAAAAAACAATAGTAGCGGCTGAAATACTTCGTTCAGAAATTTTGAATCATTCGTTTGAGAAAGGATTTTACCCAGCTCCCAGCAAGTTTCTTGATGGTGTAATATCCGACGTTCCGTCCCTGTTAACTTTTTTCCTGGGACATTTGTTGCTGAACGATAATCAGGAAAATAACGAAAAGAACTTTGTTAAACGTGACGTCATTTCTCACTCTATTGTTTCTGCCCTTCGTCCAAAAACGTTTCATTCGAATCTACAATTGGCTGTATCAACTTACGTCTACCGGAAAACCGGTTCAAAATTAATAGTAAATCTTTTATCAAAATTGGGAATTTCTGCTTCCTACTACACCACACAGTTGTATGAAGCTTCGGTTATAATGGATCCTCCAAAGATTCATACTGTAGAAGAAGATGCTTTTCTTCAGTTTGTATTTGACAACACCGATCATAATGTGCAAACATTAGATGGTCGTGAAACCTTTCACTGCCTAGGAGGCATCGCTATTCATACACCAGATTCAGGTCTTTCAATTGAAAATGGATCAAAAAAATGTAAGACAATGCCATCTGCTGCAATCTTAGCAACGCAAAAACAGATATCAACTGTGTTCTGTGATGATATTAGTTCAAGGGGTTTGGAGAACATTCAATATGTTTCCACTAATAATTTAAAGATCGCGAATTCACCATTAGTCACGCCAACAATCGCTTTGTACCTTTGGGCTAAGTGCGTCAAAATTCCGAAAATTCCGACCTGGAAAGGTTTCATGGAAATTTTGTCCCAAGCAGAAGAATATTTCCCGTCTCGAATTACGTGCCTACCTTTTATCAAGCAACCACCATCGAATATCATAACTTTGAATACAGCTTTGCACTTATCTATTGAGGAGAGTCGTCGTCTAAACCAGAAAACATGTTTCGTTACATTTGATCAACCTTTGTATCAAAAAGCTCGATCTATCATTTCACAATCGCAAAATTCTGATTTGGAAAATGTAGTCGTTCGTTTGGGAGGATTCCATCTTTTAATGTCATATCTTGGAGCCATAGGGTATTTAATGAGTGGAAGTGGATTAGAGGATTTGTGGTCTGTGGTGTACGCACCAGAATCCGTGAAAAAAATGGTAACCGGGCATGCTTTTGCGAGGTCATTAAGAGCTCATATTTTGACCTTTACAGCATTGGGTATTATTATTTGTGAAATGAATCAAAATGAAGAAAATGAAAATTTCGTTCAGGAAATTTTGAACAATTGGTCTACAAATCCACCACTTTTACAACAGTGTAATGGCTCGCCTGAAATTGAAACAATGGCTCAACAGATAGAAAGAAAATTGAAACTGCTCGAACATAATGGTCCAACATCTAAATTGTGGGTACAGTATTTTCAGAGTGTTGTTATAGCACTGCAATTCATTGAAGCTGAGCGTTTGGGACAGTGGAAATTGCACTTACAGTCTGTGGAGAAAATGTTGCCTTTATTTCATGCCTCTGGCCATTACGCATATGCTAAAAGCGCTCAAATCTATCTACAGGATATGGTTAATTTAGAATTACACATGAATGACAAGGAGTTTGACCAATTTACAGAAAAAGGTTTCTTTACAATCCACAGATCAGATAAAGCGTGGTCCGGTGTGTGGAGTGATATGGTTATCGAGCAAACTTTGAATCGTTTCTTCGGTACCGACTTGAAACATGGTAGAGGAGTTACTCCTAGCGTCATATCCCGATACCTTTTAGCTATGCCTTCGGTTTTCAATGTAATGGATCGTTTGGAAATTTTTTGTAATATAAGGTCAACAACAAATGAACAACATGTGGATCTTTCAAATGCTCGAACCTTGAGAGATGAACGAGATATTGACTATCTTGTATTCTGGCTCAAACAACGACAGCCATTTAAATCTAGAAGTCAACTCATATCATTGTCAACAGGAATTACAGGGGGGAACGAAATTGACTGTCATTTAGCATATGAAAAAGGTCGGAAGGGAATGGCATCAATGGTGGGAAAAAGTGCCAATAACGTAACATTGTCTCATAATTTCAAAGTTCGAAATTTGGCTTCGGCCAGAGATGGCATTCGTCTATGCGAAAACAACATTGTTTCAATAGATCCATCTTTGCTATTTCAAAGAATTTCAGCTCTTTTTGATGGAGATGCAGAAATCACTCGTCGTGCTTTGGAATATGAACTTTCGCCTTTCCCGTTGAGTCTATTTGATGAATGTGGAATGATGAGGAAAACGGCGAAAGCCGAATTGTATAAAATTTTTCAAACATCCATATTTTCTGAAACACTTTTGGAAAGATGTGCGTACATAATAGATGGAGGTTGGTTGTTGCATCGCGTTGTATGGCCTCACGGGAAAACATACGGAGAACTTTGTAACATTTATTTCCAATATATTAGCACATACTTCAGAAAACCGGTAATCATTTTTGATGGTTACAATCACGACAGTATTGGAATTAAATCATACGAGAGATACCGCCGTCGCGAAAAAAATTTAGCAGCGGATGTCGAAGTCTCTTTCGAAAACTTCGTTATTGTGAGTCAGAAAAAATTTCTGTCTAATCTTGTAAATAAACAAAGATTTATTGTTTTGCTGAGTTCATTTTTGATGAACTCGGGCCTGGACGTTAAAATTGCTGCAGAGGATGCTGACGCATTAATAGTGCGAACAGCAATTTCCGTGGAACAGCAAGAAACAAATCCAGTTGTCATCGTAGGAAATGATGTTGACGTTTTGATTTTATTAATCGCTCTCACTCCAAATGGCAGTACTATTTACTTCCGAAAAATGTCAAGCGGCAAACTGAAGAACGTTTTATACAGTTCTTCTGAAAACAACAAACTAAAACCTTTTCTTCTTTTTGCCCATGCTTTTGCAGGATGCGACACAACAAGTGCTATATATAGAAAAGGCAAAAAACAAATAATAAGAATTCTCGAGAAAAACGAAGAACTACAGAAAGCAATTGAGGTTTTTCTTCATCCAAACAGCAATGTCGAAGGTATTTATGAAGTGGCAGAAAAAATCATTTTGAAATTATTTAACTGTGAGACTACCAGAAATCAGAATATTTCCATCGGCGAATTGAGATACAAAATCTTTATTTCTTCAATTTCGAAAAGTAAGAAAGAATTGTGTTTAGCTTTTCTTCCGCCCACTGTTGCCGTCTTACGTGAACATGCGAAACGTGTTTATTTTCAAATACAGCAATGGCTCAATCATCCATTGGATTACGAGAAATGGGGATGGAAGAAAACAGCTACGATGTTGTTACCTATCATGAATCCGGTAGATCCAGCACCGAAAGATCTAATTGAAAAGGTTAGTGAGTGTATCTATTATCTTAAGAAACATTTCTGTGTGCTTCGATAAATAAAGAACTATATTTTTTGTATAAATTCCAGGTATTTTGTGGTTGCAAGAAGGGTTGCGAAAATACTCATTGTACGTGTGTTAAATCGGGCTTGAAATGCAATAATATTTGCAAGTTCTGCAATGGCGAAACCTGCAGTAACGCATCCGCAAAAATTTCTTTGGGAGACGAAATAATCGATTTGGATGATGATGCCTTTCCTGAAAGCGAAAATGAAGAAGAGAAAGGAATCGATTCAGAACCAAATGCCAACAATTTTGATGAGAGCATGGAAATTGACATTTGAGGATTCCTAAAAATAATAAGTGATTATTTTTACAATTTAAATAAAGTATTTTATGAGTTTCAAATAATAAAGGCTGCCTTTTCTGTTTTTTATACTCAAATATTACATTTAGCATCACTTTTTTCTTTTTAGAGAACGTTGACAAAATCTTTACCAGGTCGACGAATGACGTCACAATATCGAACAAATTGTTCGCTTCTTGAACTTCTTGTTCAAACCTAATATAATTAAATTCATATTCGATTTGTTTTCACCCAGAGATCAAATCTAGGAGGTGAATTAAAACAGAACAATTACAAACATTTATTCTCTCGAACCCACGAGGCATAAGGACAACATTAAATCCCTGAATGTTATCAGTTCCACAGCCGATGCATGGAGCGCTGGCCGTATCAGGTCAGTACTCAGCGAAGTGTGCGCTAGAATTTGTGCTGCAAAAATATTTGCGGCCGTCTAGAATAAAATCTATCACTATTTCGAGATTTTATCAAGAGAAACTTATTTTTAAAATTATTTCCACTATATAAAAGCGGTTTTACTGCATAATACGAACAAGTATGCTCATTTTTGCCTGAAACTAAAGTATCTGTTTATCGTAACAGAGACTCATCATTTCGCAAATACTTTACAACAGATGGAAATTCTTCTCTAGTATATTGCAAGGACATAAATAGTCTTATGAATGAGCTAAAAGAAGATTGTTATAGAGCAGAAGATTGGAGACTTTTCATAGACTCATCTAAAATTAGTATAAAAGCGGTTTTACTGCATAATACGAACAAGTATGCTCCAGTGCCGATTGCTCACTCAACTGTTATGACAGAAAAATATGAGAATATGGAATTCCTCCTAAATAAAATCGGATATGAGAGCCATCAATGGCAGATAAGTGGCGATTTGAAAATAATAACGATGCTGCTTGGACAACAGTCGGGATTCACAAAATATCCTTATTATTTGTGTCTATGGGATAGCAGGAATCGCGAAAAACATTATAAGGATTTAGAATGGCCACAAAGACTAAATTTGAAACCAGGTTTGCATAATGTCATCCACAAATCCTTAGTAGATCTTTCCAAGATTCTTATTCCGCCGCTCCATATAAAACTTGGTCTTATTAAACAATATGTTAAGGCTCTAAATAAGACTGGAGAATGCTTCCTACATCTCGTAGCTAAATTCCCGAAAATTTCAGAAGCAAAATTAACAGCAGGAGTATTTCATGGACCCCAAATTAGGACGTTGTTCAAAGATGAAATTTTTGTAAGTAAAATGAATGAGAAGGAGAGATCAGCCTGGTTGAGTTTCAAATCTGTATCACAAAACTTTCTGGGTAATACAGAGTCCAGATTACAAAATGATAGTTGCTAAGATGGTAAAAGATTACGAACAACTCGGTTATCTGATGAATTTGAAATTACACTTCCTCCACTCTCATTTGGATAAATTCCCTGACAATCTCGGGCATTATAGTGAGGAGCAAGGTGAACGCTTTCATCAAGATATCAAGGTGATGGAAACTCGATATCAAGGAGATGGGATGTCAACATGATGGCTGACTATTGCTGGATGCTGAAAAGAGATGTGCCAACTCCCAAAAAACGCAAAAAAAATCCTTTGCACAGGTCATTTGAGGAAAAGAAAACCCGTTACTATCGCAAACATGAATAAATATAAAAATATATGTGACACTCAGAAAAGAAAAAGAAAAAAACTGATTCAATTTGAAGTAGCGGCTTTTGATTGCAAGCAAATATAGTTGTTATAGTTAGTATATAGTAATTTTTTTCTCCTCCTAAACAGATAACTTTCGAAATAAATCAGCCCTTTTCAGGGCTACATATGATGTACAAAATCCGCTCGTGCGACCTTCTCGTGGTGTACATCGGGTAATGCTAATGCCGACGGTATATTTATGAATTGAGAATGAACACTCTACATCATGTTATGAATAGATATATTTGATTAATTTGCGGGCTATGACCTTCGTTTGACCTTGATTTTGACGGGATGGGGTCCAAAGGATACCTGCATCATGATCAGTGAGTCAAAAATATAGAGATCAACTGTTTATATGATCAGAATTTCTATTCGAAGGTATTACAAAAGCCAAAAGCTAGGAAACGAGTCTCATTTTGGATTACATCCACGTGACTCTTAGAGGTCAGTTGGAAAAAAAAGTCATCATGTATTTGGACGTAAAATTCTTCGCTCTTTCAGAATCCGGAGTCAAAAATTTCTTATCGTCAAAATTTAGGGGTTTGACCTTGGTGGTAACCTTGATCCTGACATGGTGGGCTCGAAAAAAGTTCATATTTGAATTCATCACTCGTAAAAACAGGCCTATAGAATTTTTCAGATTCTTTGAACATCAATTCGAAATTTGACCTTCAAATGCCCTTAAAGCTGACCTGATTGGGTTAAACGGACTCCGGATTCGAAATTAGCGACCCCAAAAATATAAAGTGTACCTAGTCACTTCTCATGGTCAGAGCACTTGTTTTTTGTGGGGCTGTGTTATTCTTTAAAGAAAGTGCCAAATCTTTCAAAGCAGCTCCAAAGCTCAGTACAGCACACATCCGTCCAAATAATTGGCAAAAAATGAAAGTCAAGTTCGCGGTTCAATTTTTTAGCGCGTCGGTGTCAGCGGCATTGACAACTGGCGAGTGGAACTTTATGTGAAAGTTCGTGTATGAGAACTGCCGAGTTTTGTAAGCGGATGAACGATCTATTTGATTGTTTAAATGCAAATTGCTTTTTGGATTGGAATCCCCTTCGACGGGGTATTTCAACGAAATTTCCAACAGCTCTGGCGTGTTTAGAAGAATCGCTAATTTGGATTTATACTTGGGTATATGATAGTGGGCGCGAAGATGGAGGAGGTCATCTTTTGCGGGTTTAAAATTATCGCTCAATTCTGTGATATCTTTTGCTAAAGAGCTTTTATCTGAAAAACTCAGTTATTTATTAACCGCTAGGCTTAATCAAAATTGCCTTGAAAATCTTTTCGGAAAAATCCGCCGTCGATCCGGAAATAATTGTAATCCCTCAGCTTCACAATTGAAATATAATTTTCAGGCGACCACGTCAGAAAGTGGTATATATCGCCACGCCTACCTGTCGAAGAAAGTTGATAATTACATGCAACTGTGCGGGAATGTTATTTCCGCACGGGTAAAACCAGTTTTATCCGTGCGGGAAAGTGGTGACATCGAAATGAAACCACGCCAAGTAGATAGAAGTGAATGAAAAGTTTAGTTCGCATATTCCATCGAATATTCATAAGGCGAACGAGTTACCAGAACATATCGTATCATTACCGAAGAGCTTAACTTGATTCGATTCGCGTTTATAACATGCAAAGTGAAAAATATCCCTCCAGAAATATTAAACTTGTGGGAATTATTGCTGACAAATCTGAAAGGAAAGTACGAAATAACATAAACAAATAAAGTTATCTATTATTTTCTCTACAACGCCATCTAGAAGCAGAAGATTGAATTATTCAGTTTTGCTTGGGTCGAAACGTTCATTGTGTGTTCTCAAAGTAATTATCGTACAATGCCATTTTTGTGGTCGCCTGAAAAATGTCGTTCATTATTCGTGGAAAGTCAGATTTCATTGCTCGTGTCTAGCCTCACTCGGCTCCGCTTCGCTTCGCCTCGTTCATCAAACTGACACTCGCATGAAATCATCGACTTTCCGCACTCGTTATGAAATATACTATTACAATCTATAATAGTAGCTCGTTTAATAGAATCGCCCAAAAACGTCTAATTGTTTGAACGGTAGTGCTGATTTAATGTACTTTACTGCTGAAACACTAAGACGTGATGGTGGTGATTCATCAGATAATATATGTGACGAGAAAATGTTCGAAGAAGGAAAAAGTATCGGAGGCGGGATGTTAGAAAGTTTGGATCATGATGATGATGAACACGGCTATAGTGATTTTATCCCTATTACGCTCGAAATATGTGCGATGAAACACGTTGCAGGTTATTTAGCTCATCGTTGTATTCAGAAATTTGATTGCAATAAATGACGAATAAATTTACTTCAAACGGGAGAAACGATAGAAGATAACAGTGAGCTGTTAATTTTCCTAAAAGCATATGATACATATGACGGCTCTACTTTTGGCCACTTAAACGTTCTATCCGATTTTTCTGGTTTTTCGGAAGTGGTAATAAGCGCTTATAAACTATCCAACAAGCAGTTCCCCATATTATTTCCGCAATCGCAGATTGGAAAAATGTTGAAACGAAAAATATTTTCGAATCTTATTGCTGAATATATTTTATGGAGTCAAAATGAATACTTCGAACATAAAAATTTCATTCTTGAATTATTTATACGCCTTCACATTTGTTACAGTTTAAATTGGATCAATAATCAACGTTTTTTAGAAGCTAACAAACGGAAAAGGTCATGGGACGGAAATAGAGATCAAAAATTAATTAAGTTAACGTACAAGTTACAAATGAGAATTGAAATATAAAGTAAAAAACTTCCGATAATGTTTGATCTGAAAAATCAAAAGACGGATATTAACAAAACACAATTGAAAAAATATGAAAAATATTTATTTTCATTTTCTGTTTCTCAATGTAGTTGTTCTTGAACTCCATCTCTCAGAATAATTTCTATTGAATTGTTTTTACGGAGGAATTAATTAATATGAAGAACTAGACAATTTAGTTTATGATATACACACCGTTTTTCTGACTTTTTTAAAAAGACATTTTTTATTTTTAAAAAACGAATATACGTTTTTCATTGCCGCTATTCCGAGGTTTATTAGTTTATTTTTTCCGGTTTTATTAAAGTTTATTTTTGTTAAATTCATAATAGTTATAGTAGGGCTATAGGCGAGACCTTCATTTTAAAAAAGGTCAGCGCGTCGTATAGTAGAATAATACCTCCTGGGGGACGTGGAAATTTATTCATGATTTTCTTTCTGTGAGAAATCCTCTTGACAAATCAGACCCTTTTTTTAATTGGTAATTTTCATAAATAACCTTTTCTTTTAAATTCTCCATTGCCAGACGTCCCGATTTTTCGGAATAGTATGCTTGTTCAAGATTTTAAAGGACTTGCATAACATTTAGGTAGTTTTTCAAAGGTATTGGAGAATTAGCAACAAAATTTTCGAATTCTTCAAATAAATTTGAAGACGTTTTGGGGAAGCTCTTCAAATCATGAATTGATGAAAAAATCCTCAATAATTGCAAATATTGTGTAGACATTCCAAACGAATTTCGCAATAAAATCATTATTTATATTGCGTTTCTTCTATTTATATTGAATCAAAGGACAAATACCAAAAGCGCGCAAATAGAAGCCGACCGCTTGATAAAAAAAAAGATAAATCGGGCACTTTTGTTACAAGTCGTTTGCGCGTTAAAGACACGTAATGTTATCTCATGCGCTTTTGGTATTTGCCGAAATCATACTAGTAAAGTAAAATAATAGCCACCGGTACGAAAAATAGCAGCCTTCTATTAATGTCTTCAGAAATCAAAATATAGCTCCTATATAAAAAGAGTATATTCGTTAACTACGTATTTGATGATTTTTCATTTTTGTTTAAGAGTCAGTTGGAAACTATAGAACTGAAGTGCTCAATGATAAAGAAATTAATTGTCATCGGTTTATTGAAAATATTTAAAAACATGGACAAGCAAATACCCAAGAAATCCTTATGAATGTCCTAGGAGATTCGGGATAGTTACAAAAAGACTTGAAAATTCCACAAATTTTTGGATTGTTTGCGGAAGTAAGAAAAAAGTCTGTCAATTACGCAAAGCAACTATTGATCGATTTTGATGAAATCGTTTTTATTAATATGGGAAATTGAAAGAAAATTAAACAAATCGCAAAAGTTTTCATCATAGAAATATCCTAAAAGGTGATGGATTTTTCAGAAAATTCAAAATTCATGTTGAATATTGTCGCGATGAACTTTGATATTTCCGAGAGATCAAAGAGAATATAGCAAGTTAATCATAACTTTTGGGATATTTAACCTTCAAGTAGTCGCGTGTTGCCAAAGCACTGATGCCATGACTACCGAATTTTCGGTAGATCTACCGAATTTGGGTAAAATCTACCGATCTACCGATTGAGATTGAAATCTACCGTATTTTTGCAAAACTACGATCTCAACAGCTAACGATCTTTCTCTCAACAGCTAAGCAGAATATGACAAGAATCTGTTGGAAAATAGATTTTTATCCTTCGCTAATATTAGGCACTACAGTCAGTAGTTCTTTTCATCATTCGGCCTATCGCGTATCGGGGAACCCCGAACTGAAAATCATCATATTTCGTATTTGCGCTTACGTTTGAAACGTAGAGGAAGACGATTGTTTTTGTACTATTTCATATCGAAGATAATTTTGATTTTCTATTGAATATGAGTGATAATGAATTCAATAGTGACGAAGCTACTAGTGAACCAGTAGTTAAAAAGAAAAAATACAATCAAAATTTCAAAGAGGAATGGAAAAACGAAACAAGTTTTCAAAGTTGATGTTCTTATCTTCTGTAATTCCTGAAGAAGGCTAATGCCGAAACGTACGTCGAAATAAATAATTAAATAAATCCATCTTATATTAATCAAAAAGCCGAAAACCCAAGAAAAAAAAACGTCTGATGGCGATTCAGGATCAGGTAGTAGCAACCAGATCGTACGTCAAAAACATCACAAAACAACCGATACCCAGAGATCCCTGCCGTAAATGTAACAGCAAACCTGAACACATACAGCATATCACATCAAGGTGCATGATCATGGCGCCCCGAGAATACCTTGAGAGGCATAACGCGGTTGCAAACATCTATCACCAGACGTTGGCAGCCAAGTACGACTTTCTGGAGCTTAGGAAAAGTCGTCTGTATGTACCTGATCCAGTTCTAGAAAACGAAAACTGCGAGATGTACTGGGACACCAAAATAGTTACCGACAGACCGGTTGAACACAACAAGTCGGATATCTTGGTGTTTGACAAACGAAGGAAAGCGGCGATTATCATTGACATGACGATTCCAGCTGACGATAACGTGGGACGGGCATACACCGAAAAAATCACAAAATATAAGATTTGTCATACGAAATTAAGGAAATCTACCAGCTTAACTGTGTTGTAGTGACGCCCATTGTGATTTCTGTTAATGGGCTTGTTGAAAAACATTTGTCTAACATAACGGAGAAGATGGGACTGGATCAGAAACTCGTATCAAGAGGTCCTATTGGCGACGACAAGGATAGTCACGAAATCTATATCTGCTGACAGCTCATGAGGTCTTGGCCTTGGCCCGGCTTCATGAGAGTCCAAAATCCTACCCTATATGGTGAAAAAAAAAAAATCTACCGATAAATTACGAATCTACCGAAAATTTACGATCGTTCTACCGAAACTTCACACATTGTCTGTGGCAACACTGCGCCAAAGCATTGTCAACCAGTTCTCACTCTTTGACGATTTTTTTTTTCATCATCCTGCGACCGAATTATTCTATTGATGAACATTTGTCTACAATATGGCAGTACCGCATTTGCATTTGTGAATTCTTTTCTACTTTTATAGGCGTCTGAATCGAACGATTTTAGGTTTGGATCCATATGGCGCCACGCGATTGTTGCCGCGGCAAGAATTGTTCCCATTTAGCTGTGCCGACTTTACAACCTGGTCACGTTCGAATCATAAACATTCATTTCTCATTTTGATGGTTGGATTTTTCGTAAAATGTGATGTTTTGCTTCTTCCATTACGCTGGCCATACACGATCAGGTAGGCCTGCCGGTTTCGGTACGCCGCACACACGGCAAAATCACTAATTTAGGTGGACAAAAATCAAGTCAAAAGTTTTGAATTTCTGAATGCTTGACCTTTTTATTATTAGTTGGTAAGACGCTTAAGGCCGGCCGCACACGCACGGGTGTCTGAATCTGAATTTCGGATCGATTACACGTTAATAACGACACCGAACACGTTCAAAAATTCATAATATAAACAACCGAAAGTACACGTTCCGTTGTTTATATTATGAATATAGGCTTCAAGCAGTTCAGTAGCGTACAGCGGACCTTCGTATCGGGATGAATGACGAAGAACTAACTGCCATTGCGTATCTGTTATCGGAAAATAATAAAAAAAAAGACAAGACGTTGTTTTCGATGTGCCTTATCATAATACTTACCAACGTAATAAATACGAGTCCGATAAATTAATATTTCAAAATATCATATAAACCCTCCATGCGCGACAATGAAATGATTCGAAACGAAAATTTTTGAACGTGTTCGGTGTCTTTATTAACGTGTAATCGATCCGAATTTCATATTCATATACCCGTGCGTATGCGGCCGGCCTAGTACTAATATTTCCCGCCATACTGTGTTTACAAACAAATAGTAAAGGAGTGAATCGTTCGTGTTTACACAAGTGCTTGATAACCAGCAGTCGGATTATCTTTATTAGACGGCCATTTATTATGTTCAAGGTGTGTGTAACCCAAAATCTTTTTGCTTTTATTTAACAATGGACATTACTAAGACAGGTAAGATATTATTTTTCCACACTCGTTATTGAATATACATTGCAATATACCTGTAGAGTTAATTTAGCAATTTGTAAATTTATGCCCCTTTTCAATAACGAAAAACTACATAACCCCCAAGTTACCCCAAGGATTCGTTTGTAGGATTTGTTTCATCAATCCTTCTAGTCTTTAAATGTTGCAAAGAATTTTTGCGATTTTTTGCGTTTTGGCTGATACATAATTTTTTTCAGACACAACACTCCGAATCTCGAGGAGGAAATTTTTAAAGAGTCGGTTAAGTTTCCCAAAAAACCGCCAAGAACACTTGCTGAAAGGCTATGGGAAAATCGTGTCCATGGTGACGGATTTTAATGAAATTTCATTAGATTGTAGGAGGTCACGAAAGAAGCGCCCACACAAAGTCTCAGGTCTCAGCGACCCACCGCACGGCAGCAATGACGAAGCGAAAATTTCAGAAAATTCGATTCAAACCGCGATATCTCGGGAACGGCTTGAGCTACAGCCCTGAACAACATTGGTTTGGAAAGCTTCGATCAAGCGCTATTTTTTAACATCACCACATGCAGGGTCAAAAGTCCCCTTCTTCGATTTCGTGTGACCAAGTGCCCTTTGTGAAGGGTTCCCACTTTAAGGCATGTCTCAAAAATAGCCCTCTCATTTTAACCTACACCCACCAAGTCTCAGCGAAATGAAATTGTTGCATCACATTCAACGTGGCAAAAGTATAGAGCCAACTAGTCCAGATTTTTGCTATTTCCGACCAAAACTCGATTAATTCTGCTCGATCTTCATTCTAAAACTTGTGGTTCAAGTAAGAAGAGCCGAAGCGCATGAAATACCAGAGGAAAAATACTTTTGCGCCTTTCCAAAAAATATACTCTATGACCTTTTCCGTTCAATTAAAACTTCCGCTTGGTCCCCTTTCCTATTCAGTGGGTCTATCAATTTCGAAATCAAAACGAAACAATTCGAACATTTCCTTCTTGTTTTCTTACATGCATAGCCCAACCAGTATATTTCGGAATCCCCCCCTGCATCAAAGAATATCGTCGCTGTGAACCAGCCGCAAAGCTCGTGCCTCACGTTGAGGTACACTGCTTTAGCGTGTTTTACTGAAAATGTTGAACATACAGCAAGGTCCCGCTGAATTTTTGAATTATCAAGGATCTTTCCCTAATTCACAAAATTGTCCGACAATCGGGCTACTTCAAACCATAGAGGCAAAGGAATAACGTTTCGAATAAACCTCTAATTCGTAATTAGACTTCGAAACCGCACAATGTGGATAGAATAATCGTCACCTAGACTCCTCTATATATTAACTTACTCGACTTTCTATAAACCACTGAGCCACTGCCTGAAGGCGTTACCGGACATCCAAATCTTTCCTCTGTGGTTTCGAGAAATCAGATCCTACCACATTTAGCAGAGAGTCTTTGTCTCGTGTCTCCCAAACGCTCCTCTTAAAACGTCAGTTTGATTTGATCCCCTAGATTTCATTATGGGAAAGAAGTGCGAGGTATGTAAAAAGTGGCTGAATCGCGTTAATGGTCGTGAAATGAAAATAAGCACGCAACCTCAAATAGTCTCTCTCATTTCGGTCAAGCGGTCACTTTCAACGACAGACTCTGCGAAAAGTGCCGGCATTTTCGCGGAGCTTCGCAGTCGGGAGAAACCTCCACAGTGAATCCAGAAGCAGAACATGAAGAACTTTCAGCGGATTCAGAAGATGAGGACTTTCTGGTGGATGTAGAACAAGAAACCGTTCTCTTCAGAAGGCCCAGGACATCGGCACATATTGGTCGGTGCCTGGTATATAAGTCCATAAACGATCTCCACACGATTGACCTCAAAGACCGTAGAAAAGTATTCAACACCAACGAAATATTCATCCCGGAAGGTTGTCGCACGTGCGGGGCTCATAAAATAGGCAACATCGACCCCCGAAGGGATCTGCCTACCGTGGATGATACCTCAGAGATAACAGTTGAGGGTTTGAAACAGTTGGTGACTTGTGACTCCAACCCAAAAGCTTCAGAAAAGCCTCTATTTGTTAAAGTAAAAGATCTCGAACTCGACGAAAACACAATGCATGACCTCGTTGGGTTTTCGCGTGAGAATTTCAGATAAATCATCGCTTCTTTACAGAGCTTGCCTGATTGCAAAGCTCTTACGTCTACTCAAGCCCTCTTCATATTTTTGATGAAACTTCGATCTGGATGCTCCCATCGTTTCATTAAGAGCTTCCTTGGTCTAAAGAATCACAAGATCGTGTCAGCAACGTTCGCCAAGGTGACTGAAACGTTCAAAAATGATGTTTTGAGAGGATTCGGACCGCGTTCGATGACACGTGGGATCATCATGCGTATGACGACGGGCTCTGCGAGACGCCTTCTGGGTTTGAGAGAGAATCAAGTTGCCCTAGTGCTCGATGGCACGTACATCCGACACCAAAAAAGCATCAATAACGCCTTTCAGCGGCTGTCTTATTCCGGCCTGAAGAAGTGTCATTTGTGTAAACCATTCACAATATGTACAACAGACGGACATGTGGTGAACTTCCCTGGACCGTTCGTCGGAACAGAAAACGACGCATCAATCACGAAACGGGTTCTAGAAGATCCGACTCTTCTCAGACCCGATGATGCCCTCGTCGTGGACCGTGGATTCAGGGATGCTAGACAGTACATGGAAAAAAAGTGTTTCCAAGGGTTTATGCCGGCGATGAAGGGCGCTAGAAAACAGCTCCTTTGGGATGAGGCTAACCGCTCTCGCAGAGTGACCAAGGTTCGCTGGATCGTCGAAGCAGTCCACGGCCGCGTAGCCCAGCGTTACAAGCTGTTCCACAATGTTGTGGATAACAAACTACTCTACTTAGTTCCGACTCTCTGTAAGATTGTCGGATACTTGGAGAATCAATTTGGTGGACACCACCAGGGCGGTGGTAGTGGAGAGCTGGAAGTCCTCGATCGCATGGATGCGCGAGAACAGCTACCAAATAAACTCGGAGAGGGTCGCACAAATGAGATGGCTGCAGAGATCCACAACTTTAAAGAAGATCACAGCCGCTGATCTTAACGATTTCCCAAGCTTGACTCATCACGAACTGATCATCTTGGCTTCAGGACCTTACCAGATAAAACTTGCCGCGTCATATCTGGCGGAATCGCTAGACGATGAAGGCAATATATCGATGAGTTTTGTAAGAGCAGAACCAAGCATTGTTCGTATCGACATCCATTCTCGTCACGTCAGTCGAAAAACGTACCGGCTATTCATAGAGTACGCGGCCGGGGTGAATAGTCTTGAAGGAATCAAAGGATATTGGTGCGAGTGCCCGAATGGAAGTCGAACCGTTGGGTGCTGTTGTCATGTAGCAGCATCCATTTATTATTTGTCTCTTGCTAGATATTTACCAGAGATTCGTCGTCCGGCGGATGGCTTGATGAATATTTTCATCGCTGAAGATTGAAATTGGTTAACCAATTTCTGAACGTCATACAGGGGAAATGATTAGCGAAAAACTAACGAACATTTTCTTCGAATGGGGAATTGGAAGCAACCAAATTCATTGTTGTATTCGAGACAGTGGGTTAAATACGGTAAAAGCAATGAAATTGAATAATATGCGAGATATTAGTTGCACTGTACACCAGCTACAACTCTGTGTGCGAAATACCTTGTCTAAAGATAAAGATGCTACTAGTCCAGGATACGGTCGCCCTTTTTACAAACAATTAATATAAGATTGATTTTTCCTGAGCGGCTTCATTTTATCAAGTCCTACAAATTTTTCCTCTGCGAAAATGTTGGCAAAAGGGGCCTTCGTATTCTAAGCAGTCGCCAAAGATGTCGAGTTGGTGATGAAAAAAAATCGATTAATAGAGGTTTCTTTTTTTCAAAATCCGAAGATAACTTCAGTAGAGATTAGAAATCGTATTTGTCCTACAAAAAATATGGGTCCATCACCTCTGTCCCGCACTTCGAACATGTAGACATATGAAAAAAAATAAATTGTAACATATAATGCTGAATTTTTTTTTATAGCTTGCCAAACATAAGCAAAATCCAAATATCACTTTGTCCTACAATTTATTTGGGGCATTCTTTCAGTCCTACATGTCGAAGTTGTCGACTCTATCGAAAAATCATTTTCATTAATATAAGTAGGACACCAATCTTGGATGAGACATTAAGATAATTGTGACTCAAATCAATCAATGTCCTACAAAAGAATTTGGTCCTTTGCGTTAGTCCTACAAAAAAATATAATTTATGTGTTAGTCAAGTGAAACATATCCACATCGAAATTAGTAATTAAGGCGTGGCTTAATGGTGAAGAGCTCGGAATAGGTTTCTGTAAGCATGTGGTTCGATCCCCGGGATGATATAACTTTTTTCTTTTTTTTTTAAGTATTTCTATCGGTATGATACAAATACAATGTTTTGTCTTACTTTTTATCATATTATTTTCAAATACGGCGATATCAAAGACGCCCACATTCAATTCGGCATGATTTCAAAAGAGTTAATGTGGCTGCTCGGCGCCGCTATTGCACGTCTCGATTTTCTTTTCTACAACAAAAAGTGTTGACAAAAGACACCCATCAATAACGGAATCATTACTAACAACTAAAATGATATCGGTTTCTGGCACAAAAAGACGAAAAGTTGGGATGGCCAATTTAGAAAATGAACCACATCGTAAAGAAGAAAACACCTGTTAAATTCCTAAAGTATTTGTGAAAAGTTATATAATATAAAATGAAAACAACGTATTTTACCGTTTTTCCGCAAAAAACTGAAAACTGAAGCTGTGAATTTTTTTGTACGCAAACGAATAGGTTATAAAAGTAGCTAAAAAAATATTACATGTTCAAGCCTCGAACGTAAGACGTTCACATATCTGCCTTAGGCAACAACCACTGCACCAAAAAATAATTCGAAAAATCTCGCATAAATACAAGATATATTCAACACGTTTCAATTCGATAGTATATCTAACGCGATAATAGCGAATTGGACCCTTTTTTTTTGTAGGACATTTATTGACATTGATCGGGAATATGTCAATATAGCATTTTATTCTTATTTTAGAAGTATATCAATGAAAATTATTTTTCGGTAGAGTCAACAACTTTGACATGTAGGACTGAAAGAATACCCCAAATAAATTGTAGGACAAAGTGATATTTGGATTTTGCTTATGTTTGGCAAGCTATAAAAAAAAATTCAGCATTATATGTTACAATTTATTTTTTTTCTTTTGTCTACATGTTCGAAGTGGGGGAAAGAGGTGATGGACCCATATTTTTTGTAGGACAAATACGATTTCTAATCTCTACTGAAGTTATCTTCGGATTTTGAAAAAAAGAAACCTCTATTAATCGATTTTTTTTCATCACCAACTCGACATCTTTGGCGACTGCTTAGAATACGAAGGCCCCTTTTGCCAACATTTTCGCAGAGGAAAAATTTGTAGGACTTGATAAAATGAAGCCGCTCAGGAAAAATCAATCTTATATTAATTGTTTGCAAAAAGGGCGACCGTATCCTGGACTATACATCTTTAATAAGTAAATGCAAAAGTGTAGCAACTCATTTCAACCACTCCATAGTCGCACAAAATGAATTACAACAAATTCAGAAACAGCAGCTCAATCAACAACCTCTAGGCGTAATACAGAATTGCAACACAAGGAATAATAAACTCTACAGCATTGAACTTTATCGTATTATTGATTCAAGAAATAAGGTAAAATTATTGAATACGGGTCTTTTAAAATAATATTTCTTTCAAAAATGTATTATTCTCATATAGCTTGAAAGGTTATTAAGAATTCCAACCATTATATTACTTATCATTGTACGATCAGCAAGTCATACATGTTCATGATAAACCTAACCTTTAAAAGATCACATTAAGGTCAATTTAAGAAGTCAATCAGCAAGTTTTCAATTGCTGATTCTTATTAATAGGCGGTGGCATTTTTTAATGCGGAAATAGCCAAACAAAAGTACTTTTCTCTTACTTTTAGCGTTACCCGGAAACAACGACGTGGACGAAGTAAGTTCTGTGTAGATTATCGTGAGTCCCCTTGCCTCTCACGTCGGGGTGCTTGATTATCGTAAGTCCCCTAGCCTCTCACGTCGGGGTGCTTGATTATCGTGAGTCCCCTTGCCACTCACAATAGCTGAATTTGGCCACGGATAAATTGTTCGAAATTTTGTCCGTTGGCTTGAAGACACATGCGCACACGTCTTTCAAAACTGTCCACAGTCCTGAGCAATGTTTCTCGAAGAATGGCTGCGCAAGCTGTACGGATCCGGTCCATCATATCCTCTCGCGTTGTTGGCCGTTGTGCAAAAACAACATTTTTCACGTACCCCCACAAAAAAAAGTCGGGTGACGTGAGATCTGGTGAACAAGCAGGCCATTCAATTGAGCCTCCTCGTCCTATCCACCTGCCCTGATAACGGTTGTTTGAAAACTCCCGTACAATCAGTGCAAAATGAGGTGCAGCACCATCTTGTTGAAGCCACATTCTTTGCCGTGTTGCCAAGTCAACATTTTCCAACAGACCAGGGAAGTGCTCCCTTACCAATGCTAAGTAGCTAAACCTGTCAACATTTTGATCAAAAAAGTAGGGTCCAATCAAATACCCATTTACAATTCCGCACCAGACCATGAGGCTCCACCGATTTTGGTGGTCTACAGCTCTGTACCAGTAAGGATTTTCGTACGACCAATAGTGACAGTTATGTCTGTTCAGTTGCCCGTCGCTGTAAAACTTAGCTTCATCCGAGAAAAGAACATAACGAAAGAAATGGGGATCATTTTGAATGACTCGCAAAGCCCATTGGCAGAAATTAATTCGAGCTACAAAATGACGAGGTTGTAAGGCTTGCGTTACAGTAATATGGTAAGCATGATAATTTAAAAATCGCAAGATTCTTGAAACGGTACTTTGCGGTATACTCGTTTCCGTACAGCTTGCGCAGCCATTCCTCGAGAAACATTGTTCAGGACAGGTGTGCGCATGTGTCTTCAAGCCAACAGACAAAATTTCGAACAATTTATCTGTGGCTAAATGCAGCTATTGTGAGTGGCAAGGGGAGTCACGATAATCAAGCACCCCGACGTGAGAGGCTAGGGGACTCACGATAATCAAACACCCCGACGTGAGAGGCAAGGGGACTCACGATAATCTAGCACCCCAAAGGAAACAGAACTTACTACGTCCACGTCGTTGTTTCCGGGTAACGCTAAAAGTAAGATAAAAGTACTTTTGTTTTGCTATTTCCGCATTAAAAAATGCCACCGCCTATTAATAAGAATCAGCAATTGAAAACTTGCTGATTGACTTCTTAAATTGACCTTTTAAAGGTTAGATTTATCATGAACATGTAAGAGTAATAACATTCTTTAGGACCTAATCTCAAAAAACAAAGATTGCAGTCAAAAGCAGGATTCATGAATACAAAAATGCTTTACGACCTTGAAATAACCTTCAAAATTTATCTCAAGGTCAAGATAATTAAAGTAATTTGTACTTTTACAATTTATTGATCTTTCTCAAGCATTATAAACTGTAGTGTTAACCAGAAAACCACGTCAGTTTTGAAAAATTACGTCGAATCGTTTTTTTAGACATTTGAACTTCATTTTCAACTTTTCAAGGTCACAAAAAAAAATTTTCACTCAACACAAATTTGATGTAAAATTTCCCGCTCTTTTCAAATCCGATCTCAAAATAGGGGTTACCATTTGAAAAAACCATCTTGACCTTGAAATGACCTTCAAAACTGACTTCAAGGTCAAAACTAATGGTAGCATTAAATGGCCCCCTCTGTCCTGCCCAACTTTTGTCTGAACCATTTTTTTGTAGACTCGTAGAAGAAATTCGGGTTCATAGATTAAAATGGGTCACCCTGTATAATCTTACTGATTGACTGTTTTGAAATTTTAAATAAATATTGTATACGAATCACCGGTTGCCAAAAACCGCAAGGTTACAGCTAACCGTTCTTGAACTGCAATTGCTTTCCGGAATGTCGTATCTTTTTTTGCAATTAAACGTCCGATTGAAGTTAACACAAAAATTCGAAGTCGGTGGGATACATACGTGTCAAATTTTTGTACAAGCCATTTACACATTGGAAATTTAGATCAGTCAATAACGCATTGCCATTACACCGTTCTCTACCCCTAAAAAAAATCTGACGTCCACCAACGGAGTGGTTTTCTTTGTTTTTCTTTTTTGCGATTGAAGAATGACTAACAATATATGCTGCTGCCGCTATTTGTTGTGGCGTCAATTGGAGATTACACGATGCATTCATTTCAAGTCGCGGGTATAAACTGAAGGGCAAGGCGCCAATCGGTGTACTTCAATTCATCAAAAATGACGTTACGTTACGGGTGAATTGTTACAAATGGATAACCGGCTTAACGCACACCTTTCTGGTCTCAGCCTTGCGTCGCTCTTATGCAAAGCTAAACGTCTCTTTAATGCTTGGGAAGTTTGACCATATGTTTCGAACGAAATATAGAGTTTTATAACAAAGAGCGATTTTTTAAATACTGGTCGAATACCCGATATTATTGACATATTATTAATATAACATATTTCAACCTATTTTCCAAATGTGTATAATTGTTTATTAATTGTCAGGTTTCTGACGCTTGGGTGAGAATCTCGCAAGTGATGCAAATATCAATAGAAGAATTGAAAAAAAAAGACTCACTTATGACAGCTTTCTGCAATAATTTGAAGAAGAAGATGTCTATAAGGTATCGATATGGACGATATATACCACCCCATATGGCCCTACTTTAACGCACTGGAAGAATTTTTGCAAGATGTTTACGAATGTCGGAGTATACTGAATACTGAAGAAGAAGTAAGTTCACTTAAAGACAACATTCATCAATACAACAGTTTTTATATAAATGTTTTCTGCATTTTGTAACCAACAATTTCTTTTAATCTTTCCGAAAATTAGACGAAAATTCGGACAAGATTCAGGTCTTTTATTGTTGTAGATGTAGACCCATGGAAAATACAGGGGAGGATGAAGAAGACACTTCAACACGGAAACGTCGTCGAACTGTTTCAGAAGTGGGGGATGTGAGCAAACATGTAAAAAATGCTTTCGAAACCCTTCAGGGCGTTTTAGAACAGGAAAAAAAGAAAGACATTTATGATCTTTTTGGGAAGATGATATCTCTCAAATTGAGGAAATTTTCGGAAGACGAAGCGGAAGATATCATGGACGAAATAAATGATTTGCTACGAAGAAAAAGGAGATTTCAAATACAAACCACACCGACCCTTCAGAATTTGACCCCATCACTAGATATTTGCCAGATCCCCCTTTCTTCCCGGACATTTTTTAGCGCCCCATCAACATCCAGAAACCTGACACTAAATCCCGAACCATTCCCACCAAATTCCGAAAGAGCTCCTCATTCCCAATTTGCGATGTACCACTTGTTACAAAATAAATAATTTTTTTATTATTTATATAGATTATATATTTATCAGATCTTATCCATCTTTGAACATCAATTTATAACAGTCAAACAAAAAAACGAAATTTTTCAAAATCAATTATATATGGGCCTTTAGTGTGCGATATCTCAGTGAATATTGTTTAGCGAAAAACTTTCTTTAGAGAAGTTATGCAGATCAATGAGCTGCACATTTAAAATTATTTTCGTTTATACAGGGTGCTCCATAAAAGCGGAACATATCAGTTATGTTTTTCAAATGGAATGACCTATTTTTATTACAAATTTGATTCCTTGGACAATTCTAGCCCGACTTCATTTACCATACATGGTGTCTAAAATGGACGGTTTTCACATTAATTCAATTTTTTCGGGAAAATTGACATTTCGAAAAAATTTAATAACTCTTTATGCTGAAATTTATCCAGATGCAATTTTGCAGTTTTAATATGCATCAGATGTGCTAACTAAAACTAGTTGTTTACCTTCCCAACTTTGCTTGTTTTGAGAAATCAATTATTTAAATTCATCACCCTATATTCATGGTTAACTTGATTTTTTCAAATGGCACTACCTAATTTTTTATGTGCTGTTAAACGTAGAATTTTAAAAGCTTTCTAACGATATAAGGTTGTAGGTATCTAACTCCTACGGATTTTTAATAAATTAATTTTATAGAATTATTTCCGTTACATTTCTTAATAAATCAGAAATTTCATTTTATTAAACAAATACTATCAATTTGAAACTCTTAATCAGTTTCAAATTGATAGTATTTGTTTAATAAAATGAAATTTCTGATTTATTAAGAAATGTAACGAAATAATTTAAAAATTAATTTATTAAATTCATAGGAGTTAGATACCTACAACCTTATATCATTAAAGCTTATGAAATTCTACGTTGAACAGCACATAAATACGTAGCGCCATTTGAAAAATCAAGTTTACTATGCATATAAGTGTTCAATTTAAATACTTGATTACTCAAAACTGAGCAAAGTTGGGAATTGAACCACAAGTTTTAGTTGCACATGTGATGCATATTAAAAGCTGCAAAATTGCATTCGATAAATTTCAGCATAACTGAGTTATTGAATTTTTCGAAATGTCAATTTTTCCGAAAAAGTGAAATAATGTGAAACCGTCCGTTTTACAATGTATGATACATAAAGTCGCGCTAGAATTGTCCAAGAATCCAAATCTGTAATAACAAATGGGTCATTCTATTTGAAAAACATAACTTTGATATGTTCAGCTCTTATGGAGCACCCTGTATAAACGAAAATAATTTAGAATGTGCAGCTCATTGATCTGCATAACTCCTCTGAAGAAAGTTTTTCGCTAAACAATATTCACTGAGATATCAATAAAAATATATTAATGTACCTGTTGTTCTCCCAATTGTAACATCTTGTTCATTGACCTCACTTTCTGTTCCTGAATGATGTGAATAAACCAATTCACGAAAGCTCGAGCTGAGAAAGAAACTGGTTTTTTATTGAACATCCTATGCTGCGCACCCAATAAATCTTGATTTATCAGATTATGTACATATATATTAATTATATTCTATTTCATGCGGTTTTTCATAATTTCTCCTCGTCCAATTATTATTTTCAAAAAAGTCGATTCTTCGAAACGTTCTGCTATTTACTTTTTATTTTATATTGTGCCACATTTTCATTTGCACGTTCTATATTTCCTTTATAATTTTGGAAAGTCATGGTGCAAAACTTCGAGATATTCGTTTTTTGTAACAAAATTATTATTTAACTATTCTGATTTACAAGAAGAAATAACTGTGAATGCTTCATGAAAAATGTATGAAAAACTTAGCTACTTTTACATCGATCAATTGAATTCATAATATTAAACAGTACCGAAGTACACAATAAATAATAGAGATGTTCGAAAATATTGGAAAGTCGTTCTTACAATAAACAATAACATCCAATATATATTTTTTCGAAAACTACAAAGGCTAAAGATTATAGGCATAGTTAGATATTATGACACTTTATACAGAAGTTCCAACAAGAAACAAGCTTGGGATGTTGTCTTTTCATAATACATGACAATGATGTGTTTAAGGAAAACATAATTTCATATGCAGATAGATAACGCAGCTATAATAGTAGCACAAAGTTCCTTCAGCAGCTATAATAGTAGCACAAAGTTCCTTCAAAAAACATAAATTATCATCAAATATGAATGGGACTAGTTATATAATTCTCGGAATTTACCTAGAGCTTGTTCCTTGTTCCATAGAACCCGTAAATAAAATATTGAATAAGTTGCATTATTGCTGCGCATGCTACATAGGAGGCGGAAGAGAGGAGCAACCATTCGTACCAATGCTTTTGTCGCGACAACGTCTAAATGTTGTTCAAAATACATCGTTCTCAAGTACTACAAAATTTTTCATTCGTCGACCGGCAATACACATTAAAATCACGTGCTATCTACTATATCAACATACAACTACACAATTCAAAATGAAACGTTCATTTCAAAAATTGGATCATTTAAAAATTCTAATTGTTTTAAAATTCAACAGAACGCTTAATTATACTCAGGAATTAACTTCTTTTAATTGTTTTATTTTTCGAATTCGCTAGCCACCGCTTAAATGATAATTTGTGTTGTCACAGAAAATTATAAAAATTTCACACGTTTCAATTGTTTAAAAGTACATGATCAAAAAGATGTGAAATAAAGAATGTTCTTAGATGGTTTTTGGGATAAGTAAGATATGGTATTTTCAGACAACACACAACGTTGAAGGATTCAATTTAGAAATACCGCCAAGGTTAGGTAGGTATAAAATAAAATAAGGGATCGAACCATTCCTTACATCTTGTAAGTAAAAAAGTCTCCGCGTGGGTCAGCACCTTGTCGTGGTGCGGGGGCTAAAGTAGATGAAACCGGGAGCTGAGCCGACAGGTTTTACCGAGTCGGAGAGGTCCAGGGGGAGTGACGAAAACTAAGACTGATCCAAAGTGCATGGAGGTGAGTGGATGTGCCGTGGTGAAGGCAGTGAAGTACACCGACATGTGGAAAGTTGTATTATGGCTGAGAATACGACAAGAGTTGGAAGTACCGCGCAGGGGGAGTAAACCCCAGGGCAGGTAGGGGGATGCAATGGAGCGGGCATCCCTCGACCGTCAGCTGGCGACCGCAGAACCGCCCCGGTGGACCAGGCCGGGGGAAGAACAGTGTTACTGGTAAGATGACGGACTTGGCGTACACCATGGACGATGTGTCCCCGCCGAGCGAGAGCGACGGGGAGTTGGATGTGGCGGGGAAGCCAGGAAGTGGCCCGGCGAGGGGAGTCGGGGCGGAGGTCGTGACCGTGGACTCGGAGTCGACAGAAACCTCGGAAGGAGACGGGGACACGAAATGGCCGACCCGCGAGAAGAGAGCGGACAGGACGCGGAGGCAGAAAGCCGGCAAAGAAAGGGTCATGGCATCGGTTGCCGCGACAACCCGACCCCCCGCACCGGCGGGGAGGAAAAAGGTCGGAATCCATGTGCTAGAGGGGCAAGAGCCCCCAACAGTGATGGAGAGAGTCAGGGGCGCAAAGGAGGGCAGTGTTCTTGCTTTGTGCCAAAGCGTAAAGGCGCTGGAGCGCTACGTGAGACAAATGAGGCGGCCAGCGAACGAGCTGAAGAGGCTGGTGGCGGATGTCGGAGGCCACTCCAGCAAGTTCGGAGGTGACGCGGAGAAAGACGGCAGCGTGGAAGCCCTGACGGCCCATGGTGGAGTTTTCGCTCATTCTCAACTAGGAACTGGTCTTGAGAGTAAAAAAATGAACACGAAAAGACATCGCAGCCAGTTCGAACTTAAATTTCATGAAAGCGAAATGTTTTCCGAACGCGGAGAAATTTTTAAAAAAATGTTGTGTTCTCGTACTTCGTTTATAATTATTTATATTCGAAGGACGAGGACAAAAAGAGAAGGCATTGGGTGCATCCCTACAACAGTGAAAGACTTTTAAAAGGAGCTTTCAAAGCATCATTTATTGATTTACGCGAAGACGGTGAAAAATTTTTGATTATTTTCAAATGTCTATCCGGAGCTTTGACGAATTATCCGGTAGAATTAGTGATCAAATTCAAGGACATGAAACTCGGATGAAATCTCGATGCACGCTTGAGAAAGGTTCAATTTATGGGAATTTATGAAGGGAGCTCCCTTCTCATTCAAACTCGTACATCGTAAAAGTGACAAAAATCGAATATCTGGTAGCAGAAGACTTTTCGAGCTCGATCATTTTTTGCTGTCATGCAACTTAAATCGCCTATAGAGACGGTCGCCCATAGGCTGCAAATTGCGTCGTGTGGAAAACGAACAAAAATTGTTGGCGGAAGTTGATTTAAACACTAATGAAAATGATTTCTGCGATTTCCCCGAAAGAAGAAATTCAATTATGACAAGTACATATAACTTGTGAGATTTTTCAATATGAGCGTGTCCTATTCTTATACGGCAAAATTTACATTCAAATACCGGTCATTGGTGTTTGATTTTCATTGATTACGAAAATCAAAAATTCATTTTGATTGATCCGCTGACAAATGTCAGAGATGATAAGGTAGGTTTCTATTTGGACAATTTCCGGTCGTTTCTCGAAAATGTTAATAGCGCTCGAAACACTACGTTCGAAACAAGCAATTGGGTTATCGAAATTCCTAGACGTAACACCCAGGAAGATGGTTATAATTGCGGCGTGTGGTGCTGCTACTTCTTCGTATGTATGGTAAAGGAAAGGAGCTCTTCCATTGCAATGCTGATATCGTCAAATATAGGGAGTATTTGAGGTCATTCGTACTTTCACATTCCGAAAATATGGCACTCATATGCTTTGTTTTCCAGAAACAAACTTCTTAAAACAACTTTGTCCAATGCGATTCGTGTCTGAGGAGGTTTCACTCTAATACAGGGCACCATGTGTTATCTATGCGATATATACGGAGACACAACATCTACCTATTCATGAGATCTCTGAACAAGTGAAATAAGAAACGACTTTTAGAAATAGCAAGCCTGAATAATCGAGGGCGCGGCCACCCTTTTTGCAAACATTTAATATATTATAATATATGAATTGTTTGCTAAAAGGGCGATCGAATTCTGGATTATTTGGGGAACCACTTTAAAAAAAAACGCGCTGTCTACTCTACCTCTTGGGTGGCGTGGAAACGAGTAGAAAAAATTGGTTCCTTTCGGAACCCCAAAAGTGTAACACTAATCGGATATATTCGATTAGTTCGATTAGCCAAGGAGACAAGCGTATAGTTCCGGTCAAAGGCAGCTTCAACATCAATGGCGAGAGAATACCGACGATGGATAGCTTCACGTCTTTCAAATATCTAGGGCAATATTTCGGAGCCACTGGTTTGCGCAAGCCCAACATCATAAACTTGGAGCAGTGACTTGACAGCATATCGAGGGCACCACTTAAGCCGGACCAGAAGTATACCATCCTTCATACCACGTCTTCAATATGGTCTCCAGAACACTATAGATGGAACCATACTGCGTGATGCCGATCGACCGATTTAAAAAGTTCGTGGAAAACCATCTTCACATAAACATCCACACGCCAGATGCATAACAATATGCTAAATTCAAAAATGGCGGTCTCGGCATCCCAGAACTACGGAGGGGTGTTCCTGAAATCCTGATCAATCGACTCACAACTCTTTTGTCCGCATCCAAATCGTCCTGGGTGTCTTGCAGTCGGCGCGCTACCGCCATATCTTTGAGCGCCTTTCCGCCTTGGCTGGTACTATACCCTCGTTGGTGAGTAATGCAAGCAACAATGAATGCAAGCAATTACACTTGTTTTATAGGCTAATTATAATGTGGGGGTAAATTTATGTGTAATTATAGGTATATTATTTTGAAGTTACGCTCTAGAAAGTTTATTGAATAAACGCAAGCTACAACTTGTATAGATATGAGAGCCATATAACATTCTTTCTCTTTGGTCATGAAAAGTTAGTGCCTAAACAAGTTATCTCTTTGACAATGTGTAATCTAAAATTTAATATTAGAGGTGTGAACATGATGAGGTGCCTCATCATCGTCCACCGACGAGTAGTCAATTAATAAATGTAGATATTGCGGCAAATTCAATTGCCCGAAAGTGTCCACCTCCAAAAAAAATCGATGACTGGGTTCAGTGCGATTCATGCGATAAATGGATCCACATCCACGAAGGCTGTTAAGGATACAGACCGTCGGCCGGATGTCGGTTTTGAATGTAAAGGTACGGCATCTCAGGATGCGTGACTTACTGCCGCTGCGGTCCGCGTTTTTCGTCTACAAATCTAATCACCGCACACATGTACTAAATACAAGGAATCTATTCGGCCCGGCATCTCAGGCTGCGTTTCGAACGCCGACGGCACAAACGGAGCGGTTCGCCGTCGACTGATCTACAGATTTCAGATTCGCGCCGTCAACGTCGACGATTTTATCGATTGGTTAATGTTACGAGCTGAAATGTGCGACTTTTTTTCGGTTGAAGACGAAGATATGCTTCTGGAAAATGTCCAAGCGTATTTTTTAAATTTTTTTAAATACAAAATCAAATAAATATAGAAAGAATATAAAAACACATACAAATGAAACATTTAAAATATTTAAGAAAACGTAGCCAATTTAAAATGTTTATTTAAAGCATCAGTTTGCCATGAAACTTTTCTTTCACCACAAACCACCGTTAAACTCATGTTCCTCTCGTTCGACGACTGACGGTTCCACCGCTCCCTGAGGTGCCGGGGTTGCGATGCATCGTCCGCGTTCATAACTCGGCCGTCGTCGTCTGCGGCGACGATAGTAAGTCACGCATCCTGAGATGCCGTACCTTAAATTTTGTAATTCTTTAACGACCAAAAAATCGCAAACGTACGATAACGGTTTAATTACCGATTGCAATTATTACACAGGCCAACAAAATGAAAAAAAAAAATTTGGTGCCAGAAATCTGACATATGATTTTAGATGTTTTTAATGTGCTGATTCCAAAAATGCCACCAGATTTTTTCTATCAGCTCTAGTTTTTGAGATACACGTTACAGGTTAAATGATATATTTTTTCTGATAAAGGACAACAAATAAAGAGATAAATATTTACTTAATCGTCAAAATAGAAATTTCCCAGAATCTAATTAGCCAAATGGATACCTGGAATTGTCCCTGACCCAATGTTCCTATACTAGGAACTACTCAATACAATGCTCTTAATTACTTGTATACCTGTAATTGTCTATCACCCGATCCTTTTATACCTGCTTGGCTGTACTTGATTTAGTATATTACTGAGTTTTCCCAAGTAAAGTTGTGCTATCATTTTGTGTAAATTTTGGTCGTTTAGTAGTATCAAGACACTGAACTGAAACAATGGCATCCACAAGCAGACGTACCTGTGTAAATCATCCCGATGTTTTTTGTTATGTGTAAGGTGAATACACTTTGAAAGAGAGCAGAAAAACGATTTCTGACTTTGTGAAAAGAGCTTATCTTGCCTATTTTGGCGTTCATTTAGGAGATCAAGATAAATCTTGGGCCCCACATTTCATATGTAAAACATGTTTTGAACATTTGCGACAGTGGGCAACTGGAAAGAGGAAGTGCCTAAAGTTTGGTGTACCAATGGTTTGGAGAGAACCGCGGAACCATCATGACGACTGCTATTTTTGTCTCGTTAATATTAAAGGCATAAATAGAAACAATAGACACAAATGGTCATATCCTGATCTAGATTCTGCAAAAAGGCCTGTAGTGCATTCGGAAGAAATACCCGTTCCATCATTCAGCAGTCTACCCGAAGTGACAGAAGATGATACAGAAACATCAACGTCTGACGAAGTTAAAACAATTCAATCAGAAAACGACAGCGATTTTGAAGCAGATTTAGCAACTCCGCAGTGTTTCAATCAAGAAGAACTAAACGATCTTATAAGAGACCTGAATCTCTCAAAGGAATCCGCTGAATTACTTGCATCCAGATTAAAAGAAAAAAATCTACCTTGTCGAGGTACTAATATTACATTTTATCGTAAAAGAGATAACGATCTGCTGCCTTTTTTCACTCAGGAAAATGACTTGGTATTCTGTAACAATATAAAAGGGCTTTTAGAAAAAATGGGTTTGCCAGAATACACTCCAGATGATTGGCGCCTTTTTATTGACAGTTCAAAACGTAATTTAAAATGTGTTCTTTTACATAACGGTAACAAATATGGCTCAATTCCTATTGGTCATTCTACTACCATGAAGGAAGAATATGAAACAATAGTATTAGTTTTGAGAAAAATTAAATACGAAGAACATCAGTGGTCAATTTGTGTTGATTTTAAAATGATTAACTTCCTCCTTGGACAGCAGAGTGGTTATACAAAATATCCTTGTTTTTTGTGCCTTTGGGACAGCAGAGCTAAAAATGAGCACTGGGTTAACAAAAATTGGCCTTCAAGAGATGTCATGATTCAAGGAATACAAAACGTGATCAACGAACCTTTGGTTTCAAGAGAAAAAATCTTACTTCCGCCCTTGCATATCAAGCTAGGCCTAATGAAGCAATTTGTGAAGCCCTTAAATCGAGATGGAAATTGTTTTGGGTATTTGTCACGTAAATTTCCTGGCATTAGCACGGAAAAACTAAAAGCTGGTATATTTGATGGTCCTCAAATAAGGCAACTTGTTAAAGATCCACAATTCACCACATCAATGAACGAGACTGAATCTAACGCTTGGAGTTCATTTGATCAAGTAGTAGTAGTTTTCTTGGCAATCATAAAGCAGAGAATTACGTAGAATTAGTGGAAATTATGCTTTCAAATTTTAATATTCTCGGCTGTAACATGAGTATAAAAGTTCACTACCTCCACATCCACCTAGATCGTTTTCCAGAAAACTTAGGTGATTGTACTGAAGAACAGGGGGAAAGATTCCACCAGGATATTAAAACTATGGAAGATCGTTATCAAGGACGATGGGGTAGCCACATGATAGCGGACCACTGCTGGAGCCTTCAGCGAGACTGCCCTAGTAAACTCCATTCTAGAAAATCGTATAAAAGAAAATTTTCATGTGATTAGTGACTAATGTAATTATGTTATTTAAGTTTTTGCAATAAATACTTAAATCCATGTGTCTTTGTTTTTTTTAACTGTCAATAGTAATATTATATATTATAACAGTTATAACGTAAATTATATACACAATTTTATAAAAAATCTCAAAAACTAGATCTGATAGACAAAATCTGAGAACTTTTTCACATTCTGCATCCAAAAATTACTCAGGAACAGTTAAAAAATCGCAGGCACCAAAATGTGTGTTGGCCTGTGTTATTAATTTCGGCAAGAGAACTCCAACTTGACGATGCAAAATTTCTCGCGTGTTATAGAATCCTACCTACATTTGGTCGAGATAATTTCCTCTTTCATTCTTTATTCAATTCCTTCGATTTTCAATTATTGCGTACACAACCTACAGTGATTGACAAAAAGATTGGAACACCTGTGGAAAGAAACTGTTGCAGATACAGAATGGGGCAGAAGAACCTATCCGATTTCAAATCCCTTTTTCTCAGAAGAGGGAGCAGGTAGAGTAGTGGGGTTGGAAAGCCGGTTGTATGCCATTTGTCATAAGGGTTACGACACTAGATAGGCGAACCCGAGCCTCTAATTCGACGAGGAAAAGAAAACACATGAGAGGATAGAAATAGCCTATGCCCCTGTGTTTAGCAACCTAATGGTTTCAAAAAATAAATAAAATGCGAACCAACTCTCCGTTTTTCAACTGCGCGGTGTTGGTATAACCGATTTCAATGTCACGTGATCTTCAGCCGTTTCTAATTAGAAAGACGCTGTCGCCATTTGTCTGAATTCAAGTTTCACTTGTTTTCATTCGAAATTGTGCTACAATTTTTATTAAATATTGCTTTATATTTCATATTAATATGGAACCGAAGCGCAAGATAAAACATACGTTATGTTCGATTACGACTTGTTCAAGTTGGGAAAATTGTGGAAAAATAAAGATACGACAACCAGTGACAATGCGCAGAAAAGAAAATTCCTAGGAAAATAGGTATGTTGACGTACATAACATCTTTCTTATTATTAATTTTTTTTTTTACATAACAAGTGATTGATAAATTCTAAGGTATTGTCAACTAGATAGATAGGGGTAAAAACCAACCTCCCCATTGTTTCTTTTTACTCCCTTAAAAAACGCTTCAAAAACGTTGTTCATAAATATTTTATGATGGTTTTACAAACTATCTTGCAATGGACCTCCGTTGTGTACTATTTTCTTTATGTATTGCATTCCCACTTTTTCGCCCCAAACACTCGTCCCGCAAGGAGAGAGCAGATTACCGCTGAACATCTGCCTCTTGGTGAGTAGCGCCACCACGGATCTTAGCGTAGAGGCGGAAAACCTCGATAAAAACCAACCCCTACTCTTCTTACCACTCACAGCAATTAAGCTTGTTTAAGCCCACTTTTCCTTTGGATGGATGGTAGACATCAATCCCAATCATCATCCAGCTCTTCAGTGGAAATCACACCCCCTACTTCTTGTACCCCACACAGCACTTCAACGTGTTTCTTCTGATGAGCCTCTGGTGGGATGATATACATTAACCTCCACCATCATCCAGCTCCTCAGTGGAAGTCACACCCCCTCCTTATTTCACCCCACACCGCACTTCAACGTGCTAAACCTTCACCCCATGATCTCTTATCATGAACTTCGTTCAGAAGACATACAATACTTTCAACCCCTATTCACTGTTGGAGCGACAAATACAACAAACACCACGGTAACACTCCCCGTCACAACCTTATAACAAGTAACAAGGTTCGCCAACCCCACCCTACAAAACACCCTATTCTAAACTCTTCTTGCCCTACTCATTCCACATTCGTAACACGCCAATTTGTGGCACCACTAACGATGCGCATACGTCTGATAAACCAGGTTGGTCTACTCAACTACCTTCCGTGAACCCGCGTTAGATGGAACCGAGCTTACACCCGGAGCATTTTGGAAAACGCTTCCCGCCATTATCAGCTACGAAGCAACCATCCCCTTTTCCTTCGGAAGCGATTGGCAAGAGACCGAACTGGAACCCCTGAAATCAACACCTAAACCCTGCCCCAGGGATGGGCCCGCAAACGAAACCGTGAGTTGCACATTATTTCAACACTTCGAAAATTTAGACACCCAATTCGGTAAAGAAATGGAATACTTAAAAGACAGCGTGAGTATGTGAGCCCTACATAAATACACCCAAAGTATCACAATTAAAAAACGCGACAAGGCATAAGCGCGACATAGACTTCATAGGCAACGCACGCCATTGGTGCTGTAGCTTGGCGACAAACCAGCAACTCGATTCACTCGTGACAAACGAAAACACATTAAACGACAGGTTAAATACAATAGACGCCGGATTATCCGACACATTACAACTTATCAGTCGCAGATCAGAAAGCTTAAAAAATTTCAGCGCACAAGTGACCTCAGCGTTCCAACAGACGCAGAATCAAATGAAAAATTTTAAATACATGATCGATAGTTTATATAACGACGTCAGAGTCGAACATATGGAGTACAAACGAGTCTTTCAGCTAATACAAAGAATCTACGGAAATTTAAGACACAACATCCGCATCTCTCGTATACTTCGCCGCCTGAACATTATCAACGCTTGTAAAGACCACCAGCTTCCAATCTCGATCATTCACCCCACCGTGTTACTAACAGATCTGACAAAACTCCAACGGGAAATAAACGGTCAACACCATCACCTCGCAATCCCCCTAACACACTTACCAAATTGCAGATTGCACCTTTACTGAATCGAAAGTTTACGTTCATCTAAAAGTACCAATAACAAGACACCGCGAACCGTGGACGCTTTTCGTACTCATTACTACCCCGTTCGCTTGGGAAGGCCAAACCTGTACTTACCAACAGAAAACCACCTACCTGGCGGTTTCACAACATCATCCTATCACGATCAGAGAAATTTCCGGGGTAGCCTTACATAATTGTCAACCTTTTAACAACAAACTCTGTCACATCCCTCGATTCTCAGCTAACGCTTTAGACAGGGAATGCGCCAAAAAATTGTACTTGGGAGCTACAGTCATTGACATCAACCACCACTGCACGATGTCATGCCATAAATCGACGGCCATGATAATTTCCGAAATTGATCTAGACGTTTTCATTCTAACATACCCAAAATATCCAACGAACATTATTTGCAATAATGTGACGACACCTCTTCCGAAGAAGCGTACAACAACCCGTGCGCTATCAAAATCAAAGTACAGTGCAACTGTTCCGTCACTGCAAAAGGGGAAGAGGTGATCTCGAAAAGATTTCCATGCGGCAACTCTGGGAATACAGCCCACGAATACATTCATATTCTCCCCACAACCTGGTCTAACCTTAAATCGTACGTACTTAACCCAAAGTGGACCGAGTCACCCAAATACTCTAACATTTCCGAATTTTTAAATAAGAATTGGTCTTACGAAATACCATTTTTAAATTTCACGTCCACCAACGATGACATCAGGGATATCCTGTGAACCATACATTATAACTTCCAGCAATGCTATCCCATCAAATACGGTTGGCACACGGACATAATGCTACTCATTTGGAACATCGTACTATCATTTATCGTTTTCCACCTGCTCTTTCGCGGACAAAATCGACCTTTACAAGTTTTGAACACCTTGACACCAGTGACGGGTTCGGAACAAACACAAATATTACACGACATCTTTCTTGGCCTCGTATGCATCGCTCTCACACTCGTCATTCTAATCGCTCTACTGAAACTATGCAACAAATGTCGTACTACCGACAAGGCTAAGAGGCCTACACCAACTTCGGTGCACATCGAATTGACCGACAATGTGCAACAACAACTCGCTCTAGGCGCAACAGTCCGCCTCTCGTTGTCACGCTCCCACCTGGCGGCGCTCTGAGACGAGAGGGACAAAAAAAAAACATTCATTTTTTTTTTTTGAAGGAGGGAGAAGACATTTAACCAAGGGACAAACTAGCTAATACTTACTTTTAGGTTCTACGATAAGGTAATATTACGTCATGTTAAGGTAAGTCATCTACTAACCCGCGAAACTGCGTTTGCACCTCAATTCATTGAAACCCCTGGCCGCCGGCTCGTCGATCACCTGAAAGCTTGGACTACGCTCCTCTAATGTCCGTGCACGAGATAACGGCGACAACCAGTTAGATATTCATCTAACTTACTCTTTAAAGCTTAATCTTTTGGATCCAAGGCAGTTATACGTAAGGGCGGCAGTGTGTTTTATCTCAAAAAATAGATCATGTTTAGATTCATTGCCCGAAAATTATAACACACGACAAGTGAGCCATCATAATGTGAGAACGTTGAAGGTGTCCAAGGATAATATTAGAAAATCAACTCTTTATACATTACCAAAGATCTATAACATACTGCCGTCCCATTTGAGAGAACACCGCAATACCAAAAATGTTGGGGTGATTGCTAGAAAATGGCTACTTGAGCAGGATCGGCATGTGGTCCATAAACTTTTTAAGTGGACCTAATAGAGCCTTCTCATCACATACGAACCTGGATTGATTCATGTATTCATGTCTCTGATTGTTTAGGTATTTGATCGAAATTATTTAACTTATGTTCGCGTTATTTTGATAGATACCCATACACAAGTACTTAAATGTACTTTCATGGGTTTAGTTCTAAGTTTTCTTTTTTTATGTAACTGATGGGGTCATCTACAAAAGTGGTGAACCCTGTCAAAAAAAAAAAAAAAATATTTTTTTTTTGGAATAAATATTATTATTATTATTATATTATTATTATTATTATATTCGTAGCAATAATGGGGCTACGAGAAAATTTTTATTTTTTACGCGAAACGCATGTATGCGCAAGACGCAACCTTCGTTTTTTTTTGTCTCTGGCAGGAGACTATTTCTTACACGGGACGATAATTACGTGTTATTTTGTATACGATACGCCAGGTGTAAACCTTTACTTATTTCATAAATTACAAAAAAATCTGATATTTATATTTTTCTAGTTTTATGCCCTAGGTATCTTACAGAAAATAGCTCCCGATCAAAATATTTTGAATAACTGGTTGGTGAAAAAACAATTCGTACAACTGTCAAAGAGACATGACACAAAATTTATGCTATATTATTGGAACAATGTATGCCGGAGAACACTGAAAACACTGAAGAAAGTTGACGTCAGATTGCTTTGAAATTTAAAGAAATAAGTAACTTTCCGAATTGTTTAGGAGTTGTCGACGGTAAGCATGTCAAAATAAGAAAGATCATCAATTTATAACTGCTGGGGAGTGTTTAGACTGTGTTGCTGCAAAAGGTAATATTTTCTTGAAGTAACATAATGATCTGTTTTAATGGTTTTGTAGGAGGCTGTAAGCATTGCATAGCATTCTTATTATGGATACATCGACGTAGTAAAGAACCTTCAGTTACCTCTCCAAAGTGTTATTGGCAAAGTTCCAAGTTATCTAAAGCTGATAAGGTAGATGGAAAACCAGTAACATTTTCTGAATCTGACTTGAGATTAGTTACTGATACAATTTCATCTTTCGATGAAAAACATGGTGTGAAGGATGACCAAACTGCAGGCAGACTCCTCATTATGTATGAAATGCGATTTGGAAGAATTACCGCTTCCATAATTTATGAAGCGGCTAGATGCAAAACATTAGGAGGGACTTTAACAGAAAGAATTTTGAGTGCACAAGCTCCGTTACAAAGTGAAGCTATTATGAGAGAGAAGCAGAAAAAAAATCTATATTTGTATACAATCCCCAACGCATGGGAAAGGCTCATCCAATATATCAATGATTGTTATGAGATCGCATTTGATGGCGATGATTTGTAGGAACGTCAAAGCTAAAATGGAAAACATGGATCAAGTAAACATGTAGGGTAAAATACGGATAGTTGCCTCGGACGGATACATGCCTCAGTTTCAAATGCTCTATGTTAGACGTATTGACAGTGTTTTTTTTTTTAATTTAAAGCGCGCTCCGCGCAGGCCTCAGTGCCGCATAAGCCGTTGAAGTAGGCCCACGTGTTTTGTCCGTGTGAGAAAACATCTTCCGCGGCGATACTTTGAGGCCCACGCCTAAGCCGTTGAAGTAGGCCCACGTGTTTTGTCCGTGTGAGAGCGCCAGCCAGAATTAGATTGGTAAGTAATCTCTGTTAAATATTTTTATAACTGATTGCGATTTCAGTCCAAAATATATTTCTTTCAGTGCATTAGAGTTTAAATTGCAGTGTTTATTAGGTTTTATTGTTAAATATGTTTTATTTATTTAGTAAATAAAAAGGGCAAGTATCCGTATCAAATCGGATAGTTGCCCTACTGTCTTTTGCGGATTGTTGCCCTGCGGCAACTATCCGTAGCTATACATTTTTACCCGATTTTTACTATAGTTTATTTTACATAAAATAAATACTCAACAGCGCAATGCCTCGCAAGTATAAACGAAAGCCAGGCGTGGTGCCGCGCCACATCAACTGGACAGAAGATAGTTTAAGGCTATGTCCTAATTGGACCGTGATCGCGCGATCTGGCGACGGCGATGAACGCCTAATCGGACGATATAAAAAACAAACCCACATAATGAACCTGGGTGTCCTATTTGAACTTTCAATTTGTTTGAGCGAAGGAAGAAAACGATCGCGTTGGTTTGTTTCCATATCCCTATATCGCTCCGACGGATAGGGCATATGTTAACACTTAAGGCACTTGAAAAGGTTCGACCCTTCTTTTTTTTCTGATTCTTACCTCTAAACGCGACAAGACGTTCGTTCCGAAGAGAACGCGCAAGTTTGTTCTTCATCGCGCGTTCGACCATTTCGATTATTTGGCTGTTGATTTCTGTGTAAAACCTGTACAGTTTGAAAATGAATTTTGAAGAAAGCTTGATTAACGAAGTTCGAAACAATCCAGTGCTATGGGATAAAAGTAGTGAACATTACAAAAACAGGATAAAAACTGATAAGGCGTGGGAGTGCGTAGCAAGGAAGTTGGATAAATCAAGTAAGTATTGAACTATTTCATTTTTTTTCTTATTTCATTCATATTGCTGTACAAAAAAAAAACATTGAAGCAATTTCCTCGAGATTCAAAATGAATAAATGAATGCTTTAATTTTTCATGCTCAAAAAACAATCAAACAAATGTATCTAATAATATGCTGATATTCGTAAATTATTCGGGAGGAAAAAAAATGTTGGTGTCGGAAGTTTTTGTTTGAATCGATATTCCGTTGAAATGATGTCACCTTAAAGAAACGCGTTACCAAAATATTTTTTTATAATTTTTTTTTTTTGCAATCCCTTATAGGAATTATCGAACACTATTTTGCGGGAAGAGAAAATTCAGGTAGTTCTTTTGAATCAATGTTTCGGTGAGTTCACCCCAACTAAGCAAAACACGGAATCAGGAAATCTTTTTTTTTTGTCAATTTTCTTGGTTCCCTTTAATCCAGGAGTTATTTGCGAAAGAAGAAAATTCATAAGAGTTTTTTGTTAAATGACGTCGCGAAAATATTTTAGAAAAAATATTCCATAGATCCAAACACGTTTCTGAAAAAAAATGTTGAAAAAACTATCAATAAGATGCCTACTAAAGAATTGGAATTTTTTCAAATACATCTTACTAATTTCTCCTATTTTTCAGAGGATGCTGTCAAAAGTAGATGGAAAGGTTTAAGAGATGTTTTCCAGAAGGAAATTAAAAAAATTCCACAACTACGATCGGGAGATCGAGGAAGCCCGTCAATGAGCGGTTACACTGGGACATGGCCGTATTTTGAACAAATGATTTTTTTGAGAAATGTTTTACTTCCTCGTCCAACGCAGGACAATTATTCGGAAAATGAATTCCATGTCGAAATTTCCAATGAACTGCAAATGGAAGATAATAATGAAGCTGTCGCTGAAGAACAACCCATTCTTCTTCAAACGCCCCCGGGAAATTGTTCGATCGTTGATGCTGATCCAAATATTTCGGCAAAAAAATGCAAAAAAAGGAAAGCGGAAACAACAGAGTTGACCGAGTTTCAAAGGAGAATGCTGCAGGTGGAAGAATTGAAAATCGAATCATTTAGAACGAAGTATCCTGAAGACATTGACGACGATTTGCTTTTCTTCAAATCGCTACTCCCGCATTTCAAAGGTTTACAACCAATATCAAAACTACGATTGCGGAGCAAAATTCAAAACTTGTTAGCGGACGAGATCGAGAATTGTTTAACAAACGTTGATACTTAACTTATTCACATCAAAATAATAAAGTCGCCTTCGTATATCACAATTCTGTTTTTTTTCTCGTATCATAATGATTAGAACCAATTCGTTTCAGAGTAGTTTGTTATCAGTATTCATATATTGAAAGAAATAATCGAATATATTCTTTTTTGGTACAAATATTAGGAAGATGTTTCAAAACAAAGTTCATTAAAACAATTTTTTTTGACAAATCATCTAAACCGCGTTTTTTTATTTTTAATCAAGAGTTTAAAAAAACAATCACATTGGTTCTTCTTCTAATCTCGCCTGGTGAAGGCTTATTCAATTTCATGAAAGAAATTTACTGTTTTTCACATTAAATATTAGTTATCACTGATAGTGTAAGAGAAAAATTCGTTTCAATATTGGAAATATATTCAGCTAATATGAATTAGGGTTTCAATAAGAAACATTATAACTAAAGTATACTTGTTCAAGAGTGGAGACACTAATTAAAGGATAGTAGAGTACATTGTAGTTATACAGTCAATTTTTATGAAAAAAATTTGGCGTTTATTAGTTCGTTACATATTCGGATTTTATCAATGTCTCACAATGCAATAACTTTGATGGGAATGAATGAACACAAAAAGTACAAGAATGAAATAAACGAGTAATAATATATCGTTACAAAAAAAAATATGGAAGTACCAATGTTATTTAGGATATAAAATGAAAATTTTCAATTGTCATGACAGAAATAAGTAGAAAACAGTTCTCTAGCATTCCATGCTGATCTTGATGCTCGATTATATTCTCGAGACCGTCGAATATTTTGCGTACTAAGATTTGACACACTACTTTCCCAACTCGATACCAAGCCATCCATATCAATAATTATATTGTGCAACAGGCAAACTGTCTTGACTATTAATATGGCATTTTCAACCGATGTTTCGATAGCCTTTTGTAGGATTCTAAATTTTGTCGACACAATACCAAAAGCGCACTCTATCGTCACCCGTGTTGAAGATAATTTGGTATTGAATATTGATCTATGATCAAATCCTCTTAGTTGCCGCCGAGGATAAGGTCGCATCAAAAAGTATTCAATGGGAATGCTTCATCCCTAAAAATACATAAGGAGCCATAATATTTGAATTTGGTAGGAATTCATCATCTGGCAACTGACAATCGCCGCTAACAATTCTTTGAAAAATTTTGAAGCACTGAGAACTCCTCCATCACTATCTTTGCCATAAGCACCAACGTCTATAATTCGAAATTTATAATTTGAATCACAAACTCCCAATAGTACGATCGAAAAATAACTCTTGTAGTTGAAGTACATACTACCCGTGAGGGAAGGTTTCTTCACACGAACATGTTTTCCATCTACACAACCTATACAGTGTGGAAACTTGCCTTTCCTTTCGAATTCCTCAGCTATCCGTTTAAATTCAGTGGCAGTAGGGAACTTCATATGCTTGTTTTTTAATAGTTTCCAAATTGCAGTACAAACCTCGATGACTATAGACGCTATAGCAGTTTTAGAAATTCGAAATGAAAATGCTAATTGTCGAAATGACACGCCTGTTGCTAAAAACCTGCAAATAAATTAAAAGACTACTTTTTAGATGACCAAATTATTGTCGACGCTATATTGAATGAATAGATGACTATATTATCGATTGAAAAAATTTATAGCAAAAAAATCAAAAAAGAAAAGGAAAAGGAATTCAAGGGACCATACTTCTTTCCCTTTTTTGAAACTACTGAAGCGAAAGAGAACACTACTTTTTCTTAATTGAATGCGCATCAAATATATTTTGTACAATATATGACGAAATTTGAACATATAAATTGATGACATTTCTTATTTGGAATATTTATTTGTATGTCAGGTTCCAAATAATACGTCCCCTTGATTGACAATTATTGAGAAAAAAAAACATCGAGAAATTACAATCCGTTACTAAAACTTGAAAAACTAATATTAAAATTATCATTATCGTGCACTTCTCACCTTATGGTAACCAGTAATCTTTCCTCAACGGATATCGGAATTTTGAAATTGGTCACTTTATGATTGCATTCACGTCCAATTTCCTTACAAATGTAATCGAATGTCGAAGATGACATTCTGGTATATTGGAAAAATGTATCTTGTTGACTCTTAATTTCTTGGAATAAATTATGGAATTCCCCTAATTGACATCGCATACGATATATTTCATTTATCCGCTTCCTTTTTTTCTTTTGTGTGTCTTCTTGAAGTAATAATTTAAAGTATATATTTCCCAATAGAAGAGCAGCATCTTCGTTTCGAGAACCCATCTCACGAAAATAACTCATTGACAGTCTGACATAAACTGAGCTATTCAAAAGAAGTGTGACCGCAAGCTCCAGCGATCTATATTAGGACACATATTTCGAACGCGCGGTTATTGAGCGACGCGATCGATGATCGCTGACGCCAAATTGCGCGATCGAATTCCAGTTAGGACGTAGCCTAACACTTGCGTTCGAAGAACTAAATAAAAAACAAAAAAGTATCAACGAAATATCCCGATTGTATGGCATATCCTCTCGAACCTTAAGAAGACGGTATGAAAAAAGAAACCATCTGCTAGTAACCCAAGGTATGTCAAGGATTCAAAATTGTATATTTAGCTTATAAATATAATAATAATATTATATATTATATATTATATAATCTATTTATATACTTATCTACTTATCTAATTGTATTTTAACATTTCTAGGAAAATACCCTGCCCTTGGCTTTGAAAATGAAAAAAGACTAGTTTCCCATATATTGAAGCTCGGAGAGGCAGGATTTCCTCCTGAAAGAATTTTAATTCGCCAATTAGCCTATCAGTTTGCCGAAAAACTAGGATTGAAGCACAATTTTAATAATGAAACCAAAATGGCTGGACCGCAATGGTTGAAAAGCTTCCTTGAAAGAAATCCCGAAATAGTTGTGAGGCAAGCTGAGGGCTTATCAATTCAAAGAGCGAAGGGTCTAAGCAGGGCCGAAGTAGCCAAATTTTTGATCTGCTCATAACCGTCTTAACTGATAATGATTTGCTAGATAAGCCGGAGCGAATTTTCAATATGGATGAAAGCGGTGTCCAACTCAACAATAAACCTGGCAAGGTATTGGCCAAGAAAGGTACTAGAACAGTGAAATCACTTACTTCCGGTGAAAAAGGCGAAACAATTACCGTTGTTGCTTGTTGCAACGCTATCGGCAATTTTCTCCCACCTGTTCTGATTATCAAGGGTAAATAAAAACCCGAATTCGAAGAAGGACTTCCTCCTGGTTCAAAAGTTTATATGCAAAAGAAATCAGCATATATTTCCTCAGAACTTTTTTACAAGTGGCTGACCGAACATTTTATACCCCGCAAGCCTCCAGGAAAGGTATTACTAATTTTAGATGGTCATTCATCTCATTCCAGTGCTGTCAATATGCTAGAAACTTCTCGTGACAATGATGTGATACTGCTTTGTTTACCTAGTCATACTACTTCTGCTTTGCAACCATTAGACGTATCTGTATTCGGACCATTTAAAAATACTATTATGCGGAGACAAACAATTTTATTCGCACCAATCCACAAAAAAACTGAACCGGTACAATGCTGGTCAACTGATGGCAAGGGCGTGGATTCGAGCAACGATACCTGCCAATGCAATAAATGGTTTTCGCCACAGCGGAATTTATCCAGTCAATCCAAATGCTCTGTCTGATGCTGAATTTGCTATATCAGATATTGCATTGGGGGAGCTTACGCAGGAACAAGAGCCTGAAACTATCATAAATGAAGCTGAGCAGAACAGTGTGAACCAGAGTTGCACGCCACCAAGGCCATCGTCAAGTCTTTTGGCTCTTTCTCATGATTGTTTAGCCCTAGGAGATGGTGAGATTGAAAATTACATTTTAGATAATACTGAACTATCATTGCCATCGCTGATATCTTTAAATGAGTCACAGAACAAAGATCAACAAAAGAAACACCATCGAAATTTTTACATCAATCATCTCCTATACCAAAAATTCCGCTGAGTATGTCTAAAAGGGCTAAACAATCAGCAGAAATTTTAAACTCGAATGATAAAATAATCGAGAAGAAAAATAAAACTGAGAAAGTAAAGAAAACAACTGTAATGAAACAAACGAAAGAAACAATAAACAAACCAGTTGGTAGCAAAGAAAAGATTACGAAGAAAAAGGGCGTCTACAAAAAATAAAAATCAAAACAATATAGAGATATTACTAGCAGTGAATCAGAATCAGATAGCACAGATTTTATTGAACTGACTAAAGGAAGGGCTCTAAGGAAAAGAAAAACTCGTATCTACAGTTCTTACAGTGACAATGAAGAAAATGTTATAAGTTCAAAAATATCTAAAGGAAAAGCAACTAAAGGGCTACTAATAAAAGGTGAAAAAAACGAATTGTCTATTGGAAACACTAAAAATATATTACAAGTAAAAAATGTTAATTTAAAAATAGAAAATACCAAGAAAGAAGTTTCAGTTCATGATTATTGTGTAGAATGTTTTGAAAATTATAATTTAACTAAATCGAAATCAGATTGGATCGAATGTCAGATGTGTCGAATGTGGTTGCATGAAACTTGTTCAACACTCAAAAACCATTGCAAGAGATGTGGCAAATTGAAAAGCTTGACTTCTGGTGATAATCAATGCTAATGCCAAAGTTGATTACCATATTTTTAATATTTAAGATAAATACTAATATGTATTTAATTAAAAAATTACATGTTCACTAACTTACAATTTAAAACCATAGTATTTTTAAGTGTTGATTAGGTAATAATTTAACTTCTCTTAGTACTTAGTACATAATGAAGGGTCTCAATAAGTTATGAAGACTGAATCCTTACTTAATAGAGGCTAATGCCAAAGTTAATTCTAATTTTGTTTATAGTTCTATCTTCAAAATAAATAATAACATTATATTTTTAGTTTGGACACTTATTTACTATTTTGGAGTCTATTATTCTTATAATTTTATAATTATAATTTAACTTTAATTCATACTTTATAAAACATTGTATTTAATAATAAAAATTGATTATTTAAATTAATATAAGTTCATTTTTATTAGAAAAAAAAACAGACGGGCATCTATCCTCACATTGGGCAAGTATCCCCCCCAACTATTTTTAACGTTAGGCTAGTATCCGCTATAGTAGGCAACTATCCTCTTTTTTAGAGGTCATAATAATCTGGATTTACTTAAAATGTATAATATTTATATTTTTTTATACATAGGGTATGTTAGAAGATTAATGAACTATGTTTGAGAATACACTTTAAATAAAAAATGTACTGGTACACATTTTTTAAAGGAGCTTTTTAAAAAGTGTGGCAACTATCCGTATTTTACCCTATGCCAAACAGCAATCCACACTGTTCAAGGAAATGATGGGCATTTTCATAACGCGTACCAGTTTCGCGGAACTAAACGACTGATTTGAGTGGACGATTATTATTTTTGAATCACCCCTACATACCCGGCACGAAGAGGATGTATTTTTTCATTTCAAATCATGTTTCAATCACAATTCCGACTGCGCCATAGAAAATATGGAGAAAGTCAAAAATTGATGCTTCGTCGCTGATGAGTTATGTCACTCCGACGAGAAGTCTGAGGCAGCGAAAACTGCTAACTCTTTGTCTTCTAATAGTCTTTTGTATCAGCATTTCCCCAAAAGCGACAATTCCTTAGAATATATTTTGAACGGCGGAAACCGCGTCCATTTGAAAATAAAATATATACTTCAAGATTGAATTGACTTCAATGATTTTGAAGAGGCTCCCCTAATGTGCGGGTTTATGTTGAATAAAAAAGAACCAATACTCCGAATAACGGAATTCATCAGGACTTCAGGTTTGGCGAAAACTAATTCCAGAGTGAACAGACAAAAAAAAGGAAGATTAATTCAAATGATGAATTGTCAAATCCGGGTCAGTGTGTGGAAAGTTGGAATAAAAAAGTTCGTCCAGCAAATAGAAATTATCAAAAGAGATATACCTTAACAGGCCGTCGGTTGTTCTTCATAAAACAACTGCTGCCTCATCATTATTCACCGACGAGATGTGATTTCACAATAGGAAATAGTCTGCCAGAAGAAATTAAAAACTGGAGGAAGGATGATGATAATAACATATAATTATAATAAATTACAATAATAAACGAGTTCGAAACCTGCTTATTTAATAAATATGAGCGACATCCCTATAACATAAAATTCTCAGATCCACTCGTTGCTAAACGTCCCTTTGATATCATTCACACTGAAAAATTTTTAAAAGTTTAAAATTTAAAGAAATAACTAACTTTCTGAATTGTTTAGGAGCTGTCAACGGTAAGCATATCAGAATAAGAAAGTTTATCAATTTATAACTGTTGACATCGGTTTGTATGGCACTGCAAGTGATTCGCACGTATTCCGATTTTCCAATTTTGGAAAAAGGTTGGAACAGAGTACCTTGAACCTACCGGTTGATTAACCATTGAGAAACGATCCAGAGGAGTACCGTTTGTTTTTCTAGGGATTCATCAACCCTGAAGAAGATATTCAACTATCGACTGACCAGAGCAGGAAGAATAGTCGAAACTGCATTTGGTATTTAGCCCAATAAATGGAGAATATAACATCGACCGTTAGATGCAAATATGCCATTTTGTGTCTCGATTATAAAATGTTGCTACTAGCTGCATATTGCACAATTTCGTTAGTGCGAGGGATGGTAGTCCAACTTACGCTTCCAAAGAATGCACATTGCCTAACATCAGATCCACAAATGAACCCGATACTTAGATAGGCAGCGTTGTGCTCGAGAGATTTTTAGAGTATTTTGTAATTTGGCAATATGAAAAAGTTTGTTAATCTTCGGCATTTATTGTTAGTGGATAATGGTCCTCTTACATGAGAATCTCAGCCGAGGATTAATCAAAAACCAACATTCTCACGAGCTTTCTTCGAAATTTTAAAAAATCCGACCAGTAACAGAAATTACTTGTTTTCCAAATCCTGACTTTATACAGCATTAAACGTTTTTCTGCAGTTTTAAGAAGGAAAAGAAGATGGCGGATAACTTTCAACTCGCGATCAAATGTTTTTGAACAGCATCACCAAGAGGAAAACGGTAATGTTCGTAAATTTACGAGATTTTGTGTTTCTATTAGAAAAAGTACGTGAACATATTTCTAAAAGCAATACTAATTTTCGGAAATGTGTTAGTGCGGAAAAAAGATTGGCAATAAACCTGTGGTATCGGGCTAGTGGTGATTCATATACCAGTCTCTAATGCATGTTTAATGTTTCCAAACAATTAATTTCAACAATCATTCCTGAAGTCTGTCGGGCAATAGTGAATATATTGATAGACTTCAAGTGCAAATTATCCGTGCAAACAGAATCCATAATATGATGATGTAATCATTTTTTCATATCGATACGTCGATAAGATGACCAGATCGCCAGAAAAAAAAAACAATGAAACGAAAAACTAGGTTTTTTTAGTATAGAATTATTCGTAAGAGGCTGGCTTGGTTTGAATCGATATTAAATTGTTGAAGTTAACATTCCCACATAACAAAATTTCGCCAAGAAACCTCACACCGAGACTAGGTGATTAAAAGAATTTATGACCTACAAACATGGATGCCTACAAAATAATCATCCAATTCGTTTGCTACCGCATGTACGGTTAACTCCGCAAATTCCCAAGGGCATTAAGATTGTGCAAAAAATTTTCATTGGAATCATCAATTTCTCAAGTTCGTTTGAAGGAGCGGTACCCAAGTTACATCTATAACGAGTTACAAAGTTCCAGATGTCATATTGATATTTATTCTTCTTAATATAATCGAATGATGTGAATTGGCAAATTTTATATATACATTTCTTAGTTGGATAAGTTTCATTCGCAGAAAGTAATCGACTTACATGCAGCAAATTCGAACTTCACTTTCTTTGTAATGTATATTCATGAAAATTTGATTGACTTTAGAATCAGTCTACATTTCTGCGACTATTTCAGATATTAAATTCCTATGCGTTACAATTACTGTTGTTTAAATAGTGTCATACCGCCCCCCTTTGAAAATCAGTATGTAATAAATGGTGTTTCAATATTCGCAACATTTTAGTCAGTATGAAAATTGCATCATCAAATTGGTTTGAAATTTCAAAACCACAAATATCATATGAATAAAACTTTATGTCCAATTTAGATGAAAAAATCCACGCTTCCAACTTTTTGGTGTTTATACATTTGACAATAACAGCGAATCAAGGTGGAATTTCTCGAGATCGTCTACATTTCTGTCAGATTTTACAGTTGTATTTCGTTTAAAAATTTCATGCAAAAAATGTGGAAAATTGAAGACATCATTATCAAAATGGAATGAAAAAAAATTGGGACACAAATTTCTCAGAAATGTATGCGAACCTTTGCTTACAGATTATAATATTACATATAGCGAATTCCTATAACTCGAAATATTAACAATTTTTGTCAATCCGATTCTTCAATAAAATATAGCGGTCATTAATATCAGGTCTGGAACGCGGTGTATATTTCAAAAATGTCTTCCCATCACCGATTCATGTCCTCGCAATCGATTGATTTATATATGAAATGTTTGTTTTTTTCTTGAAAGTTGGTGTGAGCCAAGAAGTTTTGAACAGTTTGGTTGCTCCTAAACTTTCGTTTTATTTTCTGCGACTATTGGGCATCAGAAGACGCAATGTAGACTTTCTTATTCTGAGGAACCTTACTTATTCCAAAAGGTTTTGGTCATGTAGGCAGATTTTGAAAGAATTATGTTTCTTTCGGGCACATTATTGATTACCGATTATCAATTTATTTACATAAATCCGATATCACCATTTGTGTTCAGTCCATTAATCCAAATATGAAAGTCGCGCCGCGTACAAACTTCCTTGGTTCATCGACGAATTTTCGCATCATACACCGTCATTTCCCATGCTTCACTGATCCTGCAATGAATTATGGACCAAACATGTTTTTTTCTTAAACGAAAATGCTGACTAATTGGACACTGCTTCTGTCATTAACGTTTTGATCGGAGAATGAGTGACACTTTTTGGGCACCAGGGCCTCCACCTACTGCAAATCGGCCCACAAATTCGAAAAATAGTATGATTGCCTCGATCCTCCATTGTTATCGCCATTAACCACGTCCCAAGCATATTACAACTTCAAAGTGATGAACCACAGTCCTCTCAGTAGCGATTGTAAAATTTTATATTTCAGTTACAGTTTCCGAGTACAGAAACCTCTTGTCAAGACACAAGCAGAAGCAAACTATAAATTAACTTGATTAAATAGAATTTACATTCTTTTTACATTCAATGGTATTCCACATGGTTCCATTACTTGTAGCAAAATTACTGAAATCAAAATACTTGTTCATCGACATCATACAATTACATATTAAAAATAGGTGTCAATAAAAACTTTTAGTCTACATAATACCATCAACGCCAGCAACAAGATAGTAATATATCTGAGAAAATAAAAGTAGCTACTGATTACACATTTGAAATCTGTGGTACAATTATACCACATATTACATGTTACAATACACATTACATTGTTCCGTACTGAAAAAAATTCTCGTTTCAAATTCCAAGTATACTTTACATAACAGTAAACGAATTCATCAATAAGCAGAATTATAACAATTTCTGGAAACAGTGAATAGTTTACTACGATCGCCTACTTGAAATACTCGATTGTATTAGGGCTACAAAAGCCCTAGCAGAACTTGGACAAACAAATTGTAAAATAGTAGTTCCACGTAGCCAAGTATTCCAAATTGACGATTAATTTTAAAACGAGAACAGAATAGTAGAAATATATAAGCGATACATTCAAACTATAAATGAGACCGCAAAAAAGAAATCTATTCGTATATTTCAGAAAGAAAAAATGTGTTATTATATCATCATATAATTTTATAACAGCATCGTATAATCACCAAAAAAGTTCCTTTGTTACAATGTATTTAGGTACATACATATACTTGGTTTTATGAAGCGCAATAATTACTCCCAAAAAATTAATGTAAGAATCAGCCTAAATTATGTGATAAGATCATCATGCAGTACGATATTTAAGTTTCGGAACTTCAACCAATTTGAATGGATAGCAATAAGTTTTGTGTTTACCGATTCAATTGTGGTGCGTGGGTCTGTTAGGCACAGCGCGCCTAGTCACGTTTGAATATTTCGTCACTGAACATCGTTTTCGATTATTTGCACATTTTTTTCTCGCTTCGTGAAAATGAATAATAAAAATTATAATTTGACAAATCCCCATGACATTGAAGAGTTAAGTCGTCTAATAAATGATGAATCATTATTCTTACCTGAAGAAAATTGCGACAAAACTGAAGATAATGTAGAAAACAGAACTTTTAATGACCAGGAGAAAATAATTTTCAATTACCGTCATTGCCGTACATGGCGCTTATTTGAAAATGCGTTCGGTATTTTGGAACAAAGTTTCGAGTTTATTTAAGGAAAATCAACTCCAAGCCTGGTCATGTCGAGAAGATCATTTTAATTACATGTATTCTCCATTATTCCAATAATATACGTATACTAAGGACCGCATCTACCGAAGATAATAATTGTATTCCCAGAAATTTGCCATCATGCACAACAAAATGCTGTAAGTGCTAGGGAGCTATTTACCGATTTCTTTTTTTTTGGATCTGTTGCCTGGCAATACAAAGTAATATACCATATTAAATTAATCCGTTGTACTGACGAGGCCAGGGGTGCAGTGGGCCGAAACGTGTTTTAAACCACTTCGTTTCTAAATGTTACGAATGACGAAAACCCATTGTCCTTAACGTTTCAGAGACAAAAATAAGTGAGTTTTTTATAACATCTTTTATGTTCGTACGTCATATCGTTTTAAATTCTTTACGTATATATATATATATGTCAGCCACTTTTTTTATTTCAAATATAAAATAAATAATTTATATTAATGACGTAGCAATAAATCCTTCTATTTACTGGAGATTTATGTTCTTGCGTTATTTGATATTTTCGATACCCTGAGTGGTCCGAGCGTGACAATCGACCATAAACAGAACACTTGTTGATAAAGCACAAATGCGTGGGAATTGGGTTCTCGAAACACGTGTGAATATTTTTCGAGAGCAAAATCAGGGACAGGGCGACAGTTGTCGTCGAGAGGTCCTGGGGATTGCTAGCCCAACCTGACATCAGAAGTGGCAAGTTTCCTACGTGCGTTGGATTTTACGTGTCGGCAAAAAAAAAATGAGTGAACCAATGAGTGAACCCAGTGAAGATGTTCCAATCGAAGAGGTGAACGAAATAAAAGAAGTGCAATCTGGGAATAAAATTGAACAATTGCTGGAGGAAATTGTTAACCTACAACGTCTAGTATCCCATCAGACGACACCGGCTTCAACTAGTTTCAACAGTACGCCGATGCGATTACCAAATTTTGATTCATCAAAACACGGCGTAGATCCGGAAAGTTGGTGTTTATTGGTTGACGAATTCGTAAAACTAAACGAACTAAACGGCGTAAAGTTGATAATGGCATTATCTTCTTCATTTTCCGGCGACGCGGAAGAATGGTTCATTCGTTCTCGACCACTATCTATGACTTGGCCAGAAATTAGAGCAGAATTTTTATCTGTATTCGCTAAACCGATCGACTCACTGGAAAATTTTGAAGAAGCAATTAAAGGACGCACAAAGCCCCCAGAAGGTACAACTCTTCTTGAAGAAGCGCGACATACAACACGACTAGCGCTACAATTGCTGAAAGATCGTGAAAACGATGAAAGTTTCGCAGTGTTATTTGGGTGTCATCTAGTTGCGAATCGAAGCTATGAAGCACGCTCGCGCCTTCGTGAAAAATTACCCAAAACATTAACTGAAATGTGCACGCTTTTTCGTGTAAATTTGGGAAAAAGACCGGCGCTAGTTCGGGACAATCAACATATTGCACCGAAGCGTCGTATATTGAACTCACCAGAGGAACGACCAAGATGTTATATCTGCAATCAACGGGGACATAAATCATATGACTGTAACTTCAAGAAGACTCCGCCAACAGGGGAACCTCTTATGAAGAAAATGCGAGTTGCTGATACTTCGTCCCTGAAAAGGAGACACCTGCAAACCGGAAGAAAATCGTCTGTTTTAATTGCCATGAGTCGGGACACATTTCAAGGCATTGTCATTTGAAATCACGGGTGAAACGGGCGACATTTGCTGACAAAGGGGTCGAAGAAAAGTGCATAAATATGTGCAATAGTCAGGTCGTTGTGTGCGAGGAAATGCGCGTTCCTTCCGGTAAGTTTTTGACTTTCCTTTTTGATTCGGGATCTGATTGTACAATTGCAAGACAAAGTATTTCTTCACAGTTAATGGGAAAAGTGGAAAATAATTTGATATCACTTAAAGGGTTGGGAGAAAATTCCGTATTTTGTACAGAACAAATATTATCCTTAGTTACCATCCAAAATTTAAATGTTGAGTTGCTTTTTCATGTAGTACCAGATAACTGTATTTCTTTTAACGTAATTGTCGGGAGAGATTTAATCGAGCAAAATATCGATGTTAGTCTTGGTCAAACTGGACTTAAATTATCGATAAGAAAGTCCGTGTCTGTATGTGCTTCTTCCGAACTAAAAGCGAAACTAATTGATACTGATCTTAATACGGATGAAAAAAATAAGCTACAGTTACTGATAGAAAAATACGACAAATTCTTTGTGCGCGGAACCCCAACTGGCCGTGTTACAACAGGACAATTGGAAATACGGTTAAAAGATGCGAAAAAAACTGTCCAACGGCGACCTTATCGCTTATCGATGAGCGAACGCGAAATAGTCCGAATGAAAATTTCTGAATTATTAAATGCAAATATCATCCAACCCAGTTCATCACCATTCGCAAGCCCAGCACTTTTAGTAAAAAGAAAGACGGGTCGGATCGTCTAGTAGTAGATTATCGAGAATTGAATGCCAATACGATAAAGGACAAATACCCGTTGCCATTGATTAGCGATCAAATTAACCGTTTACATGGTGCATTTTATTTTACCTCTCTGGACATGGCAATGGGCTTTCATCAAATACCGATACATCCCGAATCGGTATCAAAAACTGCCTTTGTTACGCCTGAGGGACAATTCGAATACTTAACTATGCCTTTCGGCCTCACCAATGCACCATCTGTTTATCAACGAGCTATTGATAACGCGCTGGGAAATCTACGTCACACCGTCGCCGTTTCATATATCGATGACGTACTAATTCCCGCCAAATCATTCTCTGAAGGTTTAGATCGTTTGGAAAAAGTTATTGTTGCATTAGTAAACGCAGGTTTTTCGTTTAATTTGGACAAATGTCATTTTTTTAAGATGGAGGTTGAATATCTCGGATACCTCGTTCGTGCGGGCGAAATTAGACCAAATCGCAAAAAAATAGAGGCTTTGACGAATTCTCCAATACCAAACACTTCAAAACAAGTCCGACAATTTTTAGGGTTAGCATCGTATTTTCGTCAGTTTATCCCTAAATTTTCATCGATTGCGGCACCTTTATACAAACTGACAGTTGGTAATCCGAAGACTATCAAATGGTTACCTGAACATCAAACAGCACGTGAAATTTTGATTCATCATTTAACCAATGAACCAGCTCTTATTATTTTCGACCCAAAATTGCCGACTGAACTTCATACCGACGCTAGTTCAATAGGATACGGTGGAGTTTTATTACAAGCATCAAATTCCAGAAAACATCCAGTAGCTTATTTTAGTAAAAGAACTACCGAAACAGAATCACGATATCATTCTTATGAACTTGAAACATTAGCTGTTGTTAATTCTGTAAGACATTTTCGTCATTTCCTTCAAGGCAAATATTTCGTTGTAGTCACTGATTGTAATTCACTTAAAGCCTCACGGAATAAAATTGACCTAACTCCTCGAGTCCATAGATGGTGGGCGTTTTTACAAGCATTCGATTTTGACATCCAATATCGTAATGGTAATCGCTTGTCGCACGCTGATTTTTTGTCGCGAAACCCCCTTCCGCCTGTTAAGAAGTCTCCGCAGGATTCAAAAAAAATGCTAACAAAAATAGTTTGTCTATCTACCCTACATAACGATTGGTTATTAGTAGAACAACAACGGGACGACAGTTTGTTACAACTTATGACAAAATGGCGAGCACACGAATTGCCTCCAACGATAATTAAAACATACGATGTAAGAAAAAATGTATTGTTACGTCAAATACAACGTAGGGAATATCAAAATGGCTTCCAGTTGTCCCTCGATCAATGATTTGGTCAGTAATAAATCACGTTCATTCAGAACTACAACATGTAGGTTATGATAAAACGTTAGATAAATTATACGATTGTTATTGGTTTCCGAAAATGCGCAAAAATGTAAAAATTTTTATTGAAAACTGCATCGTCTGCAAATCTGTTAAAAGTCATACAGGGCCAATACAAGCTAGTTTGCACCCAATACCTAAAACGTCAATACCTTGGCATACGATACATGTAGATATTTCGGGTAAATTAAGTGGAAAAAGCGATCAAAAGGAATACGTATTGGTTATCATTGATGGATTTTCAAAATTCGTCTTATTGTACCATATTTTCAGTCTAACGGGTGCACAAGCGACAAAAACAATTACCGAATTTACATGGTTATTTGGAGCTCCGCATCGTATAATAGTCGATCAGGGAAGTTGCTTCAAAAGTTCTGAATTCAAAAATTTTTGCTCCTCAAATAAAATTGAACTTCATTTCATAGCCCATAATACGCCTCGCGCAAATGGCCAAGTCGAACGTGTCATGCAAACATTAAAAAATATGTTAGCAGTAGTTGAAGCAGAACCAGATGCGAAATGGCAGGAAAGACTCGGTCCAATTCAGTTAACAATGAATAGTACTAAACACAAAATTACTGAATTCAGTCCTTCAGAATTGTTGTTCGGTACGGAAATTCGTTCACTATCAATTCACAAGATTCGTTATACAACGGATGGTTACGATGACGAAGATTTGTTACCATTATCTGTAGTACGTGAAAAGGCAAAAAAAAATATGATGTCAGCAGCTCAAAAATCAATTACTCGTTTTAATGCATCAAAAACATCAGTGCGACCTTATGCAGTAGGCGAATTTGTGTTTGCTAAATGCAATGAACGAATGTTAAATAAATTGGATCCTAAATTTCGCGGTCCTTATCGCATCACAAAAATCCTCCCAAATGATCGATACGAATTAGAAAGTATGAAAACACAACGGCCTGGTCGCGTTTGTAAATTTGCACATGATCAATTGCGTCCCGTACCCTCGGGCGGTGTGGCAAATACTATAACATTTGAATCCGGCAACCCACTGGACAATACCGACGCACCGGCTCCAGGTGATGAGGATGGAAAAGTAAAAACAGGTAAAAAAAAATTTTGAGAAGTATCTAGTACAGCCATGATTGCGTGTTCTTGATGATGGTCGCAATGAAAAAAAAAAAATCATTTGGTTCAATGTGTTGTTGATTGCTGAGATGATGGAAGCAACTGCGGTTGCGTGTTATGATTAAATGTATTGCTGGTCGCTGCGGTGACCAAGGCAACTGCGGTTGCGTGTGAGGATTCATACCTCAATGTTGTAACGAAAATGAGAACTACTGCGGTAGTTGTTGATAATGATGTGTCGCTGCGGTGACGAAGACTACTGCGGTAGTTGTTGATAATGATGTGTCGCTGCGGTGACGAAGACTACTGCGGTAGTTATCGAAATTGTGTCGCTGCGGTGACGAAGACAACTGCGGTTGTACTTGTAGGCCTGGCTTAATGGGATGAATTACTTTCTAAAATTGGGAGGGAAATACAAAACAAAACACTCATATGCGAAATGCCATTTCAGCTAAAGTGAAATTAGAAATCACACTGAGATACCTAGCTGTCGGAGACGCAATACAAACGCTATCAGTACTTCATCGAGTTGGAAGATCTACAATATCCGAGTTCATACCCGAAGTTTGTTCAGCAATATCCAAAGCTTTGAAGGATTATATGCGGGTAAGTAATTTGTTATGAATATCAAATTGTTTTATTTTTGAACAATCATCGAAACATAGTATTAAAAACTTTACTTTAAGAAGAATGGTAACAAAAACAGTGGAAAAAGTTCTAGATTTATGCTTCATTTAGAAAATTCATTTGAACGTTTTTCGCGGAATTAGAAGTGGAGGGATGAATCGGAAATTCTGAATACGGCATGGGCATGTTATTAGAATGAGGAACTGTGGGAATACTTGAAATTGCAATGTTATTATTACTTACAGTTGACGGAATGAAGGTGGAAGGTGAATTTGAAAATATTGAAATTGAATTATTCTGTATGTATATGTCGACGTCTTGCTGTTGTTAAAAGTTGTTGAATCTCAGCTTGAAGGCCCAACGCCTCATATAAGGGCAAACTTCTCAATTGCGATGCCACATTAAGTTCAAAAAAATGAAATTCATCTTCTTCCTTTCTAGTGTTTATCACAGAAGAAATATTTTCAAGTCGGTTGAGGGCTTCCGCAACGCCAGGTGATTCGGTCGACTTCCGCATTTTTCTTCGTTTTGGGGAATATTCTTTGGGTCGTTGCGTCACCTCAGGCAGATCAATTGATGATGCCGATGGTGAAAACATTGTGTTCATATCTTCCAAATTACTCAATTCGGAAGGTTGCGATGACATTTCTGATTCCTGAGAAATATTTCTAATTATCCAAACAATAACAAACTACGAAAACTTTTTTTGAACAAATGCTTTCCATGAGATACATTTCCACTTCAAAATTGTATTCAACCGTTATGTTATTCATTTCAGATCCCCACTTATGATGAATGGAAGCGTATTGAACACGGTTTTAGAACCAAATGGAATTTTCCTGGATGTATCGGAGCAATGGATGGGAAACATATCAATATTTTTTCACCCGATGATTCGTCCAATTTCTACAATTACAAAGGTTGCCACAGTATTGTTCTCCTTGCATTGGTTGACGATGATTACTGTTTTTCGTATGTGGATATTGGAACAAATGGAAGAGCATCTGATGGAGGTATTTTTGAAAATCGAAATTAGGCAGAGCATTAGAAAATGGGACACTCAATTTGCCAGATCGATCGGTTATAGTAGCGGATGCTGCTTTCCTCTAAAACCGTATATAATGAAACCATATGCAAAAACATCAACGCATAAAGAAAAATATTTAATTATCGTTTGTCGAGGGCCAGACGAATTGCGGAAAATGCCTTTGGGATTTTGGTAACAAGATTCCGAGTATTATTGAACACAATAGATATGACACCCAACAAAGTGGATACTATCACATTGGCTGCTTGTTCTCTACATAATTGGCTTCGAAAAACATCCCCAATGTATGTTACTGAACGATGCGTTGACCTCGAAGATATACACCAACGAATTATTTTACGAGGAACGTGGAGAGACCAGTTAAACAATGTATTAAGAAATCTTCCACCCACACGTAATAATCATTTCAAGGCAGGCGATGGAAATTAGAAATGCTTATGCAGAACTTTTCGAAACAACAGAAGCGGTACCATGGCAAGACAAAATGATCAACATGTAATTGATATGTATACGTAAATAAATACTTACTAATTCGGATGAAATAGTTTCACGATAATCATGTGTGTCCCTTTATAAAACTGTCCATTTCATCAAACCATATTAATGATGGTTTGTAAATCTCTGATGTACCGGCTCCAGATCGTTTTGACGCTTGCATTTTTTTTAACTCCGCATGGTATACCGACCTTAAATTTTTTATTTTTGTCTTTACCATTTTAATTGTTAAATTGGAATCGTTCATTGATTCCAACAATTCTTGGTATGCGTTATTTCGCGCTATATTATTCTTATATAGTGGCGATTTTATGTTCCACAAACATTCGTGGCGTCTATAAATTGAAACAAACAGAGATGTTTTCTCATCTCCCAACGAGCTATTTCGATAAGATTATATTTGGTACAGCGACAAATGCAATCAATCGCAACTGGCATGCCAGTAAGCCACGGCGTTCACACATGCTTATTCGGTACCTCTTTTTCACCCGCACCTCAGGTAGCATGCTCGAAAATCAAACGCTTGTCGATCTAGTGGCATGCCACCAAGTGGCATGCCAGTAGATTGCCCGTCGCTTGACACACATGCCAGTGGCATGCTTCTGGCTTATGAGCATGCCAGTAGGTGGCATGTCTGTCAGTACCTTAATGGCTGGAGTATTGTAATTTGTAGCGGCGCTGAAAATTGGCCGCCAATGATTGGACAGTCATTGTAAGATGTGTTTTTTGAGGTTGCGATTGTGTGAATTCATTGGAAGCTTATTTGTTGCAACCACAGTTGAGTTATTTAAGGGTAAATCTGAGTTACTATTGTAAATAGTAAGAAGCGTCTCTTAGATTTGAGACTTTGATTGAATAGGCCGTGGCGTTTTGGTATGATAATTACTCGATTCCTAAAGTCAGGATGGATGAGCGGTGAAAAGAAGTAATAGAAGATACTTTGTTTCAGGGCACGAGTAAACCTTTTGGAAATGGCGACCAGGGACGGCCGCATGTCAGAATGGCCGTGTCAGCCACTTTTTATTTCAAATATAAAATAAATAGTTTATATTAATGACGTAACAATAAATCCTTCTATTTACTGGAGATTTATGGTCTTGCGTTATTTGATATTTTCGATACCCTGAGTGGTCCGAGCGTGACAATCGACCATAAACAGAACACTTGTTGATAAAGCACAAATGCGTGGGAATTGGGTTCTCGAAACACGTGTGAATATTTTTCGAGAGCAAAATCAGGGACAGGGCGACAGTTGTCGTCGAGAGGTCCTGGGGATTGCTAGCCCAACCTTACATATATATTCATTTCAACTGCATACACTTCAGGGGCCCTATGTTTGAGTTCACTCAGAAATTTCGCAAGCGATATACCACTTGCAACGGTGTGAGCGATGTCGTAACTTGATACGAATCGTCAATAATTGGAAGCTAATTCGGTCACGTGATTGTGTGGAGTATCATAACCTCATTCACGATGTAAATATTTCGGTTATTTCTTTGAAACGATTTTCCTATTTATTTTGTGTTAAATGTGAATGTTTTCACTATTTATATACGGTTGTATAACCGTTATATTACGGTCGCGTGACTGTGACAATGCACCGAGGGGCCGTTCGTTTGTGTGTATGTACGCGAAAGGACGTGGGGTCGATAACGGGCGGAATTTAGGGAAAATCCGGATTTTCGGGGGCGGGATCGGGAGACGAGGGGGTCTATTTGTTCAAGTTCGAAAACGGGCCGGATCGGTCGTTCGGCCGTCGAGATATCGACGGCGCCGCCTTTTTTTTTCGCGAATTTTTTCCGACGTCGCTCTTGGAGTAGGGGTCGGAAGGGGGCTCGGCCGATCCGGGAAGAACGGTATTTTATCGTGGGTATTTTTTCATGCTCTCCAACCCGGAAGTTAATACGTGTTTTTGCGAAAAACCGAAAATCGTCGATTTTCGCGAAACATTCAAAATTCACATCTCGAAAAGTAAGCGGGATAGAAGAACGCGGTTTGCGTTTTCGAAAAGGGCGTCGGCGGCTCTTCTTTTTCGCCCTTCTACGCGATCGCGTAGCTTCCGCCCTTCCGGCCGTAAAAAATTCGCAAACGCGAAAATTTTCGTTTTTCCCTTACATCTCGGAGGCGGTAGGTCGGACGACGCGACGATCTTCTAGTCGTCGTTCCCGAACGACGCGGCGCGTCTTTCGCTAGAAGGTGCGGAAACTGTAGGACCTTTGGTTATCGAAATGGAAAAAAATCGGGTTACGCGAATCGATTTTTCGGGGGCGCCCTTCGCTCCGAAAAAATTCCGATTCCTTTTTTCGAATAGACGATAAACGGGGCTTATTTCCTTCTCGATACGTCGCGGACGTACGATCTACCGATTTCCCGGAAAAAATTTCGAAACTAAACCGTTCCGATCGCAAACACGTTTCCTTCCGTAATATCTCGCTATCGCGTCGCCTGTCGAATTACCGCTTACGCGAAAATATTTGAAAAAATTAACTACGTTTTGTCGAAAGAACGCGAGGCCCTAAGTAAAGCCGTTTACAAGAAAAACTACAAAATATCGAGAAAAATCGACAAATTTCCTTGTGTGCCGAACCTATACGATTGCGCTCCGGAAAGTTTCGAACGAACGTCGACCCATCTAGCAGGCCCGCATTCGAACGTTCAATCGCGACGTGCCGATCGAACGAAACGATCGATTTCTTAAGATTCGCCTCTGGACGACGACGATGGCGTTTGTATAAACATTAAATATAACCTCACATTTATTTCGGTTCTTTTCAGAGGATTTGTTATTATTATTATTAATTACACATAATCGACACGAATAATGGAAGGAGTAAAATCTGATGATGACGAATATCGGGAAGATGATGCCGAGTTGTTAAACAGAAATTAAAATTGACGGTTACTCGTGTGCTTACTAACTTCGAGGAGCAACAACGACCAAAGAGCAACGATGGAAAAGTCGACGTGGAAAAGAACGTTAGGCGTTTGTAAAAGTTTGTATTTTTGATAAATCTGCTCCCCCGTTTTTTCTCATCGACACTACCTACCACCACCGTGTATATCGGATTTGTTTTCAGGTTAAATTTGAGGAATCCATTGGGACAATAACAAGATGATTCATCGGGAAAAAGACGATGACGACGACAATGAATAAACAATAATGATTAATCCCGAACAAATTGCGTCCGTTTGTTTTTTTTATTCGAGTAACTTTGGCCATTTATAAGAAACTTGACTCGATCCATTATGAAATGTGTTCATTTTTTCGGTTGTGGTGATAAGAGATGATGATATAAGAGCGGAAGAAGGCATCTTCGAGACCAAAATAATAAATAAATGAACGATTGGAACGATGACGGACAAAAGTCAATTTTATTCCGAAAAACTTGAACCTTTTTTGGCAAGTCTAATTTGTTTCCATAATTCCAATAATGAATATAACAATTTTTTTCAGACAAAACAATGCTCGCCTAAAAAGTGGCTTATTGTTATAAAAGAAAAGAATAAACGTAATTTTTTCATATCAAAATGGAAAGTCTGATGAAGGATTCCGTTTGGAATGTTTAAAAATATCGTCCCAAGTTAAAACGTGTATTGTTGGTTGCTTGCTTGCGAGCTAAGGAGCAGTTACTTTACTGTGTACTACAGACTCTTCGAGACCAAAATGATAAATAAATGAACGAGTGGAACGATGACGGACAAAAGTCAATTTCATTCCGAAAAACTCGAACCTTTTTGGTAAGTCTAATTTGTTTCGATGATAATTCCAATAATGAATATAACAATTTTTTTCAGACAAAACAATGCTCGCCCACAAGGTGGCTTATCGTTATAAAACAAAAGAATAAAAGTAGCTTTTCCATATCGAAAAGGAAAGCCCGATGAAGGATTCCGTTCAGAATGTTTAAAAATATCGTCCTTCCTTCAAACGTGTATTGTTGTTGTTGGTTGCTTGCGAGCTAAGGAGCAGTCACTTTACTGTGTACTACTGTCTGTGACTATCTACGGTTGCGTAACATTACAACCTGGATCATTTTTTTTTTTCGGTTCTTCAAAAGATGTAACAGCACACGAATGCAGTTGACTGCAGGAAATGTTGTAGGACTTATCAAAACCGTCATGTGGCTGTTATGTTATCTGGTCGGTCTCACGACCGCAGTCAAAGGTAATAAATGAGATAAGCTCCTTGACTGCTTGTCTGGTCGACAGTACAGATCGAGCGCTCTGCATGGAAAAACGATATGCCATTTAAGCGTAGCGCCACAGCTGGGCAACTATATCCATCCAAGAAAATATTCAACGTCGTACTGACGGTCGCTGATAACGACGGCAGCCGAGCAGTGTGGCCGGTCGCGGTCAGTGCAGGTGCAGTAGCAGCAGCAGTAGCAAAGATGGCTACGGCATAAGGGGCAAAACGGACAGCTGCAAATGAATGGTGGAATGATGTCGAGATATAAAAAAACCATGGAAAACTGTCATGAATTAGTCCCACAGCTTCAACGGCAACAACGAAGGGGAATAAAAAACCAAAAACAAAACGATGAAAGAACATTTTGAATTTTTGATCAGTCGTCCTATTTCGTCCACAATTGTTAATACGTACATCAGATTTGTAAATCGTTGCTTTTCTTTTAGTTACTTTGTTAAGTAATTTAAATTGAAACATATTTAAATAATCATATTTCAAGTAATAGGAATTTTTTGTATGATGAGCAATGCAACCAGAAGCGGAGGGCGATAGACGAAGAAAAAAAAATTATCATTGAACTTTGATTATTGCAAATGGATAAACGAACGGTCGAGGAGGAAAACCTAATTTCCAGATAGTCGGTCACATTTCCATCGAGCCACTTAGAAATTGAAACATTGAATGGAGCGACATCAACGCTAAAAATCATTTCTTCCAAAAATGCCAATGTACATAAGAATTTGTAACATCGATATTTATAAAGTTCCATGAATCTAATCGATAAGATGATTGATTGTTAAAATAGGGAAGGAACGTTTTTATTAACCGACAACGATGGGTTTATAATAATGACATAATATCCATTCGAAATAATAAAATATATATATAGAACTGTACAATCGGTGACTAAAGTTGAAAAATAAATAAAATTATTGAAATCGTTGATAACATTTAACGAGCTCTTCAATCAATTTTATGACATGAAAAGGAAGAAGTCATTTAGAAAACGAATCATTTTCTTTCATTCTTGCGTCAGCAAAAAAAAACAATGGGTGAATTAGATGCATTTTTTCGGTCATAGGATCATCATGTTCTCGATTATCATAATCGCAATTAAGCGCCAAACGATCACGTCCTTCGTTTAACTGAATAATTGCACGCAAAAGTTGCTTTGTTGACATCAGAATCGATGTGTTCAATCGCCAGCACGAAAAAAAAAATTATAATCATATCAGTAAAATGTCGGCTATTGAAAACTGACAAAAAAAAATCAATAACATAATCTGCATAGATATATACAATTAATAATGATTATACAAAGTAACTTATTTTTCTCTACAAACGTTTGCCTTCAAAAAAAAACAATGAACAATTGTGAGGTTATATATGAGAAGGTCATAGAAAATGTAACATTCTGATACTATAAAAATATATTTTATCATTTTTTTTTATTTCGTTGCTGTTTAACCTTTCCCACCCCCTTACCGGATTCATTCCAATCCAGATAAATCATCGACAATTCATCAAACAAACAATTCACATTTCAATTGATCGATGTCTAAGAGATATCCACTCACAAAATGACGTCAACAAAAAAACCATGCGATGATGGATTAAATCCATTTCTTATTTATCGAACAAAGACGAATGGAAAAAAAAATCACATCGTTGTTGTTTGTTTGTTTTTTTTTTTGCTGTTGTTGTTATTATTATTAGTATTTTCAACGTTTGCTAATGATATGTTGGATTGCTTAAATTGGTTTAACTGTCATTCAGCGAAATGAAAAGAGAATTATATCACTTTCGTAATGTTCTTGGTGAGAGGGCGCTACTGTGCACTATTGATATTTCTAACGTCGATAATCGAATTCAACTTTTTTAACATGTTCTGTGATTATCGCAGAAATTTTCATTCCGACTCAATTTTTTATTTGCCCAATCACATTCGACGATATTCGACGAAGTAGTGAACAGCTAATTATCGTATGCTAATTTGTTACGAAATTTATCCATTGAAAATTGAGAACCAACATTCCTTGTAAGTACTTTTCTTTCGATTAACGCTATATTTTAAGCTATATCAAGATAACATTTCGGTTTTATCATTATTATTATCCTATTTATCGATCACAGCATCGAAGTTGATGTGCAATACGTATGTCATTACGAATGATGGCCGACTTACGGTAGCCACTTTTAATATTAATAAAAGTTAATAAATATTAATAATAATAACTAAGTTAACGGAAAAATTCATATCAATCAATAATGTTTAGACATTTTCATTTTAAATTTTCCGGTAATCAAACGGTTTAAGAAGAAAAAAAATAATGATGACAAAAATTACATTATTACACGAGTCTTTTAAACGATGTTCGTAAAAACAAAAATAATATTAATTATAATAATTAATCAATTCAATTGTTGTTGTTTCTTGCTTGATACGACGTCGCTGCTGTTTTTTTAATCGATTAATTCGTAACATCCAAAAACATGAAGTAAATTGCATTCCCGAAAATTATAAATGTATTTATCATTTTTAGAAAAATGCCGCGACTGAAAAAATGAGCGAAGCGCAAAAGAGGGCGAAAAAGAAATTACAGGCACGCGAAACGAGGGAAAATTAAAAGAAATTAAGGAAAAGGCGCAGGCTCAGGAAGCGGCAGAGCAAAACGTAAACGAAGTGCCCGGAAACGTAACCGCCGAAACGAATGAGAAAACGTAGAAAGATTAAGGAGAAAGCGTGCCGATCCCGATTTCAAGAAAGCGGAAAACGAGCGAAACAGAAAACGTATAAAAATTATACGCGAAAAGAACGAAGAGTACGCTTCCACCGAAAAACAAAAATCGGGAAAGAATGGAAGACCTGCGTACGACGAGCGCGACATATTCCATCGACGAAAAAGAAGTCGAAGGAACGAATGAAAATTCGAAGAAGTAACGACGACGAGTATGCGTTCGTTGAGAAGGAAAAAGCCAGGCGACGTATGAAGGAAACGCGCCAAAAACGAAACCTTCAGAAAATGGAAAACGAAGAAAGAAAAAAGGAAACGCGTAAAGAAGACGAAGAATGATGCGAACGAATGCATCGTTTGTGAAGAAAAAAGAACCAAGAAAACGCCAGTCAGCATTTGTCCTTTCGGAGAAAAGTTCGTCAAGCTGTGCAAAGAAGGACCGACCGAGGTCTGCGGCTGTTGCGACAGATTATGGTTTCCCAGACAATGTCGCAGCATTCGAAAGGACAAAATCGTCGTCAAATTCGGCGAGCTATTTTGGACGAACGTTTTCGGAAAAGATGCCAAGGACGAGGAGAAAGTGTGTTTGTCGTGCAGAAACAATATAACGAAAGGCGACGTTCCCAAATTCTGCAAAGCAAACTACGACATCATTTTTCCAATTCCGAAAACGTTACAACAATTGACCGTTCTCGAAGAAAGATTGGTTAGTCCCAGGTTACCGTTTATGCAGATAAGATGCTTGGGTTACGAAAAACAATGCAGCATCAAAGGACAAGTAAGTATGCAAAGAAAATATATCGTACGTTTATTTATTGTTCGTTTCGTCGTCCCGTAGGTCGTGAACGTTCCCATCTCATTCGACACGACTGTCAAAAAACTGCCGAGAAACGCAAACGATACCGGGACGATACAATTGAAACTGAAACGTAAAAAAAGTTTCAATCAGGACTATCTATGCGAGACGGTCCGTCCGAGACTGGTGATCGAAGCGGCGGAGTATTTGGTGCGCCAGCCGCTCTATCGCGAACTGAACGTCACCATCGATTCCGAATGGAAAGAAACGACCGGCCGCCTCGTCGAGGATGCCGTCGTCGAAAAGGGTCATGATGATGATGATGATGATGATGATGGTGATACGGGCGTAAAAGACGATTTGGCGAATTTGGCGGACGAACTCAAGTCCTTGATGAACGAATTCGAAAGGGACGACGATTTCGACCAGATCAATCCTGGCGGCGTGGAAACTCTCCTCGACAATGCCGACATGGAAAACATCGTGCTAGCGCCCGGCGAAAACCGGAAGCCGATCCATTTGGCGAAAGATCGCTACGCGGAAGAACTGAGTTTTCCGAAATTATTTGGCGGTCACAAGAAAAATATTAAAATTCACATTTCTTACAGTGACATCGCCAAAATCCAAGCGGCGCACAGGGATCGCAGATTCGCCAGAACGGATTTCCTTTTGTACATGTACAAAAAGGAGGTTTTGTTCTTTTTGACGAGCAACATCTCGATCGCTCTGAGGCAAAGGGTCGACTCGGGAAAAGGCTACACCGCGGCCGACGTCAGATCGTCCGCCCAAATCGATCGATTGATACAGCGCGACCACGGCTACAATTTCATGAAGAACATCACGGCGTCTCCGTCGCATTGGCAGAAGGAGAAGAGGAAAGTTATGTCGATGATTCGACAATTCAACATTCCCACGCTGTTCCTCACGTTGACCGCCGCCGAAACGAAATGGTCGGAACTGTTGGTAATACTGAGCAAATTGATCGATAAAAGAGATATCGACGAAAATGAGGCGGAAAATTTGCCTCACGCCGAAAAAAGTCGATTGATCAGAAGCGATCCGATCACCTGCGCTCGATATTTCGATAATCGATTTAAATTGTTATTTTCGGAATTGAAAAAAAATGACGGATTGTTCGCCGAACATCCGATCGTTCATTTCTATTACAGAGTCGAGTTCCAGCATCGAGGTTCGCCCCACATACACTCGATGCTCTGGCTGAAAGACGCTCCCATTTGCGATTTCGCGAATTTGGCGAAAGTGAGGGAATGCGAAAGATTCGTCTCCAAGTACATCACGTGCGACGGATCGTTGCCCGCCGTTCAGGATCTGATACCCTACCAAACTCACCGTCACAACAAAAGTTGCAAGAAGGAATTTAAAAACGTGGTATCGTGTCGTTTCGGTTTTCCATTTTGCCTTCGAATTCCGTTCGAATCGTAGCGCCATTGGAAGAACCGAACAAAACGAAAAAGAAGAATTTCAAAAGAGATTCGTATTGATTAAAAAATTTTAGGTGAAGTGTACAAAGCGAAAATCCGGACATAACTTTCGACGAATTCCTACGGAAAGTTCGAATGACCGAAGAGGAATACCTGGTGGTAATAAGAAAGTCGATCGTTAAGCCGACGGTTCTTTTGCGAAGAAACGTTAAGGACTGCTTCGTCAATCCTTTCAACGAAAAAATATTGGCAAGTATGCGGTCTAATATGGATTTGCAATTTATTTTAGACGCGCGAGCTTGCTGCATGTACATCGTTAATTACATTAACAAAGCGACAAGAGGCGTATCGCAAATGATGAAAACGGCGATGGCCGAAATCAAGAACGGCAACATGGACATCAAACGACAACTTCAAACTTTAGGTAACGTTTTCATAAACGCGAGCGAGGTGAGCGCCCAAGAAGCCGCTTACAGCGTTTTGAAGTTGTCGATGTCGGAAACGAGTACCGGTGAAGTATTCATCAGCACATTGCCGCCCGAAAATCGGGTCAGAGTGTTGAAAACTAAACTCGCATTGGATAATTTGCAGGACGACGACGGCCGCATCTTCAGAGATGGCCTAATCGAACATTACGTCGTCAGACCGGACGTTCTCGACGATCTTTGTTTGGCGGAATTCGCCGCTTTCTACACTTTTCAAAAAACGAAAGGAGTAGCGAGCGACGCCGACGCCGACGACGCGTCCGTGTCGACGAACGTTAACAGCAAAAAAACAACAATAATCGATTACCGTTGAAAGACGGTAGCGGAACGATCGTGCGTAGGAGACATGCCAACATAATAACGTTCTTCAGGTACGGTCTACAAACCGATCCTACTAATTTTTATCGTCATCAGCTCATGCTCTTCACGAACTGGCGAGACGAACGTTCGGAATTGATCGATGTCGACCAGGAAATCGAATACGCCAAAAAATTCGAACAACTCAAGGCGAACGCGCAAAAGTTCGATGCGATCGACAGCATCGTCTTGGACGATGCGCTTCGGCAGGCCGAGAAAAATTTCGAAGCGATAATCGTCGACGCCGAAGAAGATGGCGGCGACGGCGAACTAGACGTCGAATACGGTCCGTACGGTTTGGACGATCCAAAATCGACATTTTGACGGCGACGACGCCGACGACGTCAATGACCGACCGAAAATCCCCACCGACGGTGGTGGTAATAACGATAATAAAAATTCAGTTTTTCCTACTCCGTTTCAGATCGACGAGGCCGACTACGAAAGGCTGATCGAAACCCTAAACGACAGACAGTACGAATATCTGACGCACGTACTGGGCAACGTCATGGAAAAACGACCTTTCTACGAGATCGTGTCTGGCGGTGCGGGAGTCGGTAAAAGCAGACTGATTTCCGCCATATACCAAAGCGTATTGAGGATTTTCAATAGCCGACCGGGTAACGATCCTAATACGATTAAAATTTTGTTGACAGCTCCGACCGGGAAAGCCAGTTTCAATATTAACGGGGCCACGTTACACTCCGTTTTCTGCTTACCGATCAATCAGTGCGGCAGTCAATTGGTACCGCTCAGTCCGGATACCGTGAATACCCTCTACACCAAAATGATGGAGGTGAAACTGATAATCGTCGACGAATTCTCGATGGTGGATGCTAAAATGTTCGCTCACATCGACGCCAGACTGAAACAAATCTTTAAAAGTAAAGTAGATTTCGGCGGTATATCCCTAATACTGGTAGGTGATTTGAGACAATTGCAACCGGTGGGCGATAGATGGATATTTTTGCCGGACAGTAACAACGCGTACGGTAACATATGCGGTCGTTACTTGTGGGAAAAATTTTCATATTTCGAACTGACCGAAATTATGCGTCAGAAAAATGATAAAAAATTTGCCGTAGCTTTGAACCGCATGGCCGTAGGTCGAATGACGGACTCCGACGTTGAGCTCTTCAAAACGAGATGTACGACGACGTCCGACGAGATCTTGCCGATCGGCACGATTCATCTGTTTAGAAGCAACAACGAAGTCGACGAATTCAATGAACAAAAATTGAAACAATTCCGTAGCGATCGTGCGGAATCGTTGGCGGTCGACAGGGTAAAGGGATCGTGTAACGAAAGAACGAAAAATCTTTTGTTGAAACAGGCGAAATCTCTTAAAAAACGGACACGTTCGGCATGATGTTACGCGTCGTGTTACAGGTCGACGCGCGATACATGGTGTCTGTGAATTTGAACGTCGCAGACGGTTTGGTGAACGGCGCCAACGGTATCTTGCGCAAAATCGATAGATCGCGAAAGAACAACGACGCCGCCGCCGCCGACGACGACGACGACGACGGCAACAAAAACTGTCAAATCGATCGCGTATGGACCGAATTCGACGAAGAGAGGGTCGGCAAAAGTACGAGAAACAGATTTCGCGTTTACATGCAAATCAACGGCATCGACCCGAAATGGACGCCCATCGGAAAATCCGTTCGGTCGATCCAAGTGCAAAAAGAAACTAACGTAACGGTCGAAAGGAGACAATTCCCTTTAATGATCGCCGAAGGTATAACCATCCACAAATCTCAAGGTTCCACGTACGGCCAAGTAGCCGTTCATCCGAAAAAAGGTATGCCACGCAGCGCGCTGTACGTCGCGTGCAGCAGAGCCACTTCTTTGGACGGCATGTACTTGATCGGTTCGTTCTATCCGCCCAATCCGCCGAGTAAGTTTGACAAGAGCGAGAACGAAATCGCAAATTTGAAAACGAATCGAATGCTCGTAACGAAATTTCGAAAAGAAATTTTGGACGCTTCAGGTAAAATCACCGTCGCCTATCAAAATGTTCAAAGTTTCGCCAAACACCGTCGATTCGTCGAAAACAATCCTATATTCGTTAATTCCGATGTGATGGTGTTTGTGGAAACTTGACGAACGTTTCGGACGACGTTAATATAAACGGTTACGTTTGTTTCAGTAAAATCTGTCTACCGTTCGGGCACAAGCCGTTCGGTATTTTGTGTTACAGAAAAACGACGTTCCGGTCAGAGTAATCCGGGAAACGCAAGTACCCTAGACTCATTCAAAACCCTTCAGATGGTCATGTTCGAATTGACGTCCACGCCTACGCAATTCGTTATCGTCGCTTTGTACGTACCGCCGAAATCGTGCGTAAAACAAGTGAACCATCTCCTGGACAGAACGTTGCGAGAACTCGACGACGATCGGCGGGAATGTTTGATTATCGGCGATTTCAATTTGGACATTTCCCCACGGCGGTCGTCGGCAATTCGGTTCATAAAAATTTATTGTCGAAAGGGTACCGATCGACTTTGAACGTCAAACGTCAATTCACGACGAAAAGTTTCACTAATATCGATTGGTGTTTCAGCAATAATGGAAAAATAACCAGTTTCCCATTCGACACGATCTACAGCCATCATCGTGGCATCGCGGTGAACGTTTACGAATCGAACGTCGTACCGAAAAAGAAAACGACGTTGAGGATAGCGTCGCCGTCGTCTTCACCGACACCGCCAAACGAGCAATCGAGCGTTATCGATCCAATGATTGTTGTTGTTGACGATGATCATTATGATGATGATGATGATCGAAATGACGACTATCACATCCATACAGGTTTGGTGAATACCGATAATGTATCGTGTTACGCTAACGCTACCGTTCAGTGTTTATTGTCGCTAAAAGAATTTCGTAATTCCGTAGGTGCCAACAACGATACGTCGGCGATCAATTACAATTTCGATCTTCTGATGCGGCGATTATCGAACGATACATCTCAGCTCAGAAAAACGGTAGATGACAGATTCGCCGAGAACCGTCAGCAAGACGTTCAAGAATTCGCACACTTCGTATTCGAAAAACTCAACGGAGACTTTGTCGCGCAAATCCAATTTTCCACGAACGAAGTTGGTAAATGTGACGTGTGCGGAACGGAACGTAATCCGAGACGCTACGACGATCAAAAATTCTTATTTTTCAATGTGCCCAACGTTTCGCATATCGATTTTGAAGAATTTTTGAAATTTCAGCAAACAAGTTACCCGTGCTCAGCGACAGCGGCACCGGCGACACCGCAATGCCCGGGAAATGTTCGAGCGACGACAACGTTCGAACGTGTCGGCAAATACGTCTTTCTCGTATTTTTAAGATATACGATGGACGACGTCAGACGACGCCCGATGAAATTGTCGACGACATTCAAAAATTTGAATCCCGACAGGATCCATATGAACGGTCGCAACTTTAGAATACGTTGCGCCATCGTACACCGAGGCGACGATACCGTCGAATCCGGTCACTATGTAGCGACCGTTCGACAAGAAACCACAAACCGTTGGTATCGTTGCGACGATAATCGGGTCACAAAGTTAAATAGATTCGACGACGCCTTAACCGACGTCTATGTGGCCGTCCTAGAATCTATCGATTTCGTTCGAAAACAAGAATATACGTAAAAAATACTTGCTGAAAATTCAAAAATTGAAATACGCGATGAAACGTTTCGTTTCTAATGGTACGATTGAAATTTTTCAATAATCACTAAAATTCTACCCGACAGCAAGCGGGGAATCGGCGGGCTCCGGTCCCTTCACGGGAATTCGATGTTGCACACTTTTTCACTCGTGCAATATACTTGGGACAGTTATTGCACGATGATCTGGTGGATATGAATTATTAAAAAAGAAATGACATTCTTTACGAATATCGTTTCGGTATTAATAATAAAAATCATGACGGAGAGTTTGTGCCGTTTGAATCATCGTCGTCGTCGTCGTAATACGCTAACGATGATGATGATGATGATAATGATGATGTACGCATAAAGGATGCTCTCTGTTGTGTCGCCGTTTCAAGAATAGTCCCGTGATTATAAAATTTCGACAATCGTTCATTCGAAACGTTACGTTTGTCCTATTTCAATTTTTACAATTACGTATAAAAGAAAGAAAAATAGGAAAAGAAAAAACAAAAAGTTGGGGTAAGTAATGAATGAATGAATCAAAACTATTCCAACGCTCGGATGACGTATAATTGAATTTTGTTACAGAAATAACCGTTTCAAAAACGGAAAAAAATAAGGAAGGCATTACTCTCCGTCCGATCGTAGGCCGCCGATGCTATATAGGCCCGCTGAAACAAAAAAAAAAAAAAAACACAATCAGGAAAAAACCATCGACCACGTCGGGTGAGTAATAATGAATGAATAAAAATTAAAAAAAGAATAATAACGATAATAATATTAATACATATTGATAATGGTAATAATAACAAAGTGACGCTATGCCATTACGGACGACAAGAAGAAAAATAAAATTTTAATGATTCAATCCATGCTACAGAACTGATTGTTTGACGACCAAAATGGTAAATGAACAGAAAAAAAATTTTGAAAAATAAATTTGATCCTTCGTCAAGTTCTCCAACGTAATTCGTAATAATATGAATAATAATATTGATAATAATATTAATGCACGCCAGCAACAACAACGAAAACACCTACGAACATAAACATCCACATGAAACGTAGGAGCCAAGGAGAGGTAATGATTGATAAAAAAAATGCACAATTTCGTGAGTATAGGATTGACAACGATAATGGAAAAAAATTTACACATTTCTAGATACATAAATTTGGAGAAAATGACAAACTAACGCAGACAAACTTCAATGAAGACGCAAGGAAAAATATAACTAATAAAAATATGGCGACAGTTCATTTACGACATCTGCTTATTCGGTATGAAAGAAATATGGAGATGTTACGTACGAACTAGATTTCCCATCCTACTGCTACTCTATCGACATTACATTCCCGAATGTACTGTCGTAGTGAAACAAAATTCATCATCGGATACGATATTTCCTTCACACAACAAATCAACTTCCGTTCATCTTCAACTTTTTGCGTGAGTCAACAAAACGGTTCGATTGATAAATGTGAAAATTAAAGAATTTTTTTTTCTTTAGACAACTTCATCTGATACGTTTGTTTCGAAGAAGGAACATTATGAACGACGGAGGGCCATGCAGTGCCGCTCGACAGTCCCCAATTCGTACATTCAGCAAGAACAACAATCGCTTATGAAAAGAAGCACAACAAGAAACAAAAAACAACAACAACGAAAAAAAACAACAAAACAACAAACAAAAACAGCAACAAAAACAAACAAACAACGAAAACCGACAAAATGATTAAAATTTAAAACATTGAAAAAAAATGAAAAACGAAAGGTATCTCAAAACGTTGCCGATTGGGTCGAAATGTTGAAAAACGAACGAATGGTTATAATAAATAATTGCGATAATTGTAATAACTTCGAACTGCTGACCACAACGATGAATAGTTCAATCAATAAACGGAAGAATTGTAACGACGACGGAAAAAAAAAACGACACCCCAATTTTCATTAACTTCTTTTCGATTTTCATTTCTTCTCCCAAATTTCTGTATTCATCAAAGAAAAACAATTCACAATGTGAACGACGATAATAATGTGACAAATGTATAATATTTATTTGTTCATGATCAATTGTAACTTTTGAAATTATGAATTCATACAATAATAATTAATAATAATAATAATAATAATAACAGTAATAATAATGATGTATGTAATTGTTGTTTTCGTGTTAATTCAGAAAATTTCAAAAAATTCCATTGTAATCTTCATAATTTCAACAGATCGATCATTTTAATTGTACAAAACCAACATTAGACATATAGAAGATGTTTATTGATTAAAAATTTGATTTCTTGGCTCTTCAGTCAATAGCAATCAGGAAACTCCTATCCTTTATTTTTTATTTAATAACCCGAGCATTCGATAGGAAAAAATTAAAAACTTTAATCCTGTGTCTTCATCAGGAGCATTCAAAACCAAACACATCATTCGAACATATTTATTTATATATCAAATATTCTTATTATTCTTTTATATATTACTTTCGTATGATTGATTTTTTTATTCCGTTAATTAATTCATTTTTATTATTTATGAGTGGGCTACGACTATGTTCATACAATTTCTCGCTTACCTGCAACTTTTCAAAAGTGGTTGTATAATCATTACCGTAGCATATTTTTTTCTTTGTTTTTGGCGTAAATTATCTTTTTGTTGTTTTACTCGCCCTATTGACTAGCAAAGCTGAGGTGTCCTTGATTGATTGATTGATCGATTCAGCGAATAATTATACCGTCATTCGGAACATCAGAGATGACATCGAATATTTTCGCACATAATGACGTCACGAAATAATGAGATAATTCGATACATTCAATTGTCATTATTTGAAGATTCTTTGATCATTCCGCGAACCACGGAAAAAAAATTATACCAATGAAACATTTCCATGATGAATACGACAGCGGTAAGTTGCATTTACAATTTCGTCCGATAATATCCATCCAATCTTACCCTTCAATACCAACTAAATGATTTCGGAATAGGAAGAATAAATTTATACGCACCGGATAAACGATAGTTTCGTAATTTCAATCGATTCCAACGTAACGGGAGATGTTAATATCATAATTTAATCAATTCGAAGAAAACGAAAACGTCAAGACGCCGACGACAACAACAACGACGAAGGGTGAAACGAATGAAAAATGGCGACATACGTTATACACCAAAAAAACCGCAATTATTGTTTATTAATTATTGATTTTCTTTTTAGAATGAAGATATCGAAAACATGGTCGTCGCCGTCGACCTCGACGAATCGAGGAAGACGACGGTGGCGGAGGTACAGGCGGCCGGGCCGCCAACGTCGGCCGGCGGCGGCCCGGCAACGGCTGATGAAAAAAAAAAAAAAGAAAAAGAAAAGAAAAGCACCTCCGCTAACGGCGGCGGTGCCTTCCCGTTCAACATCGTAAGTATTAAATTTGGAATATTTCAATCCAAATTGAGCGTTGCCTTCTACATTTTGCATTCGTTCTTAATGAATTTCTCAAATATCAACCATTTTTTCCTTCTTCCAGCAATTCGTCAACTGCAAAACGGTGAACATCGTTCACGGGAGCCGTCGTCCCAGAGGTAGGGGAAGAGGCCGGGGAGGAGGTGCATCGAACGTAAGAAAACGATTTTGCTTAAATAAAACAAAACACAAAAATTTTCATATTCAACAGAGTCGGGGAGGTGGACGAGGGGGAGGAGGAGGAAGAGGGGACGGACGGAGGGGAAGGAGAATAAATAGAGGGAAAAATAATAAAAATAAAAAATACAAAAATGCGACGAGTTTTTTTATTATCTTATCGTTACGGAATGAAAAAGGAAAAAGTCAATTGTTTATATGTATCATTAAAAAAGCGGATGAATTATTTCATTCATAATGTTTCAAATAATATCCTCTATTCAAATGCAATTTTGTCTTTAATGTGTATTGTTGGTTGCTTGCTTGCATGAAGAAAAATTAAAAAGATTGAATCCCCAAAAGATATAGTTCGTAGCATACAAAATAAATGAAACAGAATTTGCTTTCAATATATGTCAATTGTGCATGAAAACTAATTCAAATTTCGAAACGTGTCTTCGATTAAAACATCAGATATCATATACACACCATACTTTACAACCGTATATCATCGCTGTGGTTTCTAGCACAGCCAAGATTACAAAGAAAAAATTCTCAGAAAATAATAAATTTACAACTAATTTCTTCGATTCCTTTTATACAAAATAAACATAGGAGTAAAACACTCTTCTTTTAATGGACTATTATAATCGATCAACAAAATTTAATCCCGGAAAAATATCGTTCGCAGCAAAAAATGAAACAAAAATTAATTTCGGTATGAATTGTACTTGAAAACAATTTGAAATTTAGAAACGCGTTTTTAATGAAAACATCAGATATCATATTGTGCAACACATCGTGCCTCCTTTACAACCGTATATCATCGCTGTGGTTCGTCGAGCACATCCAAAATGACAAAGAAAAAACGATTCCAACAAAATAAATCGACTATAAAAATAATATTGAAATTGTAAGAAAAAAGAAAAAATTTCTTTTAACGGTGTACGTTACAACAGTATATCATCCTCGCTTCGGTTCGAGCAAAGCCAAAATGACTGACGTCATAAAAAAAATTCAAATTAACATCAGTACACTTCAAAATCTTATATTCCAGCTACACGCTTTCACCCCGTGACATTCACATCGAAAGTGGAGGACCGCATTACAACCGTATATTCTCTAAATTTTCGTAACGCTTTTCGTGATATTAAAGAAAAATTCGATGCGCCCTCGCGTAAGAGATTACTGTTGCGGCCTAAGGCTACTCGGGGGCCCGAAGGGTTTCTACCCGGCCGAAGGCCGGTCAGGTCGCGAGCGAAGCGAGCGATCTGGTTATTATCAGTTTTATTTTCGATCCATCGGTCGTACAGATTTACGTGACACGAGTCTCAGATAAAAAGCGCCGGTACAGAAAAATATTCTTTCAACTGATTAAAGAATGACCAATTTTATGTTGCGAACGATATTCAACGAATATTAAACAAGGTTGGTCATAACTTCTTTATTGCTAAACGCAATTCGTGGTGGCAATAAGGACGAAAAGTAAGTAAAAAGTCTGATGTCTAAATTTCTATGAAAGTTCATTTCACATATATTTTAGATTTGGCGAGACATGCATATTAAAATAAGATATAAAGAAGTGGAGATATGGAAATACGCTAAAGGAACAGGTGGAGGTGTTACTACAGAGATCACATCGAGTCAAACTGAAACAAATGTCTTCACTTTAATTAACAAAGTATTTACAGTTGTACATCCTGCATTACATAAATCGGCTGTATATTTTGTAGAGATGCGCCGAATAGTGATTTGGCCGAATAACCGAATACCGAATATTATTCGGTTCAGCCTTTACCGTACCGTATATTCGGCCGAATTAAGGCCGGGACATGCTAGTCATACACGTTTCCGATCCTACTCCGATCATACAATCGGATAAATGTATGATACTGTTTTTCAAATGGGGTAGTCCATGCTTGTCCCACACGACTCGATGGAACCAATTTACTCCGATCCTGCTGATCCTGCACAGATCACACACCGATTTTGTTTTATATTCGTTCTATATTTGCATGACACGTGTCGGATGATATTCGGTTTGCCGGTTAGCGTTTTGAATTGTGGAAAAAATGATTAGAGCGGAAGAATTAATTGAATCCGTGAGAAGATATCCCGTCCTGTACGGCCAGACGAATGATCAGTATAGGAATGCGGAATATGAAGACGTAATTTGGAAAAAATCGTTCAAGAATTGAATGCCGAAGGTAAGTACGATAAATACAGTAGTAGAATTACTAACTAATCATCTTGCACTTATTGTCAAATGGATATTGTATTAATGAGGTATGCTGCTAAATAAGAAACACTCTTCTCATTAGTGACTTCAAACATACCGAAATAGTCTATCAACGTCTTTTCGCGAGTAATAACGGCGAAAACGGCAGACCACCGACAAATCGTCCGCTCCCTGTTGACGAACTCGACGCCGCATGGCGAGCGGTTGTCAGGCCGAGTCAGAGAAAACTGATAAACTAGGCGCCGATGTTATCTGAAAACATACCGACGGCTTCGACGCCGCATAGCGGTTTGCCGTTGAAATGACGGTTTCGCACTGTAGAAAAGTCTCGGTATTTGATCCAAGTATAATATGTTCACAACGTGAACAGAGGTCAAATTCAAAGTGGAAAGTTCGTCGTCCAGTTCGATCAGACCACCGGAAAAGCCGAATTCCTTGCACCGAAAGTCAGCATTTTCCGGTCGTACATTGGCCGGTCACGCCATATGACGACATCCTGCCGCGGACCTCACTTTGTAGAATAGTTTGCGTTATTATGTAGTATATAAGTAATAGTTAGTAAAAATAAATCAGTCACTCAACTCCACAAGTTCGATCCATTTTACCGCTGCCACTACGTACCACCCGTACCCAAACACAAGTTTTGATTGGCAACAAATTGAACACAAGATTCAATTTATCAACGAATTGGGCACAAGTTCCAATTCATTGTAGACAAAAAGTGTAGTTGCACCAAACTACACTTTCTTTGCACAATCAGTATAGGAATGCGGAATATGAAGACGTAATTTGGAAAAAATCGTTCAAGAATTGAATGCCGAAGGTAAGTACGATAAATACAGTAGTAGAATTACTAACTAATCATCTTGCATTTATTGTCAAATGGATATTGTATTAATGAGGTATGCTGCTAAATAAGAAACACTCTTCTCATTAGTGAAAACATACCGAAATAGTCTATCAACGTCTTTTTTCGCCCGACAAAGCTCCCTGTTGGACGAACTCGACGCCGCATGGCGAGCGGTTGTCAGGCCGAGTCAGAGAAAACTGATAAACTAGGCGCCGATGTTATCTTCGACGGCTTTACTTGGTTGAAATGAGTTTCGCACTGTAGAAAAGTCTCGGTATTTGATCCAAGTATATCACAATTGGTGCATTTTTTAAAATTGTTAATTATGAAACTATAACTTATACAGAAATTGAAAATTATTTCGAGGATCTAATCAATGGGGCATCTATTTCTTTGAGAGGAAGATGCATTGCTCAAGAAAAAACGAGAAGTTCCAATTTCCGAAGATAACTCGACCGAGTATGCGCCGTGGAACATCTTTGTGACGAAAGAAATTCTTTGATTTCAATTTGTCGTTCTTTTATTTTTTGTCCCATGGAACAATTATAATAATAAAATGAAAGTTTGTTATAAATGAGAGAACATTATCTGAATTTCTACTTTCAACTTCATCAATCAAATAATGAGTGCCCGACGTAGGGGAGGCCGGGGTTTAAAGTGCCGGGGGTAGGTTGTTCCGATCGACATAGCTCCGCGATGAAAAGAGTTAGCAATAAGTGTGAAGTGCGTCGCGAAATGTCGAGTGATCGCGCAATTGTGTCCGCCATTTTAGTGACGGTGTATCGGCGTGTAAGAGCGGTAGTCGACTAGGTTACCACAAACATCACGTAAGTAAATTTTTTCGTTCTTAAACTTTTTGGTCTATTTCAATCAATTTTCTAGATATCTCTTTATGACTTGCTATTATCGGTTGGGAAAACTATTGTGATTATCTTTTTAATATCATTCTAAGCATTTTCCAACCTATTTCATTATAATTGGAAATTACTTTGAAAATGGGATTTGGGGTTCAAAGTTCCTTGGCAAGGGGCTAGTTGTTCCGCGGAACAACGTGCCCCGTGAGTCCCGTAATGAAATACGTAAATAATACAATTCAAACTTTGTTTTAGGATGAGAAACTACAAACGGAAAACCGAACGGGGCAAGGTTTCGGTTGAGCTTTTGCAGCGGGCTGCTGATGCTGTTATTAAAGAAGGACGTAAGCTTAAGACGGTAGCTCCAGAATTGGAGATATGCCATATGACATTGTTTCGCTATGTGAAAAGTTGAAAGCCGGTATAAAACCAACTGTGGGTTACTACTCTAGACAGGTGTTCAACCAAGAGCAGGAGAAGACATTGGCGGATTATTTGTTAAAATGTTCGTCAATTTACTTTGGTCTATTGCCAGAAGAAGTGAGGAAGTTAGCATATGCTTGTTCTGTAAAATTCGAAATGTATAACATTCCAGACTCTTGGCATAGAAATAAAGAAGCTGGAGCTGATTGGTTTACGGGTTTTCTGAAAAGGAATCCGTCTTTGTCTATGAGGTCTCCGGAAGCCACAACTGCAGGACGCGCATCCTCTTTAACCGGCACAATGTTACTGAGTTCTTTAAGAAGCTCGAGACATTATATTGAAAGATAACTTGCTACCATCTAGAATTTGGAACTTAGACGAAACAGGAGTCACCACTGTGTTAAAACCAAAAAAATAGTTGCTGCAAAGGGCATTAAGCAAGTCGGCGCTATTGTGTCTGCGGAGCGAGGAACTTTGGTTACCGTCGCATTAGCAGCAAATGCGGTTGGAAATACTGTACCGCCTATGTTTATTTTCCTCGCCTTAAGTATAAAAATCTATTCATCCGTGATGGTCCCCAGAAAGTATTGGAGCGGAAAATAGCTCTGGATGGATGACAGCCAAAGAATTCTACATCTTCATGGACCATTTTATAAAACACACGAAGCCCACTCCGAGGACCCAGTATTGTTATTGCTTGATAACCATCAATCATATGTTGATATTGATGTGGTCGAAAAGGCAAAGGCAAATTCGGTTGTAATGTTGTCTTTTCCGCCACATTGTGCCCATAAATTGCAACCACTAGATGTTGGCGTTAATGGACCGTTTAAAACGTATTGTGCCAAAGCACAAGAAAATTGGCTACGTAATAACCCAGGCAAGACAATGTCTATATATGAGATACCTGGTATTGTAAAACATGCATGGCCACTAGCAGCGACTCCGAATAACATTATGAATGCATTTAAGAAGGCAGGCATAAGTCCATACGACCCTGACATTTTTACTGATGAAGATTTTGCTCCGTCTTTCGTAACTGACCGACCCATGCCCGACACTAATATTTCATTGGAATTAAGTCAAAATATGGAATCAGGGCTACAAGAATTAGCAGATCCGGAAGAGTTTCAGGTAGATCATAACATGGAAGCCATCCAAGATAGCGAGTCACGTCCAGCAACCACGGAATCAGCGATCTACAAACCTCAACCAGGACCCTCGAATATTGCTAATGTGCCAAATGTAAATGCCATTCAAGCCATAACTAGCATATTTTCGCCTGCAGCCATCAAACCTCTACCGAAAGCACCGCCAAGGTTGTCTACAGCAACTAAACGACGAATAAGAAAATCAGCAATACTGACAGATACGCCTGAAAAGAACGCTTTGGCTGAAGAAAAAGAAAGAAAAAGAAAGAGCAATAGTAAAATAAAGAGGAACAAAGTTGAAAAAAGAGTCGGTAAGAAAAAAACAGCTGGTACAAACAGGCGAAATTATAAAGAAGCAAGTAAATCGGCAAATCGTAAAGAAAATGTGAAACGTAAAGTCCTGCAAGAAGATACGGATGGAAGTGATAGCGAAGTAGACATGGAAAGGTATTGTTTAATATGTTGCGACTTATATTCCAATTCACAATCAGGTGAACAATGGATTGAATGCGTCATGTGTAAGAATTGGGCTCATTCAAAATGCCTGAAATCTAAAGATGTTCATTCCTATGTTTGTCCGAATTGTAATTCTGACGATGAATCCTCTGAATAATTATTTTTTAATACATTTAATTAGATTTGATTATTAATATTTGTTACAATTTTTTATAGTTTTGATTTCCAGTATTTTGTTGATTTATTAACTTATTTTTTTTTAACTTTTATATTTCGTACCTACTATATAAATGAAAAAACATTAAAATTTTGTACCTTTATAAATAAAACTTTCGTTAATATTCGGTTACATGTACCTTATTTTTTTTTATATACCTTCTTTACAACTAATTTTATATAACTAATGATTGGAGTTGACAATCGGAACAACTTACCTCAGCTGAGTAACAACCAGCCCCTTCGTGGGGCTAGTTGTTCTTTATCGACTTGCTAGAGAAAAATGATCCTGAGCTAAAATATATTATTATTTCATTAAATTTGACTATATAATTTGAAACTATGATAAATTCTGAATCTATATATATATATAGGAATCATTGATTATAAATCTATTTATTACGTTCATATTGCTTTCTATTCCAAAATCGGAACTTCGAACCCCGGCCCCCTACTTGCCATTCTACACTACCTCAGGGGAATTGAAAAAGTGTTTGAACCCTCCTCACATCAAATGCTTCTCGATTAACTCACCCCCGGCGACGAGGAAAGTTCTGAAGCCGAGACATCTCCTTCGTGCTGTACCATCAGTACCTTCAATTTGTTCGGTTATACTATTGCCTTCATCGCTCTGAATGAAATTATGCAAAATGCATGCTGCGAATACTATTCTCGTTATGTTATCAGGACTTCCTGGAGAGGTCTCATAAACATACGAAATTTTGCACTAAAATGCCAAAAACATTCTCGGAAATTCTCCTTGCCCTACTTAATCGGTAGTTGAATATTCTTTGTTCGTCGTTCAAATTCTTCTCCGGAAATTGTCTCATAATGTTGGTTGTCAGAGGAAAGGCATCATCGGCCACTATCACCATTGGCAGTTCCCTATCTGTCCCTGGAAGACACTTAGGGAGAGGGCGGCAAGACGGGTAGTGGGTAAGACGGGGTACCCAGCGAAATTCATAGTTTAAATTGACCAATCACGGTCGTTCATTCATCGTTCGATGCGCCGCCATGACACTTGTCAGTCGCCCGGTAGTTAGTGGTTCACAAGTGCGCCGGGTTGAGAAAAATTCAAAAAAAGTGTTTTATTGTAATTTGCAATTCATATTTTCTTCTGGTTTGACACGCGACTGTGCTTTATTAAATAACGTTAGCTGGTGGGGTGTTGCTGTGATTGACGCGTAAACTAACCTATAATAAGGTAGGTATTGTGTTTCCTTAAGATTGTTGGCTGTTTCTTTTTGTTTTGTTTTTTTTTTATAAAACGGTTCTGCAGGCGAAATGGGGTACCCCATCTTACCCCCACTAAAATAATTTTGTTCTTGTTTGTTTTCCGTAAAAATTAGTCTGTTTTTTGGTAGCTTATCATAGTTTCTCTTTTTAGAATGGTTCGTAACTACAAACGCAAGACTGACAGAGGGTCGTGGTCCGAAGAATCCATGCGGGAAGCAGTTCAAACGGTTTTGGATCGAAAATGGTTATTATAAAGCAACTAAACTTTTGATGTGCCACAGACGACATTAGAGAGAAAAGTTAAGGCTGCTCGCATAGTATTGAACGAAACATCTGATGAAAATTTACCCATACCACTTAAAGTACCATTGGGTCCTAGGCTGCCTGTTTTTTCTGTGTCTGAAGAAAACGAGCTTTGTGCCTATTTATTAGAAATGGAAGAAAGGTTATATGGACTAACGGTTAAAGATCTAAAGACATTAGTATACCAGTTAGCAATTAAAAATAAGTATTTGGGTGACTGAGCTTCGCTCGGTTATTTTTTTGTAAACCTTGTTTTTGGAATTTTATACAGCGTGTAAAAATTACCGACATAGCAACAAAAATATGAACGGTTAATTAAGTAAAATAAATCACGGGTGCAATTTCATTTATTAGAAATAAGTACTTACTTTTTACAGTTTATCAAAATAACGTAAGTAGGTACCTTATAATCACAATTTTATTTTAATTAAATGATATCGGGTCTTAACCTAATACTTCCTTCCATACTATATTACGCGTATGTTGACGATTTTCATTTGGAAGAAGGACTTTAACGTAGTTGGTCGCTTAACTCTAGAAAATGCTACATATAACATGCCATGCATGAAGACCGGACTGGATTTTAAGTCAACCCTAACAGATTCGAATGTTTGCCCTTGGGATTTGTGGACAGTCATGGCAAATGCAGATCTAACGGGAAATTGGTGACGCTGCATAGTGCATCCTAGTTGTCCTTTGATGAGTCGAGGGTTATCCTCAACCCCAACAGATTCTGGTATATGTACTTTTGCCGGATTGTTCACCAGTAACAATTTTTGCCTTTATTATGTGATTGCACAAACTTGTTACAATGAGTCTTACACCATTGCATAGCCCTTCTGATAAGTCCAAATTACGCAACAACATTATTAACGCATTTTTTTCAATTTTAGTTCGTGTGGAGCAAGTCTGAAATGTTGACACTATTGAGAAATTCTGTTGTAAATTCGACTGCTCCTTCAGGTTGATCTTTAATTGAGTCATGGCTATTGTATATTTTGTACTCTCCAGGAAGTTTGGCAACTATATCATCATTAATTTTTTCAACATCTTTGTTAAGTGGCGCGAGTATTGCTCTGTCTTTCATACTCTCATAATTTCCATTAGCTAAGCAATCACCAAATACTTCATCAATAAGATTGTTGTTTGAAATAATATTCTGTGGCAACTGAATTTCTTCCATAGTATTTAGGGTCAGTTCGCCGTTGCCTAATTTTAGTAAATAATCAGCAAATTGTCGTTGCTCTATATCAACACGCATATTTTCTTCTAGTTTGAAAGTCTTGAAAACGGACCATAAGGAGCATCGCTTAATAGAAAGATCTAATAACTCAGTTTTATTAGCACGCGGCTGCACGGGTAGACATTGGCGAAAATCTCCTCCTAGTACTATTACTTTGCCACCGAAAGGGAGATCCGAATTGCCAATAGATCGCAAAAGTTGATCAATGTTCTGCAAACCATATTTAGGAAGTATCGGAGCCTCATCCATAAGAAAAATATCTATTTCTGCTAATTGTCTCGCTTTAGAAGAGTTAGGTGTAATACTTGAAACTGAATCTGGTGTCAGTGGTACTTTTAGTCCAAAAGTTTTATGAGAAGTACGTCCATTAGGCAACAATATGGAAGCAATTCCGGTAAAAGCCATACATTTTACTTTGTATCGTTTTCCAGTCAGCATGTAGTATAAAGTTTTATATATGAATGTCTTCCCAGTACCCCCTGGACCATCAATGAAGAAGCATTTCGTTTCAGAAACTGTACTATTAACAGATTGAAGAATGGAATTAACGATTTCAATTTGTTTACCTTTTAGTAACTGGTACATTTGCTCGCCTAATACTGCTGATTCATCCGTGTTCGAATTTTCTTGATTAACTTCAAGATCGTAATTAATGTCCTCAAAGCCAAAAGTTCGTACCCAGTATTGAAAATTGCGACCTTCTGTTGCTTCAGTGTTTAATTTTTTTGCGATAATTCTGTAGCCGCGATTAACTGCATTTTCTATAGACTGTCCATTTTGCCGGGCCGCATGTATTAAATCTTCTGACAAATTTTCTTTAAATGTTTCCCACAGACGCTTTGGATTTTCAGGAGATCCGTAAATTAAAATTTGAACAAAAAGACTTCTCATTGCTACGGGCATTTTAGATAATGCAGATTCTCGTAATCCTTCTATCCACTGTTGATCATCATAAGTCAAGCCTCGTGCTAAGCAAGCTTGTTTATACGTCTGATATTGGAAGTCTGTTACGGTTCGAAGGTCTTCAAAACTTGTTGCTTCTTTTACATGAAATAGTAATAATCGCAAGTGGTAAAGTTCCGGTTGAGAAACGAAATTCACATTGTGAATTCTACCAATGACTCGCAAACAGCGAACTCTTGGCTCCCATTTGCTAGACCTTCCAAACCATTTGAAGTTTTCAGGCATCTGCCAATAAAAATGATATTGACGTGAGACATCGCTTGACTGATTATGTCTTTTAATATCTACATTGTCTTAAAATAAGCCTCCAGAGTAGACCCTCTTTGGCCAATGTCAGCTAAATCTTCATGAATTTGATCTAAGTTTCCAATCCGATATGGTCCTGGTAAGTGGATATCCAGTCGTTGGACACTATGACTTTTTTTTGAATCTCAAAAGCAAATAATCGCCAGCATGCTTCTGGTGGCGTGACACAACGTCCTTCAATGTATGTATTTGCTTCATTATAAATCAGCGTCCTTTGTTCTTCTACAACTTTGATCGATGCGCAGTCGTGTCCTTTATAAATGTATTTATAAAGATATTTCACAGCCAAAATACTCCCTACGTACTCAATGTTAATATGATAATTATATTTTTTCAATAAATATGCGTTGTAGGGGGCTACATGCCGATTATCTCGTGTTATACGACGACCGTTCATGTCTTTGCGATAAACTGCATGTTCGTGTGAAAATTGGGGACTATGAGGGTCCAACTGCGGATTGTAGCGTCGTCGATAATTTGGTTTACCATCATCTACCAAAGATGTAACTTCCTGATACGATTTTGGAAAATCGAATCTACATTTTGTCCTTCCGTTTTTATGTACCATACACGTTGCATTGGTATTCAAATCGCCACATGGGTTGTGAATCATCCATTTGAGTACTAATTCTCTTAACTCTAAGTCATCATTTCCGGGTATTTCGGATGAAATCAAGTCATCTAGCTCTTCCGGTTGATGAATCTTGTCATCAGATATCATAATTATAAGCAAATGCATGTGTGGTAATCCTCGTTTCTGAAATTCTATAGTGTACACAAAAGCCGATATCTTGCCAAAGACTTGTTTTTTATCTAAATCTTCTATTATTTGGTTAAATTTTAACTTAGTAGCTCGAGCCACGATATCAGGACGATCCTGTGGAAGCTGTTGCAAGACTGTGCCATCTTCTTAATTTATTTGCAATGCCTGTTTTATTTCTGGCCAGTTAGGATTCGATGTCATAGTGATAAAGAAATCAGGTGACCCAAGCCGTCGAACAATAGCCATTGCATCTTCAAAATTTTCCGTGTAATACCTTGTTGAACCAGGAAAAGAGGAAGGTAAAATAATCTTTTCACCAACTGTGGCGTTTTTTTTTTCGGCAAGTTGATTAATGAAACTGGTTACTCCCATATATTGTTCAGCTAGAATCTTATTTTGGTTATATTTTATCCATTGAATGCGGTCACGTTCTACACGAATGTAAGTATCCACTACATATTGTTGAAATAATCGGCCTCCAAAATGCAGTGCATTAAATAGAAGTTCCCGTACATCGGGTTGATGAAATGTTGACGGAGAATCTGTTAAAACTTTACAAACTCTGGTCGAAATGAAAGTCTGTATTGTGCCAGTTCGCCGAGTTAAATGATTGCGGCTGGTATAAGGCGTTTGTAACTGCAAATCTGGCTAAAACCATCCGTGCCGGCTGGATAAAATAATGGGTAAGTAAATGGCCCGACTCGCTTATCAATATTCTTTAAAAACAATGTTTTTATTGCGCTGGTGAACAATCATTTCATTTTCTGAAAGCTTTGATCAGCATTTAGTGTGAAAACTGCACAAACCTCATTACACGCCTGTATATTAAACCTTCTGTGATCAGCTTGATCTGGAAGTCTAAATAAAAGCTTAACGTATGCTGGGGGTAACCCTTGTGCAGTAGTTAACTGATTCATTTCGTCCTCTACTTCTCGCATCATTATATATCCCTGTACATAATGATTTTGCGCTCGAATGATGACCTCCAATAACTTCATGATTGAGGTAGTAATTCCAGAGTTAAGTGGATGATTAACTCTTTCATTAACGGCTTCATCAGGATCTAAAAAGTATAGTTGCCCGTACTGTGGCCGCTCAAAGACACCAACATCATTCTGCGTCGGGTGAGCTGTCATATTCATTTTATGATAAATCTGTCCGCAAATGATAAAACTGTAAATGCCATGGCTATTTATTGTTCTGTCATCTTCTACATTAAAGGATGCTAGAGCAAAAGATGCGTTTATGTTTCCTATTTTTTTATGAAATTCTTTCGAAAGTGGGTGACGGTTTAAAAAGAGACGTATTAATTCATTTGAAAATTTTGGTTGCTCCATTAAAATTCGCCCATGCACCACAATGGATACACAAAATATTAAATGCTCCTAAGGCGTGATATTGCACAGCTGCAGTAGCGGCACATTTATATGTTGGTAAATAATTATTAAGTTCTAATGCCCTACGACGTCTTTCGTCTCGACGCCTTTGTTCTTCTAATCGGTATTCTCGCTGTCCGTAATTTTCAGCGGCCACGCGTTGTGATGCACGCTGCCGCAAATCTTTTAGACGTTGTTCTCGTTGCTCATCACTTTCAGCGGCCACACGTTGTGACGCACGCTGCCGCGAATCTTGCAAACGTCGCTGTCGTTGTTCCTCATTTTCTGTGGCCACACGTTGTGATGCAGGCTGTCGCGAATCTTGCAAACGTCGCTGTCGTTGTTCCTCATTTTCTGTGGCCACACGTTGTGACGCACGCTGTCGCAAATCTTCCAAACGTCGTCGTCGTTGTTCCACATTCTCAGCGGCCACACGTTGTGCTGCACGTTCTCGTGAAACATCTAAATCATAAGACCTTTCTGCCTGTATAATGTTAGTTAAGTTTTGCAAACACCTTACTTTAGCAGCACGTGAGGGACGAGCGGAAACCTGACTATTTTCATGAAGATTTTCCATTTTAAAATGACACATATTTTCAATTTGACATTATTTTTACATAATTTATTTTCTTGGTCTAACCTCAAACCAAAGCATATCAACGCCATCCGTAGTAGCTTTAGTATTGCTGTGTCGGTAATACCCCAACAGGTTTTCATAATAGTATTACTATTCGGCAATAGATGTCATAGTCGTATTAAATTTTTCATGCCCGAAAACACGGTTATAACGATGTTTTCTAAAAATGAAACCTAGCTAGATCGATTTATCGTCCCCAAATCCCCTGTATACCAAATTTCATGAAAATCGGGTCAGCCGTTTTCGAGATTCCGATTATATATATATATAAATATAGGTTTATGGAAAATTCGTGGATTATTCTTCATTTATAACTCACAAAAGTTGTAAAACGATTTTTATTCGTTTAGATATACAACAACGTTTCGCCACACTTGTGTTGGGCTTCTTCAGGTGAAACGATTGAATGGTTGTAATCGAAATTTGTTTACTGTTCCGGCGTTCGCGACGTGATTAATGATTGACGGTGTTGATTTTACAAACTGGTTTGAAGATAGCATACTGCACAAACAATTTCAAAACTTCAATTATACTGACCCACACATTCCTTGTCTGTCCTAACGTTTATATTTTCATTTGAGTTGATATTTTACTGTGTTTTTTTTTTTTTTTTTCCTTATAATAATTTTATTAATTTTATTTCTATCCCTTATTTTTTTTTTTTTTTTTTCCTCTCTTTCCCTCTCTATATTACCCCTGTATAAACTACCATGTATGTATGTAAAGTATTATGTCATTCTATTCCGTGTATTTATTTATTTATTATTATTATTCTCCGCCACCTTTTTTTTTTTTTTTTTTTTTCCTTTCCCTCTTCCCATATTTAATAATCCATTTAACCTATTATGTGTGAGTATATGATCGATAAATTTTCAATATCTGTCCTGTCGTTTAAGCAATTCGGATTCTTTTTTATATTTATCATTTCAAGTATTGTTCTTTTATACTGATTTTTTTCAACTTTTAGAATTTTTGTGTTGTCATAATCGAATTTATGTCCTGTATTTATCTTATGTTTGTTTAGCGCTGTTGTTGCTGTTTTTGTGTATTTATGTCCTTCTATCCTTTTTTTAATATATTGCTGTGTTTGTCCTATGTATACACTGTTACACTCGCTACATGGTATCTCATAAACTGAATGTGTTATTTTTGATTTAGGTGGTTTACTTTTCAGTTTGGTGAAAATTTGTTTATGTGATTGATGCTTTATATGCTGTGTTGATATTGTATTTTTTTAAAATATGATGGATATTTTCTGAAATTCCCGGTATGTATGGAACAGAAATGAACACCCTGTTTTCTGTAGTTATTGATCTTGCTTGTGTGTCTCTTGAGTTGTAAATTGAGTGAGTTATTTTACCTATAATGTCATATATTAGTTGGATTGGGTACATATTATTGATAAGTAGTTTCTTTGCCTTCACTATCGTTTGTTTTCTATATTGCGGGCTTGTTAATTTTATTGCTCTGTTTATGACGGCTCTAACAACATTTACTTTGTGTGTTCTTGAATGAGTTGAGTTGAAATGTAAATATCGCCCTGACGCTGTTGGTTTGGTATACCACATAGTTTCAATCTTTTTGGTTTCTATATTTTTGATTAGGGTCATATCCAGGAAATTAAGTTTATTTTCTTTTTCTATTTCTTTGGTAAATCTAAGTTTTTTATGATATGAGTTAAATTTTTCTAGTAGTATATTTTAGATGCATAGCTCCTATATTGGTGACCCCGACGTGATCCCCGGTAGGTCACGACATGCGGTGCCGCGGCTCTGATTAGGTGCAAATCACCCGGCCGCACGGTACCGTGGCACAGTTCAGCTTAGGTGCAAATCACCCGGCTGTGCCGCCGACCACTGGGGAAACCACCGCAACCCTTCATCGTCCCGTTCCATCCTGTCCGTTACTGGGGAGGGAGTCATGTGGGGACCTCGACTACCGTCCGCCAGATGGCGCGTGCGACTAACGCCGTCGCAATACATCTGTACGGCGTGGCTTATAAAGGTCTCCGCAGCATTCCACTCTCGGGACTTTCCCCCAGCGTATATGGCAGGGCACATCTACATCAGCCATACTGATGAGTCCTTCGTAGGTGTGCCTGGGACGAAACGCACATTGTGAGCTATGTGATCCGATAGGATCGCGGATGCATAGCTCCTATATAACGATGCAATCGTCCACATATCTACCGTAGAATTTTATTGGAAATCCTAAGTTTTCTATGATTGTTTCTTCTAAGTTTTCCATCGTTAATTGTGCTATGACACTCGAAATGGGAGACCCCATGGCAAGTCCATCGATTTGTTTGTAGTATTTGTCTTTATATTGGAAATAGTTCGTATTCAGTGTTTGTTCTAAAGCTTTGATGAATTCTTGTTTGGGGATGTTTGTGATTTCTTTTATCTCATTCCATTTTTTCTTTATGATATTTTTTGCTAAGTTTATCGGAATATTTGTATATAGAGATTCTACATCTAACGACATCATTATTTCATTTTCTTCGATTGTAATTGAATTAATCATTTCTTTGAAAGTAAAAGAGTTTTTTATGTAATAGACGTTTTTAAATGCAATATTCTTTAGGATGTTTGAAATGAACTTCGATAATTTAAAAAGAGGAGCTTGATTGTGTGAAACTATAGGTCTGATTGGCATATGTTCTTTATGAATTTTTAGTAATCCGTAGATTTTTGGAGCATGTGAGTTGTGAGTTGTGAGATTTTGTTTTTCGTCTCGATTTATGTAACCTTTTGCAAACCAATTTTTTATTATCGTGTTATTTTGTGTCTGTGTATTGTCAGTGGATCTCTATTGATTGTTTTGTATGTTAGTTCATCGTTTAAATGGTTTTCCATCTTTTCTTCGTATATTCCCTTATTTATGACTATTGTTTTATTACTTTTATCTGCCGTGGTTATATAGATTTCGGGATTGTTTTTTAAGAATTGTTGTAAATTTTTGATTTTTCTTTCATACAAAAACTGTTTATGCGTCTTGATATTGATGGAGTGTTTTCTATTTTGAATGATATTGGATAATTTATGTCTAATTTCGTCTGCTTTATCTTTTTCTAAGTTTTTTATTCCTAATTCTACGTTTGAAATTATGTCGTCTACTGGAAGTTCTTTTTTGTTTTTAAGTGGAATTGCAAATTTTGGGCCCAGTGACAATATCTCAACTACATCGGCCGGGATTTGTGTGTCAGTTAGATTATCAATCCAATTTAAGTTTATTTTAGATTCAGATATAGTTTGTTTTAGTATCATCTTTTCTAATTTATTTCGGTTTTTTAGTTTGATTTTCTCGAATAAATTTTCGTATTTAACGTTTTCTAAGTGGATAAAACTATTGAAATGTTCTAAGATTGTATGGGTTCTTATGAATGATTTGTAAAGTTCAATATCGCCATTTAAATATTTTAAATCTATATGTGTTTGACGAATGAGTAAATTCACAAGTTTGTTCTTGAATGAAGTGATTGTTTTCTGGAATGTGTGTGTCAAGTACTTACAATTAATTTCTAGATGTCGGAAATTTATATTTAAAAACTTTGGATGTATTCTGAATTGTCGACACTTGATCAGGAATACTAGACGATTCTTCTTGTTTGCCTTTTTCTCCAGTAGTTTTTTGTAATGCCTCATCCCATCTGCGACGTCGGGTCCATATTGTTCTGTCATTGCAACGATGAAATTCGGTCTTGGGTAGATATTTGATGCGGTAATTTGATCCATTGTTAAATATATTTTGTACTTGCTTGATTTCGTGAAGAATTATAACAGTATTGGTTTATGGAAAATTCGTGGATTATTCTTCATTTATAACTCACAAAAGTTGTAAAACGATTTTTATTCGTTTAGATATACAACAACGTTTCGCCACACTTGTGTTGGGCTTCTTCAGGTGAAACGATTGAATGGTTGTAATCGAAATTTGTTTACTGTTCCGGCGTTCGCGACGTGATTAATGATTGACGGTGTTGATTTTACAAACTGGTTTGAAGATAGCATACTGCACAAACAATTTCAAAACTTCAATTATACTGACCCACACATTCCTTGTCTGTCCTAACGTTTATATTTTCATTTGAGTTGATATTTTACTGTGTTTTTTTTTTTTTTTCCTTATAATAATTTTATTAATTTTATTTCTATCCCCTTATTTTTTTTTTTTTTCCTCTCTTTCCCTCTCTATATTACCCTGTATAAACTACCATGTATGTATGTAAAGTATTATGTCATTCTATTCCGTGTATTTATTTATTTATTATTATTATTCTCCGCCACCTTTTTTTTTTTTTTTCCTTTTCCCTCTTCCCATATTTAATAATCCATTTAACCTATTATGTGTGAGTATATGATCGATAAATTAATATAATATATATAATATATAATAATTTTATAACATCTTTTACGTTCGTACGTCATATCGTTTTAAATATAATATATAATAATATAATAATATAATAATAATATATAATAATATAATATATATAATATATATAAATATAATAATGAGAAAGGAACAGTTTTGACAGAAGTCAAAACTGTTTTCTGGTAATAACCATGGATATGAATTTAAAACGATATGACGTACGAACGTAAAAGATGTTATAAAAAACTCACTTATTTTTGTCTCTGAAACGTTAAGGACAATGGGTTTTCGTCATTCGTAACATTTAGAAACGAAGTGGTTTGAAACACGTTTCGGCCCACTGCACCCCTGGCCTCGTCAGTACAACGGAGGTGCAGCTTGTTGCATACGCGTTTGACGTTGGCACGCACTTTCACAGCTGTGTTGAATATTTAATAATGAGAAAGGAACAGTTTTGACAGAAGTCAAAACTGTTTTCTGGTAATAACCATGGATATGAATTTAAAACGATATGACGTACGAACGTAAAAGATGTTATAAAAAACTCACTTATTTTTGTCTCTGAAACGTTAAGGACAATGGGTTTTCGTCATTCGTAAAATTTAGAAACGAAGTGGTTTGAAACACGTGTTCGGCCCACTGCACCTGGCCTCGTCAGTACAACGGAGGTGCAGCTTGTTGCATACGCGTTTGACGTTGGCACGCACTTTCACAGCTGTGTTGAATATTTAATAATGAGAAAGGAACAGTTTTGACAGAAGTCAAAACTGTTTTCTAATAATAACCATGGATATGAATTTAAAACGATATGACGTACGAACGTAAAAGATGTTATAAAACACTCACTTATTTTTGTCTCTGAAACGTTAGGACAATGGGTTTTCGTCATTCGTAACATTTAGAAACGAAGTGGTTTGAAACACGTTTCGCCCACTGCACCCTGGCCTCGTCAGTACAACGGTGGTGCAGCTTGTTGCATACGCGTTTGACGTTGGCACGCACTTTCACAGCTGTGTTGAATATTTAATAATGAGAAAGGAACAGTTTTGACAGAAGTCAAAACTGTTTTCTGGTAATAACCATGGATATGAATTTAAAACGATATGACGTACGAACGTAAAAGATGTTATAAAAAACTCACTTATTTTTGTCTCTGAAACGTTCCTTTCTCATTATTAAATATTCAACACAGCTGTGAAAGTGCGTGCCAACGTCAAACGCGTATGCAACAAGCTGCACCTCCGTTGTACTGACGAGGCCAGGTGCAGTGGGCCGAAACGTGTTTCAAACCACTTCGTTTCTAAATGTTACGAATGACGAAAACCCATTGTCCTTAACGTTTCAGAGACAAAAATAAGTGAGTTTTTTTATAACATCTTTTACGTTCGTACGTCATATCGTTTTAAATTCATATCCATGGTTATTACCAGAAAACAGTTTTGACTTCTGTAAAAACTGTCCCTTTCTCATTATTAAATATTCAACACAGCTGTGAAAGTGCGTGCCAACGTCAAACGCGTATGCAACAAGCTGCACCTCCGTTGTACTGACGAGGCCAGGGGTGCAGTGGGCCGAAACGTGTTTCAAACCACTTCGTTTCTAAATGTTACGAATGACGAAAACCCATTGTCCTTAACGTTTCAGAGACAAAAATAAGTGAGTTTTTTATAACATCTTTTACGTTCGTACGTCATATCGTTTTAAATTCATATCCATGGTTATTACCAGAAAACAGTTTTGACTTCTGTAAAACTGTCCCTTTCATTATTAAATATTCAACACAGCTGTGAAAGTGCGTGCCAACGTCAAACGCGTATGCAACAAGCTGCACCTCCGTTGTACTGACGAGGCCAGGGGTGCAGTGGGCCGAAACGTGTTTCAAACCACTTCGTTTCTAAATGTTACGAATGACGAAAACCCATTGTCCTTAACGTTTCAGAGACAAAAATAAGTGAGTTTTTTATAACATCTTTTACGTTCGTACGTCATATCGTTCTAAATTCATATCCATGGTTATTATTAGAAAACAGTTTTGACTTCTGTCAAAACTGTTCCTTTCTCATTATTAAATATTCAACACACCTGTGAAAGTGCGTGCCAACGTCAAACGCGTATGCAACAAGCTGCACCTCCGTTGTACTGACGAGGCCAGGGGTGCAGTGGGCCGAAACGTGTTTCAAACCACTTCGTTTCTAAATGTTACAAATGACGAAAACCCATTGTCCTTAACGTTTCAGAGACGAAAATAAGTGAGTTTTTTATAACATCTTTTACGTTCGTACGTCATATCGTTTTAAATTCATATCCATGGTTATTATTAGAAAACAGTTTTGACTTCTGTCAAAACTGTTCCTTTTTCATTATTAAATATTCAACACAGCTGTGAAAGTGCGTGCCAACGTCAAACGCGTATGCAACAAGCTGCACCTCCGTTGTACTGACGAGGCCAGGGGTGCAGTGGGCCGAAACGTGTTTCAAACCACTTCGTTTCTAAATGTTACGAATGACGAAAACCCATTGTCCTTAACGTTTCAGAGACAAAAATAAGTGAGTTTTTTATAACATCTTTTACGTTCGTACGTCATATCGTTTTAAATTCATATCCATGGTTATTACCAGAAAACAGTTTTGACTTCTGTCAAAACTGTTCCTTTCTCATTATTAAATATTCAACACAGCTGTGAAAGTGCGTGCCAACGTCAAACGCGTATGCAACAAGCTGCACCTCCGTTGTACTGACGAGGCCAGGGGTGCAGTGGGCCGAAACGTGTTTCAAACCACTTCGTTTCTAAATGTTACGAATGACGAAAACCCATTGTCCTTAACGTTTCAGAGACAAAAATAAGTGAGTTTTTTATAACATCTTTTACGTTCGTACGTCATATCGTTTTAAATATATAAATATATAATCAATAAAGTTTAGTGGGAATGCAGTCAATTAATACAAGAATACTCTTTATTCCGTTTTCTCGAGCTTTCGCGACCTCTCCTTCAACCTCCCTATTGTCGCTTCCTCAGGAGTAGCTACAGTGATATAGTAAGTATAGTCATTGAAATTATGAGGTAAACTTACGAATCTGAGATTTAACAATGCTTAATTGTGTTACAATCATTGAAATCATACATTGGATGAAGGAACAGTGAATGATGTCAGTGTCGTTATAATAATCGATAAAATCACAGCTGTTGGTATTATCAATGACTGTTCCTATTTACAATAATTTACATGGATATCCGATTAACGTTTAAAACTATTTATCATGGTCAAATTTAATCAAATAAGAGTAAATCGCACTTAAATTGTCGATGTCTTTTTGAGAATTACAACAATTATCATTTTGAGTAATCCTTAACATTTCCAAAAATGCTCTCTTTTTATTATTCTTTTCAATGTCTAATATTTTAATGTTATCAAAATCGATCGCATGTTTATTGGATAGAGCATGTTTCACCAATGCACATGTTTCTTTTTTTGTTCTAATATTACTTTTGTGCAAAAGAATTCTTTGATTAAGTTTAGTTTCAGTTTGACCAATATAAGTGACATCACAATCCAAACAATTAATTTTGTATACTACGTTAGATTTATTGATTAATTTCTCATTGTCTTTTAATTTAGTGAAGAGCGATCTAACTGTTTTCAAATTTTTTGTTGCAATTTTAGTTTCCGGATTAGATAAAATGTTTGAAATTCTCTTAGTAAAGTCTTGTATCCATGGAATTGTGATGAATTTAAACTGTTGTTGCTGTTGTGGTCTTGGTGATGTTTCATTTATTGTTATATTCGGTATGTTATAAATAATTTGGTTGAGTAATTTAATTGGGTATCCGTTACTGACCATCAATTCTTTTAATAATTTTAAATTTTTTTCAATGAAAGAGTTATGTGATATTTTACAGATCCTTGTTTTTCCAATAAACATGCGATCGATTTTGATAACATTAAAATATTAGACATTGAAAAGAATAATAAAAAGAGAGCATTTTTGGAAATGTTAAGGATTACTCAAAATGATAATTGTTGTAATTCTCAAAAGACATCGACAATTTAAGTGCGATTTACTCTTATTTGATTAAATTTGACCATGATAAATAGTTTTTAAACGTTAATCGGATATCCATGTAAATTATTGTAAATAGGAACAGTCATTGATAATACCAACAGCTGTGATTTTATCGATTATTATAACGACACTGACATCATTCACTGTTCCTTCATCCAATGTATGATTTCAATGATTGTAACACAATTAAGCATTGTTAAATCTCAGATTCGTAAGTTTACCTCATAATTTCAATGACTATACTTACTATATCACTGTAGCTACTCCTGAGGAAGCGACAATAGGGAGGTTGAAGGAGAGGTCGCGAAAGCTCGAGAAAACGGAATAAAGAGTATTCTTGTATTAATTGACTGCATTCCCACTAAACTTTATTGAATATACTTAAATCGCAGTCACTAATAATAATAGGAACATATAAATATATAATAAATATAAAGGAGTATGACTGACGTTAAACGTCAAATTTAGCACTATTGTTTTGAATTCATATTGGTGGTTTGTAACCAAGAAACAGTTTTGACTTCTGTCAAAATTGTTTCATTTTCGTATCTAAATTTCTATCACAGTTGTGAATGAAAGTGCGGACGTGAAACGCGTATGCAACAAGCTGCGCCTCCGTTGTACTGACGAGGCCAGGGGTGCAGTGGGCCGAAACGTGTTTTCAACCACTGTGTTTCCAGATGTTATGAATGACGAAAACCCATTGTCCTTAACATTTGGAGGCAAAATTAAGTGAGTTTATTTTAACATCCTTTATGTTTTGCATGCACTATTGTTATAAATATATATATCACCGGGTTGGTGAAAAAAAAAAAACCGCTATTCATAAATATATATGTTTTCAGACTGGTCATCTATTTGATTTCGATTCTGTCAGGATTCTAGATTTTGAGAAAAATGTATACAAACGATTGTTTTTGGAAATGTTTCACATCAAACGTTCTCCAGTTGCAGTTAACCATCGAAGAGATGTAGAGAAAATAAGTAATATTTATGCATATTTGATATTGAATCGGACGCATAAAGCAGGTTCGCGTTTTTCGGCTGACCCAGGTAGCCAGTGATTCCGATAAGTTTCGCATGATTTTTAATCGACATTGACAGTTGTCGTTTTCCCGGCAGTTTATTATTTTATGATATCTCCTTCTTGTCGGCCAGTTGTTATAATTTTTGATGACTAGTGCGGTTACTTTGACGTACATGGTGTTTTTAATTAATTGAATGAGATTATTGCGGTTTTATCGTTCAGAATTCACAAGTTTTTATATTCGAGTGGATTACACTATTCGGTAAGACTTGTTTGATTCTTGTACAGCATTATCAATGATCCAAATTGTAATCTAGAGTCCCGAGGAAGATCCAGTGATGGTTCGAAACGTCGACAAAGAATAAATGTTCACCACCTGATTTGTGATTTATTATCCACACGCCCGTTATCAAAGGAAATTCGTTCATACAACATAAGTGGAATTAATTAATTTGTTCTTGTAATATAAATATACAAGAATTGCTCGTTTAAAGATATAAGATAAGGATAATCCATTCAACGCTGGGAAAAAGGAAGCAGGTGGAGAGTGGATACATGGCTTCCTAAAACGACACCCAGAGCTTTCAATCAGAAAGCCCGAAAATACTTCTGCTGCCAGAGCATCTGGTTTTAACAAAGTTGCAGTCGAAAAATTCTTCAATTTCCTCGTGTACGATGAGCACCAACTAACTCTTGACCGTATATTTAATTGTGACGCAACGGGGGTTTCTGTAGTACCAAAGACAAATTGTAAGATAATCGCTAAAAGAGGACGGAAACAGGTTGGGGCCATAGTTTCAGCAGAACGAGGACAGACTGTAACGGTTGAGATATGCTTCAGTGCAGCTGGAAACTACATGCAACCTATGCCTATCTTTCCAAGAAAAAGATGAATCCAGAGCTGATGATGAATTCGCAAGCTGGTGCTTGGGGCACATGTAGTGATTCGGGGTGGATGACTTCCGAGCTATTCCTCAAATGGTTTAAGAGATTTGTGATTTTCAGCGGAGCGTCTAAAGAGAGACCCGTGCTTCTTTTACCGGATGGGCACAGCACTCACACTCAGAATATTGATTTGATCGATGAAGCCGGAACTCATGGTGTTATAATCTTGAGTTTTCCTCCACACACAACACACCGTTTACAAGTAGCGGATGTTGCGTTCATGCGACCATTGAGCGTTTATTATGAACAAGCAGTTACAGCCTGGTTGCGTTCTCACCCTCGACTAGTCGTTACTATCCGCCAAGTTGCTGAAGTCTTTGGAAATGCTTTTGTTCAAGCAGCCACTATGTCTACAGCAGTAAATGGATTTCGTAAATGTGGGATTTGGCCGTATAATCCAAACGTGTTTTCCGAAACAGATTTTGCCCCATCTTTGACAACCAGATCCAGTTAAATGACGGTCAAACTTCCACAAACCGAGAAGTACTTCAAGATATAAGCAATGTCACTACTGCCCAAACTTCAGACGCAGTACCTGCGACAATGGCTCATACAGACACAATAGCTGATAATGCTGCGACTTTTAGCAGCGACGTTGTTGATGACCCTTTGCCAGGGTGTTCCCACTGGAGTCCCAGGCTAGCTAATCAGGAATCAGCACCGTATCAAACTAAAGACCAACCGGAGACATCACAACCAGCTAATGTGCCCACATGCGATAAACCCGACTGTAGCTTTGTTTTGACTTCTCCAAAACAACTCATTCCACTTCCGCTTACCAAAAAATCCTCTCGTGTTGCTAAAAAGCGTGGAAAAACAGCAATTATCACGTCGTCACCCTACAAACAAGAATTAGAAGTCATCGCCCAAAAAAAAAAAGATGCCGAACAGAAAAAAATAGAGAAAATAGAAGCAAAATAGAGAAAAAGTGAACTTAAAAACCAGAAGAAAACTACTACAACAGCTCAAAATAAAAAATCAAAGAAAAATAGCCGATCAGCGAAAATAGCAAAACGACGCAGAGTCTCATCATCTACAGATGAAAGTGAAGAAGACGAGGACACACCATGTATGTATTGTGAGGAAGTATATTCTGTTTCCATTGAAGGGTGGATATCATGCTCATTGTGTGGAAGATGGGCTCATAATAGCTGCGCAGGAATAGATGATGATGATGACGAAGCCACACATGTCTGCGAGTTCTGCGAGCATAAATAATCATCTGTCTCCGTGATTATTCTCATCACCCCATCTTACCTCAGGGGGGTACCCCATCTTACCAGCACCATGGGGTAAGACGGGGCAAAACACCTCTTTTTTATTTTATTTTTTTTTCTCATAAATGTTTTACCAAAAGTTCCTAATGACACCAAATATTTGAATAATAATAATTAGTTGTTAAAAACGTACGATAACGGTTAGGGCGACCGTCCATATAGGCGATTCAAGTTGCATGAGCAATAAAAACGGTCTAGCTACCCAGCTACCAGATATTCGATTTTTGACACTTTTACGACGTACGCTTGAGAAAGGTTCGATTTATGGGAATTTCGGAAGGGATATCTCTTTTCATTCAGACTACATAAAACTATGGCTCAATTTGAATTAAATTGAAAGTGAACCTGTAAACGACGTATTTTTCGTTTTCGTAAAAAAAATATACTCCACATCTTATCTCTTGCGTTTATACATATGTACATGAGTACATCGCGAGAGTTTGAATGAAAAGGGATATCCCTTCCGAAATCCCCATAAATCGAACCTTTCTCAAGCGTACATCGTAAAAGTGTCAAAAATCGAATATCTGGTAGCTGGGTACTTTTCGAACTAGACCATTTTTATTGCTCAGGCAACTCGAATCGCCTATATGGACGGTCGCCCTTACCGACACGATCCTTGGTGGGATCGTAGATTGCTCCAATGGGGTTGTCTGTATCCCCACCGTCGCAGTCCGCCCCACCAACAGCCGTTTGTTCCAGTTACGTTCCATCGACTAATAGGAACACGTGGGAAAGCGCGGGCTACTGACCGACCGCCGGATGGACATCGGAGACCCAGCTGGCAGCCTCGAGGGGATATCTCACATATCGAAGGATATTATTCATTTTCCTGTAGAAAATAATTCATTCTATGTTTTGATTTCGACTTAACTAGACGTTCCTTGTATTTCATTAAAATATAAATTTTAAAAACGTTCCTGATCGTAACTTGCCGTTACCCAGTACGCGGAGTACCTCGTAGTAGTTCTAGTGGTTGATGTTTTCGGACGTTGAACTTCGTACCGCGTTAATTCTACATGTTACTTCGACTTGGTGAAGGCATAAGTGAAATGGTATTGCGAAATTCAAATTACAGCTAATTGAACACCAACGACACCAACGAACTTTGGATATACGACAGACAACATACGACATTTGAGCAATTTCTTCATTTATTAAAACGAAGATTTGATAATTTGTTAATTTACCTAGCAACGTGTAAGGTATCACATAAAATAGGAGAAAACATTTGGCACTACATTGTACAGTTTTCCAAATTGGGCAATTAGCGAATCTATGAGTGAAACGCAATAATAATTGAACCGCTCACAATATTTTATAACACTGGACCAAAGCGAACAGTTTTTATCATCATCCTCGATTGCCAACTATGAATTGTCACCAGCCACGAATCCCTGAAATGTGTGACGTAAAAAAAAAAAAGGAATCGCCAATATTTTTGTGCACTTTCTCCTTTTGGCGGGAGACAATTCCTTATGGCGCATCCAGACGTACACGAACATTCGCGTCGTAAAATATTATTTATGGGGCTTCTTTCAAGTTCTTACTCAAGTTCGGGTGTTTTCACACAAAACGCCTGAGGCGTGAGTCCTACCGGTTTTCGAGAAAGTACCTGAATGGATTTTTCGTTTTGTCGCTACCAATGCAAACAAAATTTTATTATTTTATTGGATAATGGTCCAATCGTCGTTGACCGATTGGTCGGTTTAATGGGGCAATAAATCTTCTTTCGACCTCCCAAATTCGTCTCCCAAACACCGACATTTACTGGAAACTAGACGACCCCCAAACAGCAGCAGGTCGATGATAGACAAAGTAGTTAAAGCCCCATTATGGGTCTGATTTAGTTCGAAAATACCGACGGAATCAGGCGAAAATCGACCACAATGATGGATTTTCTCTTGTTTATTGGCTCTAAGCCTCATTTAAGGGGGGAAGTCCATATAGAATTTTCAAAAAATCGATTTTTTTTTTTCGATAATCTGAAAGTTTATTATGTTTAGCGTGTACTGACGAGAGAAAAATAAACAGAAAACCTTATGGTCCTTAATTAATGGGGGGAAGTCCATATAGAATTTTCAAAAAATCGATTTTTTTTTCGATAACCTGAAGTATGTAAGTATATATATCTATGGTCCTAACACGTGTAATAATATTACTATAAACATAAAGGTTAGTCAAGAAATGTCATTAGTTCAGCTGGAGAATTCGTGGTGTTTAGTCGATTTCGAAACATAAAAATGCCGAATTATATAAAAGGCACACGAGGCAATGTTGCACGACATAATCCTAAAAAACGACGTTTTCAGGGCAACCAGTTTACAAATACAGAAGGTGAAAAATTCAGAGCCAGTACAAGCCATAATGAGAGTGCCAGTGGTAAAAACTTGGTAGGGTAATTCGAGGATAGATGGTACGGAAGGAGAGACGGTACACTACCCGATTCTCGGTATCTGCAAACCGCAAATACCAACTGGCAACATTGCGAGTCTTCTAATGCGAACCAAAGTACATAACGCCAGTGGTTACAACACGTGCTCCTTGTTTTATACAAAGATTTTAGTATCATTCTTTAAAAAATCCGATATTTTTTGTGTGTGCGAAGTTCAATTGGGCTATTAGTAAGTTAAACTTAAAATATTTTAGTTTTTTTGTTGTAGTCTGCCTAAAACCACCCTTATCTATCAACCTAACCTTAAAACAAGACCCCATGTAAATTTTTATAGATTTTATTTACTGTTCCATCTCTCCTTGCAATGTAAGGAGAGTTGGGACAGATTTTGTTGAGGATAGATGGTACAGCCGTTCCATCTGTCCTTTATAAGTATTTGTTCTGGTATATTAGATCTTTTTAATGGCAGAAGAAAACTTAAAAAAAGCAATAGAAGCATTGGAAAGACAGCAAGTTGGTTTAAGGGAAGCATCTCGAACATACCAGATACCCCTTACTACTTTGAAAAGGCGATATTCTTTAAAAAAAACTGAAAAGTGTGGATTAGGCCCAGCATCTACTCACGGAACAGCCAATGAGAAGAAAATTGTTGCTCACGTAAAGAAGCTTCAAAGTAGAGGATTTGCTCCTACTAGATCAATGGTAAGATCGATGGCTTTTGATCTAGCTGAGAAGTTGAAAATAAAGCACAAGTTTAATGCTAATAAAAGAATGGCTGGTTACCCCTGGTTTGAGTCGTTTCTTAGGAGAAATCCGGAACTATCAATACGAAAAGCAGAAGGAGTTTCATCAGCCCGCACGACATCAATGAATAAAAGGACGTTGATCAATACTTCGCCTTATTACAAGACATTTTGGTTCAACATAACTTACTTAATAAGGCAAGTCATATCTTCAACGTCGATGAGACTGGACTGCAATTGAATAACAGACCCGAGCAGGTAGTTGCAATTAAGGGGTCAAAAAACGTTGTATCCGTAACGTCTGCTGAAAAAGGAGAAACGATATCTGTTATTGCATGTTGCAGTGCAGAAGGCTCCTTCATTCCTCCAACATGTATTTTTAAAGGAAAAACAAAAACAAGAATATGAAGAAGGCATGCCAAGTGGTGCAACAGTATTTATGTCTCAAAAGTCCGCCTACATTAATAATGAGCTTTTTTTGAAATGGCTTCAAGAACAATTTGTCCCTAGAAAACCACCTGGGGAAGTTCTACTCCTACTTGATGGACACACCTCACATTGTAATAATATTGATATGTTAGAATATGCTGCTGAACAAAATATAATTTTACTTTGTCTACCAAGCCATACCACACAATTTCTTCAGCCATTGGATCGAGGATTTTTTAAATCTCTTAAAGCATACTATTATGAGGCATGCAATTTCTACATAAGAACCAATCCTGGTAAACGGCTAAATAGGCTACAGTTCGGCAAATTACTTAATTCCGCCTGGAAACGTGCAGCGACTATCCAGAACGCTCAGTCTTCCTTTCGGGCTACTGGAATAGTACCATTTAACCCGTCTGAGATTCCAGAATATGCTTTTTTGGTCGATGAAAACCAAAACCAAATCCTTGACCAAAAGCATCATCAGATGTTGCAGAAGAGCATGTAGCAACTAATGAAACTTCACCAAGAACTGACTCGACCGGTTTATTAGAGGATTTGGCACAGCCAGGATGTTCTGGTTATATAGCCCTGAAAAAGGAAGCGTTCGATGGAAGAAACTGTTGTAGGTGAGAAAAATGATGGTCAAGAAGAGAACGGTAGTCAAAAAGAGAACGAGACACCAGGAAAAATTCTTGATATTATTTCACCTGTGCCGAAAATTCAAACCGAAGGCCTAAAGAAGAGAAGTAAACAACTTGGTATGGAGCTAACAAGCACGGAAAATATTAGTGAGAAAAAATAAATTGAACTCAAAAATCAAGCCACAGCCAAAGAAGGCTAAAGAGAAAATTTTAAAAAATACAGGGAAGCAAAAGGCGCGAAAAAGGTCATCATCGTCAGAAGGTGAAGAGCCCATATGTGATGACAACTCTGATGTGTCTCACGAAACTGATCAATGCGTTGGTTGTGGTGAACACTATAACCAAACAAAAAAAAAAGATGATTGGATAGAATGCTTGATTTGTCGAAGATGGACGCACGACAGCTGCTCAAAATACACTAGCGGAAAAAATTAAGGGATCAAAAAAAAATTCCAAAATTTTCAAGGTTTTTCAAGTGCCTGTATATCTGCTAAAAATGATCGTAAAGGAGTTTTGAAAAAAGTATTTTGAAGCTTCAAGTCTCTAGTTTTGAGATCTATTGTCGAAATTTTTTTTCAAGTAACGTGTTTCGCTTAATCCTAACGGATACCTGAAAAAAATTTTTTTTTTTATTTTGCTTCTTCATCTTTTTGGTATAGGAACTTGGAAAAATTTTTCTCAACTTAACCACTATATGTATCAGATAACTTGTTTATTCAGCTTCAATTTCTTTTCTCGAAAGGTTCGATATGATCACTTCTTGCTGAGATATAGGACTTTGAATGGAAAAAGATCTTTTTGTGTTTAACCATCAAAATCTCATTAACCGCTAATTCCCACGACCTGAGAGCGGTTGCCCTTATTTTAACCGAAGGTGGCGCCCAATTGACTATCTTAATAAAAGCTCTACGAGCCAACCGTGTTCTCAGCCTAGACGTTAAATTCAATTTCACCGCGACATGTTGTAGCCAGATATCTTCAAGGTATGCCTTCTGCATTTAATATAATGGAGAGACTCGAGAATTATTGCGGAACAGCATGTCGATGTAACTACAAGACGCATGAAAAGAGATAATGATGATATAAGTAAATTTTCGTTTTGTTTTAAGATGCATCGTCCGTTCGATGAAAGACATAAACTTATGTCTTTATCCACAGGATTGATTGGTGACGATTCCGTTATAAACTGTCATCTAGCTTTCGAGAAAGGTTTACAAAGTCAACAGTTGATGTATGGCAAATCATTCGACCAAATATCTTTATCTAAAACATATAAAGGAAAACCATTATCGTTCGCACTGACATCGACTCACAAACATGGAGCTTTCCTTCCGGTAGATCCTACTCTTCTTTTTCAACGAATTCTTGTGATATTTCAAGGCAATAACACACTAATTCGAGAAGCCTTCAAGTTTGAATTATCTCCTGTACCACTAAGTTTATTTGATGATGATGGACTTATGCGCAAGATGGATAAATCAAAATTGTTCCAAATATTTGACACCTCAGCATGTTCACATATTTTTGATATAAGAAGACATTTTGGAGAACAAATCCAAGTTGTTTTCGATGGATACAGTAACAAAGGATTGGAGTTAAATCTTACGAAAGATATCGACGCAAGGAAAAATGTTTAACACCAGACTATGATATCGTTTCAACAAATATAATTCCTGCTAGTCAGTCCAAGTTTCTGTCCAATACTGCGAATAAAACCAAATTCATCAACGTATTGTCAGATTTCCTGCAGAATAATAACGTTAAATTCGCAGATGAAGATGCGGATACCTTAATTGTCCGAAAAGCCATTGAGGCGAAAGTGGATAATGAATGTGTATCCATTGTTGGGAATGACATAGATGTTTTCATTTTGTTGGTAGCTTTAAACGCCAAATCACGAAAACATCTATTTCAGGAAAATTTCTTCAGGCAAAGAAAAGGATGCTGTATTTGAAACATATCATAATCAAAATAGGAAATTGTTCATTCTTTTTGCACACGCTTTCGCTGGTTGTGACACCACTAGTGCAATTCATCGAAAAGGTAAAATATCTCTGATTAAATTACTGTGGCCGAAAAATCATATTGTCTTTGTTTTCGAAAAATGGGAAAAATTATACATGCCTCGATGAATTGCGATACAACATATTTGAATCTTCTAGGAATTCTTCGAAGAAGCAATTTTACCACCTTCGCGAGGAGCTTCATGAGAGCACACAAAAAGAGTGTATTTCCAAATAAAATCTTGGTTAGGAATTTCCTTGAATCCTGAAGAATGGAAAAAACGACATTTTGATGATTCCTGTGATGACAGAAGAACTTCCTGCCCCTAGGAACTATTAGAAAATGTAAGACGAATGAAAGTAAATGATTATTTCAATTAATACAAAAATAAATATGTTTCAGGTTTTCTGCAGTTGCAAACAAGATTGCACCACTACAAGGTGCTCTTGTAAGAAGAGCGGATTGAAGTGTAATAATCATTGCAAATTTTGCAATGGTGAATCCTGTGATAACGCATCACTAGAAAAGCACTCATTAGAGGAAGATGATAGTTACGAAGTAGAGGAATTGAAATGAATCTGTAAAAACTGGTGAACATGGAACAAATTTGTTCGGATGTTCCACCAATTTGCTGTGTCGAAATTATCGGGAATAAACTGGTTTTTTCAGTCGAAGACTTTTCCCAGTAAAATTTTTGTTTCATTTTTTCAATTGTATCCCCTTCTTCCTTTACCTCTCAGTACGAAAACTATCCACATCTACAAGTTTTACCACTACTCACGGTATCGGCCGTTTTAAGAAACGCATAACAATAACCTTTTATACTAAGGGCTTGTTTCACAAAGTACAAGTAAAGCTTCAACTAGTCACTCGTAAGATAAGTTAATTGTCAGTTTAAACCTTCCTGTAAGTGTTGGTGCGTCCAACAAACGAGTTGGGTTGTTTCTGTATGTACCGAGTAACTACTTGGAAGTAGAGCTGACAAAGTCGCTTTTGAACGTCATATTTTTGAAGGTTCTTTCGTTTGAAGGTTCAAGTTCATTTCATGTTCGTTGTCGACATTCGACGGGTGTGTATACAGGTTTTACAGAATGGAGCAAAAACGAGAAAGAAACGTTAATTTTTCGCGAGAAGAGGTGGACCTTCTGATCGAACTGGTCCTATCAGAAAAGAATGTCCTGGAAAATCAGACATCGAAAAGTGCTTTAACTATTTGAGGACCTGGTGCATAAAATGTACCAGGAAAATGATACATTTCGAAGGACGATGGTCCAATATTTATACCAAATGCAATAAGGTGTATAGTTTATCGTGCGTTGGTTTAACTTGCTAACCACATGTGTAGATACTCAAGAAAATGTATTAGGCGCAATAAAAGCGATAGCGCTCTTGTTTACAAGATGTGAGTTTTTTCATTCAGTTGAAATAAACCGATCGGAACAAGATATTACTGTTTGTAGAATTGAACATTTTCAATAGGTAAGTTAGGGATCATATATTCTTTTGAATTCGTTTGTAGTTAGTTCATTAGTATTAGTATTAGTTTATTAGTATTTGTATATCATAAAAGTTGAGTGCCTTCATTTTTTCTATACATTAAAATTTGATGAAATCTTGGTTTTGTTATGGTATTTTTTTTTTGTACCACTGCCCTTCAGGTAATCAAAATGGAGGAATTGGCTTTCAAATTGGTAGGAATGTCGTATCAAGAGCTGATGGACGATATAGAACATTTTGATATTGAGGAAATACCATCCGACCCTGAATCAACAGTAGACGATTCAGAAATTGAAGAAGAGGAACACCTATCAAATGATTCTCCCATTCAACTGCTTCCTGAAAGTGATTCAACTGACAGCGAAGATGATCCAGAGGATAATTTACCTCTTTCAGTTATTCGCAATAAAATGTTGAGACGAGATTCTAATAGGCGAAATTGGACAACGAATAATGCCGTTCCCGAAGAACCAGGAAATTTCACAGAGGAAACTGGAATAAAAGATGTCGTCAGGAATATGGAAAATCCCACACCAGGGAAATTGTTTCAACTGTTTTTTACTGACACTTTTTTGAACCATATTGTTTTCCAAACAAATTTGTATTGTCAACAAACTAGTACTAGACTTAAACAGATTGATTTATCAGAATTGAAAGTTTTTCTAGCTATCAATATCTTGATGGGAATGAAAAAACTTCCGAGCTACAGGGATCATTGGAGTAGCTCACCAGATTTTCATGATCCATTCATCAGCAAGTTGATGCCTGTCAAACGATTCAGTTGGATTCTCTCAAATTTTCATTTGAATGATAATGTGCTTTTGCCACGAAAAGGATCCCCAAATTATGATAAGCTGTACAAAGTACGTCCACTGCTTGACGAAATATCAAAAAACTTTGAAAACTGTATGTTTCCTACGAGAGAATTGTCTATATCGACGAATCGATGATTAAATTCAAAGGCAGAAGTACGTTGAAAAAACCGATAAAACGTGGTTATAAAGTTTGGATGCTAGCTAACAAGAATGGCTACTGCCAAAAGTTTCAAATTTATACCGGCAAAACTGATGATCCTGAAAAATGCTTAGGGGCCCGAGTAGTCAAAAATCTAATTGAAGGTATGGAAGGTAAAACCATCTATTCTTTTTCAACAATTTTTTCAATTCCGTTGAATTATTAGAAGATCTAAAAACTAAAAACATTCATGCCTGTGGAACAGTGAATCCGTCTAGAAGACTGCTCCCAAATTTCAAAGCAGACAAGAATTTAAAACGTGGAGACGTTGAAATTTTTACCTCAGAAACTCGTCTGGTTGCGTATAAAGGGCGAGACAAAAGAAGTGTTTATTTGCTTTCGAATTATCATAAACCAAGAGAAATGACAACCGTGGACAGAAAAAATAAAAATGGAGATACTGAAAAAGTTGCTTGCCCCAATGCATTGATTGATTATAATAAGAATATGAATTTTGTGGACAAATTTGATCAAAACTTGAACCTCTATAAAGTTGATCGCAAGTCCAAAAAATGGTGGCACCGTGTTTTTTTACTTTGTAGAAGCTTCAGTTGTCAATGCGTTTGTTCTTTATAAAGAACTTAATATGACCCAAATATCCATGAAAGATTTCAGAAGAGAAATTGTAACTCATCTAACAGCTGAAACAATTGTTAAGCAGAATAGGCCGAATTTGCTACCTGCTGTTGTGCCACGTAAAAAGTCGAAACCATTTGTTCCAGTGGAGATACGGACAACTGAGAGCGCCCATCAACCCGAAAGAACTACTAGACGTCGCTGCGCAAAATGTAGCACGTCACGAAAACAGACTAGAACTGACTGGATATGTTCAGTTTGTCAAGTGCCTCTTTGCTTAGAAAAAAATAAAACTTGTTTCCAAGATTTTCACAATTCCCTATAAGGACAGTGGTTCAAATTATGTACCACATGTTTTTTTTTGGATTTTGGGGTAAACAAAATTGGAAATTCAATTTCTGATTATTGAGAAGACGTTTACTTTTTATTTGTAACCATTTCTTTGATTAAAAAATAATAAAAGTATTTTGCCTCTCTAGGACTTTTTTTCATAGAATTCGTGCCCCTCAAAGAGTTAATAGCAGACGCGGCGCAACATACCGGGCGAGAAAGCAACTGAGAATAAAATACGAAGGCCTAAAAAGGAGTATACGTAAGAAGTGTGCTTTTGTACGAGCCGAAACGTACCGGACTGGTGGAGGCCCCAAGAGTGCTTCAGTTCTCTCCGCAGTGGAAGAAAATATCAAATCCATTATTGGAGTTTCGGTGGATGGAGGAAACAGTGAATTCGATTGTGATGTTCAACCTGTTTCTGTACTGAACTCAGTTTGCCGTAAAAATCACCTTTTTACTTACTGTAGTTCATTGATGTCAATTAATAGTATCGAATAGGGATGCTCGATGAACATCGATGTTCGATGATCATCGATGTTGAAAGCAAAAACATCGATGTTTTAACATCGATGTTTTGTTTTGATGGGAAATAGGTCACGCACGTTGCAAATTTTCCCTTGATTTTGCGAAATCCGGTTGCGGCAGGATTGGTGTTGAAAGCGAATAGAAAAAGTTTCAAGAGTACCAATTATCGGCGGCACAACGTGCAATGGCGAATGAGCCAAATAGACCACAGAGGGCTGCTAACCGCGGCCCACGCAGGGTTGGAGCAGTCGTAGCAGACTGACTCGGAATCGGCGGAGAAAATGCACCCGAGCAATTCCCCGGCGGGTTGCATTTCCGCAATGCTCTCTACAACCCCCCTGGCGAGGGAGAATACGCACCTGACCCTGAGGATCCTGAGGCAAGGATCAAAGTCGTTGCGGGGCAGAGGATGCTGCACGAGATGGAGCGGCAAAGCAACGAGGAGAGGTGCCTGGCATACTTGTACAACAAGACCTATGGCAAAATAATGGATCAGCGCTACCAACAGTATTGCGCAGCCATGTTGATGGCTTATTTTGACCAGGTACATTTGTATGACCAGTTGGAGCGAAAGAGACTGCTGGATTGGGTAATACCCAGGCATATGCAACAACGATATGCACCACCACACATAGTCACTGAGACGGAGCTGGACTATATGGAAGCGGTTAACAGGAACATCAACTGCATTGTTAGGAAGTCACATCCATTCCTACCATGGGTCATTCGCGAGCGAACCTTAGGCGAGGGTTTAAACGCCAATGGCCTCCTGCCGCTCCAAGTATCCACCAAGTGGTATCAGTGGATAGTACCGATTACAGGTGTGGTGACACTCGCTGGGGTCGCCAGTTATATTTTGTACCGTCTCTTACAAGGCCGAGAGACTGGTATTATTACCCAAATTCCCCGGAATCTAGCTACGCTGCCTACAAAAATAGACATCGCGCCCAGCTTCTCCCCGGTTATAAATCTACCAGCATTGCCAGCGCCTATCGTCATCTCAAGCGCTTTGTCTGCCACCCCACCAAATATTCCCACGACGAGTATATCGCAACATCGATGTTAACGGAATCGATCATCGATGTTAACGGAGTCGAAATTATTATTTTTAAGGTTATAAATGCTGTATTAGAGACAAGGAAAGCACAGACAGAGCATTATTTTTGTTCTTTCGCGCAAAATTTGAATAAGCCATAGACAATTAATCTTTTACTTGATTTTTATGGCTGTGGTGTAAATGCTTGCTGTTTTGGTTGCATTGAAAGTAGTATAATAAGGTGATAAAACTTTTTATTTTGTGTACTTTTCAATTAATATTTTTGCATGTTTTGGTTATTCGAGTTAATGTCTGAATTTTATTTTCACTTAATTGTATGTTTTCAGGGATACAGAAATAGAATTAAAAATGCCGCTAAAAAGTCGATTTTGGGAATTTTGTGAAAAATTTGAAAATAACGAAGCCAAATGTCGGTCTTGCAATAAAATCATAAAAACTTGTGGCAATACTACAAATCTAAAGTTACATATTGAAAAAATGCATAGCTCATTATTAGGAAAACATAGCAACGACGAGAACACAGTACATAAAACAGGCGAAAAGAAATTACGTAAGGAGACATTCGTAAAATCTTTAATGTCAACTGCTTCTACCTCTGCTGAGAGAATTACACCTGCTTTATATGAAAACAGTCCTATTGATTCCGATTTTAGTTTTAATGCAAGTGACATAAGTGCATCGTCTCTTCACAAAAAAATATTCCAACCGACACTAAATGAGAGTTTCAGGAGCATATCTGAATTTTCTGAAAATGGAACTAAAGGCGTTCGACTTACAAATGCTATCTTGTATATGATTTGCAAAGATTCACAGCCATACCAGATTGTTGAAAATGAAGGATTTCTCAACTTAATGAAAACAGCTGCTCCTCTGTATAAAGTCCCATCCAGGCATACTTTCAAGAGAATGCTAGAGAACCGATATGAAGTTACACAGAATCTTTTTAAAAATAAAATCAAAGGTGTACGTAATATAACCCTGACAACCGACATATGGACGGATACTATGCAGACTAGGAGTTTTCTTGGTGTCACTATACACTTTCTTGACGAAGATCACATGACATCAGTGACTCTAAGAGTTTATGAGTTAGCCGAATCGCATATTGCTGAATACATTGGAAGAATGCTGTTGCAGACATGTCATGAATGGTGTATAGATCCAGAAAAAGTATTCACTATAGTGACTGATGGAGGAGCAAATGTTGTTAAAGCTGTAGATATCTCATTTGGAAAAAAATGCCATATTATTTGTTTTGCTCACCTACTTAATTTAGTAGCTCAAAAATCGATTGCAAAAACAAAGCAATTACCAGAATTGATTGCATCTGTTAAAAGAATTATCACCTGGTTCAAGCATAGTGTAGTGGCGAAAGAATTTTGATCTAAAATTAATACAAGATGTCAGCACTCGCTGGAATTCCACCTTTTATATGGTGGAAAGATTTTTACATCTGCGACCAACGATTAATCAAATTGTTAATTGCCATACAAGTGCTCCTCCAATGATAAATGCAAAAGGTATTGAAGAGTTAACTGAAATCTTTGAAATTTTACGCCCTATAGAAGTTGCTACTAAAGAAATATGTGGAGAAGATTATGTTACTAGCAGCAAAGTCATTCCCATAATACGAATGCTAAACTTAAAAATGAATAACATCAAAACAAACAGTTCTTTGGGTCAGGATCTTAAGCAGAGCATAATATCTGAAATCAATAAACGCTTGTTACCCTCTGAACATGTTCAAATACTTGCTGTATCGACATTGCTAGACCCAAGATTTAAAAACATTCATTTTCAAGATCCCATAGCATGTTCGAAAGCAATTAAATGTGTCAAAGAATTACTAAAAACTACGACGGAAACAGAAGTAATTGAAGAAGTTATTAGTTGTTCGCCAGATACAACAGAAGAATTTAATTTGTGGAGCGAACATTATAAACTTGTAAATGACAAAAACTCTACGCCTTTTTCTAGTGATCACGAAATGCCTTCAGAGTTGAGTTACTTTTTGAAAAATCCAATGTCTGATCTTAAACAAGATCCTCTCCAAGTTTGGAATAATGTCATCGGTTCCACTTACCCGAAATTAAAAAAAATAGCGGTAAAATATTTGAGTAGTATCGCGACATCAACGCCATCCGAAAGACTGTTTTGAAAAGCTGGTTCTACTCTTTATCAACAAAGAAACCGACTAAAAGGTTCTTTGTCAAAATTACTGTTTCTTCAGTCGATTCATAAAAAATATTGGGATATGTAATAATCTGTTGCTTAATAAATATCGATTGTGTTTTATTATGATACATTGTGTTTCATTTCTTTGTCAATTTAATGTAAAAATTATCGATGGATCCAACATCGAACATCGAACATCGATGTTCGGTTTTCGATAAATATCGAACATCGATGTTGAGCTTTCGATTATGACATCGATGTCAACATCGATGTTTTTTGAATATCGATCATCCCTAGTATCGAATTTTTTTCAGATGTTATTCAGCCGATTACTTCTACTGATAGTGAAATACAGAACAATGGGTATGGTCTAGGTAAATATATAATTTTTGTCATGAAAATATCATTCATTGTAACCATTTCAGACACAAACACAAAATAATTTTAAAATTTCTTTGAATGTAGAAAATAATTCTCCTGAGACATCAAATACAACCTCAGTATATAAGTAACAGTTTTTTTATGCAACGTTTTATGGATAAGTATGCTTTCTTATGAGTAATTGGTTGTTTTGTCGTAGGTAACAATGGGTCGATGTCTGTGGAAGACAAATGTCAGATCGTCGATGAGGGCAAAAGTGAAGGAGACACTGCAACTAGTCAGTGGTCTCAATGGAATCCGAAGAGATTGCGCACTAAAAAACATCAGGCGTTATGTAATTACATACTTCCATTTATGTACTTATAATATCCCTCTATCTTTCATTATATTTTAATTGTTTCAGGCACTCCAAAACGTAAACAGCCGTTTGAAAAAGTGGCTGAGTGTAAAATGGAATTAGCAAGCATACAAAAAACCATATTGCCAGAGGAATTACAAAATAAAAGGAAGAGGAACGAGAACACAAAAGGAAGATGTGGGCGTTGGAGATCAAACGTCTTCAGGACCAATAGAAAAACGGTTTATTCGTCTTGATTTATGAATGTTGATTCTTATATAATAAAGTTTTGAAAAATGCAAAGTAATCATTAATCAAATAATTCCTTACAGAATTAGTTTGTGAAATGCTTATGTTTGCACTCATATCTTCTTCAATGTGTATTATTGTGTTAGAAAATGGTTCATCATTCATATCGATGGCAATATTATGAAGAACTGCACATGCCACTATCACAGCTTCCACACGAGATATATCTAATAATATTTTTTTGATAAAATGGGAAATCTATTTTTCCACACTCCATAAGTCCTTTCTACAACATGTCTACTTCATATTTGCGATTCATTGTACAAATGATCCACTGGCCTTAATGAATTTTGGAGCGGAGTTAGTAAATAGGATGTATTCTCGTTACCCCTGTCTCCAACTATCAACTATCCAAATTCTCCATTTAGAAATCGTTGTTTGACGTAGGAATTATTGAATATTGTTTGGTCATGGCTTGCACCTGGCCACCTAGCAACGATATCCATAATTTTCAGAATTGCACTTACAATGGTCTCAACGTTAAAAGAAAATGTTGATTTCCTATTTCGATAATGTTCAGTATTATTTCCTCCTGGAGATTTCGTAATATCATAAAATTGTTGTTAAATGTTAGTTATATCTTGTGGAAATTTAATGAATTCTGGTCGTAGCTTTGCAATAGCCCTTGAAACTCCAACAATAATCCTGCTTGCAGAAGCTTTGCTTACACCAGATAAATCGCCTACAACATTCAGAAAGCTTCCTGTTGCGTAATATCGAACCGGTAACAAAAGACGGTTTATTGGCTTGATAGCACAATTCCTGAAACATACATTTATGTCATAATTTGGAAACATGAACCATTTTCTTAGTTATACAGATATGTAGAGACATATTTTCTTATTTTTACCTTTCTGTAGCGGTTGTGATTTCATTTTCTATCAATGTGAAGCACAGCTTCCTTGTTGAGACAAAACCGAATTTTAAAATCAACATCGTCAAGCATTTCAAAATAATTTACTCGCTTCCTTACTATTCGTTCTCTGCGTGGTCGTGTTATTTCCTCGAAGAAATCATCGAATTCATCTTCAATAGTTTCAAAAATATCTAAACTTTTAAAAAAACCGCAACTCGTCAACAATAATATGAAACCAATGACAACTGTCAAAACCAAGTAACTCCGCTACTTGGTACTACATCCCACCTACAATTTACTTGGTACTCTAATTGACACTTAGCGCTACTTTGATATTGTGAAACAGAAATTCCAAATTTAACTGACAATTAAGTTACCATTAGGCTAATCGACAGTTTACTTGGACATTGTGAAACAACCCCTAAGGAAAATTTAGAAAATGACACATTATAAATAAGGACGGAATGGATACATCACAAAGATATGGGGACAATTTTTCCCTTATTTATTTATTTTTATTCACTAACTGAACATGTGATATTGATTATGTAAATCTAACTAATCGACTATTTGAAAGGTTTCCATGAGTAAGAATCTAATTTAAAAACAAAATGCAAATCGATGCTGCTTGCTGAAAGGGAGCTGGTGGAAACAGAAATTCAATGACTCGAATAGTACCGTAAGTATATCTGAACATCGTGAATATCTCAATTAAGAGGCCTGAGCGGTCGTAACGACAGAACCCGCACTTAGACGTGCTGTTGCCAGTTCTAAGGTGGATTTATAAACTTGACGTTGCCGCTGCCGTTCGACGTTGCCGTTGTCGTTCAACTTGAAATACTGGATTGACGAAGAGTCATTTATAAAGTTACAGCTGGCAGTTGGCACGCAGTTGGTGGTCGTTCGCATGACGTTGATGCTGACGTTGAAGATGGCCAAGTTTTAAGTTGAGACGTTGCAGTTCGTTTATCAACCAATGAGGTGACTCGAAATAATCACGTGTTTGTTGAAATACGACCATAGATAAATTTGGATAAATCTATGATAAATAGATGAACTAATAATTTCCGCTTCTTTTATTGCAATTTTGTTGCGCTTGTTTAAACATATTTTAAAAGGGTTTCTTGAAATATCATTTTACAAAGATGAGTGATATCGAAATTGAAGAAATACTATTAGTAGGTAAGTTTTGTTTGCTCAAATGCCTTTATTTTTTAATGATAACATTTTTAATTAAAATTAATTTAAATGAATATAAAAATTTCCTTTTTAGGAGGAGAAGAAGACAAAATATCAATACTTATAGAAATGATACAGAAATACCCTTTTTATATGATTTGAGTCAGAAGGACTATAAAGATACTTTGAAAAACAAAACGCGTGGAACGAAATTTCCGCGATTGTTGGTATAAATGGTGAGTGCGATTTGTCAGTTAAAATCACATTATATAACAAAGTTGTTTCAACAGTTGAAGACTGCATGCGACAGTGGAAAAATTTGAGAGACAGGTTTACACGTGAGACACGAAAAGCGTCCAGTGGGTCAGGTGCTCCAGAACATCAATGGCAGTACTGGAGTAGTATGAAGTTCTACCGTAAATATAGTAAGCCAAGAAAGTAAGTTACGATAACATCAAGGGATTATTGAGTTCATTAATCTTGACTTTTCTCTGTTTTTCAGAACCATTACTAACTGCAAAGAAATAACGAAAACTATTCCATTGGAATTATCTTTATCAAGACTGGAGGATTTTGAGGTGTTGTCCCCACCACCTTCAGTAGAAATTGAAGAGAATATACCACAGGAAAACTCTTTGCCAAAAGAAAAAACTGTATCATCAAAAATATGAAAAAGAGGAAGCGAGTAGATATCGTAGAACCTGCAGAAATATTGCAAGTGGCACAAAAATTTCTTCTTCTCTTGAAAAATCCAAAGACAGTAATCAAATATTTGTTGAATATGTTCACTCAAGGCTTAAAGACATGAGTGAAGAAGAAGCAAAAGATAAACGGAAACAAATATTTGATTTATTAGAAGATTGAAATTAATTTTTTTCTTGTATATATAAAAATAATAATAATAATAAAGGTTTTCAGAAAATAAAAGAATAAATTATTCATACAAATTCCTTTATTTTCATTACTCTTTGACTACTTTCAATTTTGTGGTATTGGGAACGTACAAAATTTGTTGTCAAGAGAACTCAGCGATATTTGGTCGATGTGTTTCAATATTATATTTTCTACAGGACTGTAAAACATCCACGTTCCAAATATCACAAATTTAAAAATAGAAAATTATTGGATAAGAAAACAAGATTAACATAACATAACGTAACATACAAAAAACCTGGTTTTATTAAAACATAAATGTATCAAGAACAAGAAAAAGGAAAAAGATAGATATTTATTAAAAGTAGGTTCCTACATGTTTAAGATAATAACCTTCCTCCATTGATGATGTTTGATTGCCAAGGCACACTTCCTTGGTTTGATATGAAATAATCCGCTACTGAATCCCTCATTCGATAAATCTCTCTTGATGCCACATTTGCTCCAACTCTTCCTATTGACACAAGGCCATCTACTTCTTCCTCCAGCCACCATTCTCTTCACCATCATCGGCGAATCCTTGAGGACAATACATATTGTCTACAGTAGATAACTCTGTTAAGCAATAGTTGTGTAATACAACTACTGTCTTCACAATATTGTCTACATTTTCAATTTTAGCATTTATTGTCGTTTTCAATATCCTCCATCTTGCTACCAAGATTCCAAACGCATTCTCAATTGTTTGTCTGGCTCGAGATAATCGATAATTGAAAATTTGTTGTTTATTTGACAGATTCTTTCCAGGATATGGTCTTAAAATATAATTCTTTAATGGAAAAGCTTCATCACCGATTAAATAATATGGTAGAGCATTCTGCGAGCCAAGTAGAATTGATGGTCTAGGAATATTCATTTCGCCATCTTCAAATTTTTGTCCAAATACACTATTTTTAAATATTCCTCCATCACTTTGAGAGCCATAGGTACCTATGTCTACTAATGTAAACTTATAACAACTATCACAAGTTGCTAACAAAACTACACTGAAGTGGTGTTTATAATTATAAAATAAAGAACCACTTTTAGAAGGAGCCTGGATATTAACATGTTTTCCATCAAGTGCCCCCAAACAATGTGGAAAATTCCATTTTCATTGAACCCTGCAGCTATGAATTTCCACTCTTCTACACTGTTTGGTGATTTCAAATATATGGGGTTGAGAATATCCCAAAGAACCTGACAAGTTTCATGAATAATCTTACGAACAGTTGTTATACCGATGTGAAAAGTCCATGCAAGAACCTGCATACTCATGCCTTGGGATAAATATCTAAAAGAAAGAAAATGTATATAGAAATTTTCAAGAAAAGGTATACTAAATTCTCTTACTGTAAAGTTATCACGAGTCTTTCTTCCGCAGTTATACCATCTGACCTTCTCTGCTTCGATATTTTCGATTTTACCATGTATAAGAGTTTTTCAAAAACTGTAACATTCATTCGAGTATACTTGAAGAACTGCTCAATATCCCAATTCTTCATTCTCAAATAATATTGAAAATTACCAGTTTTCCTTCTTCCTCGGTTAATGGGGCGAATTTTATATCGGCGACAGCGTTTTTTTCCTTTTAATAGTAAGAGTGCATAACTGCATAATAAAATTCCTAATACACCCAAAAGTTTTTCGTTGTTATCCATAATTTTAATTAAAAAGAAAAACGAAAAATAACAGAATAACGTGGGTAACTAACACAGAACAACACGGAATCAGTGACCCAACTTTAAGTTTATAAATTGCTTTCCGTTTACATCGAACGACGAACTGTGAATTTCAACGTCAACTGTCAACGGTAACGTCAACTGCAACGGCAACGTCAAGTTTATAAATCCACCTCTATCCTTTTCTTCTACCCGCACAATGGCTTCATTTTTACAAATTTCAAACTTTGGCTACTCGTTTTGATAAAAAACCGGAACCAATCAGTGTTTTGAATTCAGTACACTAATTTCTTTCTCCCGATGAAATCCAAGTCCCCGTACGACTGATTGTTCAGGAAATATAACACTTTAAAAATTTCATATCAGTTTTTTCGTATGAAAGACAAGAATGGGAACATTTTGTGTGGGAAAAAAGTTGTTCAGAATTTTCCTACGAATCCAAAAATACCAAATTTATCCTGTCTCTAAGATTGTTAATTCAGATCTAATTTAACCCACTTCAGGCCAACGTTGCGTTTACGCAACAGTAGGCAATAATTTTTTTTTTTTTCGAGTTTCAGTTGCGGTCTATGAATATGAACGACCTCTCTAAATGAAGTTAAGAGTTCAATTTGTCATCTAAGCCCGCGGTCCGCAACCTTGGGTCGCGACCCCATATGGGGTCGCGAAAGATATTTATGGGGTCGCCAAGAAAGTCAAGAAGGTCTTGTACTTATCGAATTTTATTAAGGTTTATGCATAAAATATAATCTATCTTTACATACACAATTACAGCTATCGGCATTTTGACTGATTATGAACTAGTATTATTGCTCTTTCCAAAATTGCAGTCAACAATAAAAGAAGATTTGGACGTTTTATACGACGTTTCGATCGTTATACGATCATAAACTTGTATTTTTAAGTAAAAATTTTTCAATACGACTTTTGAATGTGGTTTGACAATTTGATGATGTTAATAATGTTGCTTAGATACAGATCACAGTTTACTGTTTAATAAATAGCGTTATAGAAGAAAAAAACAAAATATATAATAATAATAATAATAATAATAATAAATTAGATTCTTTCACTATAAAGTATATTAGTGTACCGTACATTCCGGCATTATCCAAAAAAATAGGTAACATTTTACGTAAATATAATCTTATTCTAACAAATAAACCATACAACACTATATATAAATTTTTCACCAATTTAAAAGACCCTACAGATGAAAAAAACAAACGAATGTAGTATACAAAATTTCTTGTATAAATATTGGATACATAAAACAATATTTGCATAAAAGAATTTACAACCATGAATACTCTTTACGATTTAATAATGAATGTACATCTCTTAATAAATATTCACATGACCTAAACCACAATTTTTATTTCAATAATGTGACAATCCTTGATAAAGAATCAGACTATCAGAAAGGAATTGATCAATGAGATGATACATATCGAAAAAGAAAAAACTCTACCAATTTTAGAACAGTTATTGAAAATTTAAGTCTAATTCATAATGGAATATTTTAAAGTTATTCTTAAACAGTAAACTGTGATCTGTATCTAAGCAACATTATTAACATCATCGAATTGTCAAACCACACTCAAAAGTTGAATTGAAAATTTTTTTAATTAAAAAATACAAGTTAATGATCGTATACCGATCGAAACGTCGTATAAAACGTCCAAATGTTTTTTTATTGTTGACTGCAATTTTTGAAAAAGAAATAATACATACACAATTACACAATCTCCTTAAAACGGACAGAATCGAAAATAACTACGACTGTACAACCTGTCCAATCCCACCCGTCATAACCTCACCGCCCCCCTCCTCCCCGATCTCCTTTCTTCGTTCAGTCGGTCTATTCAGTCAGTTCTGTCTGCACCTGCGTACTCATCGCCGCTTTGTCGATTGCAAATATACATACTAAATTGATCTCAAAATACGAAAGATTACTTCTGTAGAAGATTAGTGTTCTCCTGGATAACCACGCACACGGTAAATAACTGTGCACTCATACTTAGATAATAAAGTGAGGCGACATCACGGCGCGCCCATGTTGGAGGCGTAGGTTCAATAACAAAACCAGCGCGAATTTATAACTTCTATACTTTTGAATTATAATTCATTATACATATTATTTTATTAATAGCCCAATATTTTATGAAATAAAATTTATGTTTTATTATAAATAATTATTTTATCGGGCAAGTGTACTCAGCAATTGTCGATAAATTTTTTTTTTTCATTTTAATAAATACGTATTTATTATTGCAGTTAACAATGGATAAGTGGCTAATAAAACGCACATCTAAAGATGCAGATGGTGGAAGTCCTCATAACGCATCACAAATCAAAAGAATTAAACACGCAGTTCTTGATAACAGTGTCGCTGATTCTCCAATGACAACTACTGTTACGAGTAATATAAGTGGTGAAAGCAATGCCGCCACTTTAGTTACTGGTAGTGTTATTACTGTCGATAACAGCAGAGCAACATCTAGTTCCAGTACTATGACTATTAGTCATAACAGCGATAATTGTAGTTCAATGGCCACATGTACCTTACACATCGATACAGAGAGTGACGCTTCAACTTCAACTAAACAAGCAACAGCTACATCGGAGACAACTGGGAAGCGTCAACGAATTTTTAAAGAATCGTACATCCAGTTTGGTTTTAAATGTACAGTGTTGAATTTTAAACAACGTCCACAGTGCGTTGTTTGTTCGGAGATTTTGGCAAATGAGAGCATGAAGCCGGCCAAACTGAAAAGGCACCTAGAAACTAAGCATCCACAGTTAACCCTTTAACTGCGGCTATCGCATATATACGATGACGAAGAATTGTTCGTTGCCGCGGGTATCGTAAATAAACGATTTGTAAGATATTGATCATGAAACAGAGTCGCAGTCGTTTATTTACGATAGCAATGACTTCCCGAATTATTTGATAGTGCTTAGAAAAATATTCTTGACGGTAAAATGATTGTTCATACAGATTTAAAAACACAAATTTCTATTCAAGGGAGGTGCACAGCGCAAACATTTACTAGGCTGTGATATGTTTTGAAGTCCAGTTCTTATTGCGAGCATCGCATCATCTAATCTCTTATGATTTCGGAGAACTTATTGGGATGTATTGCATTTTATAATCTGTGCTAAAATAAACAAACACGGATAAGGTATACCGCAAACAGATCTCATTTTTTTTACCTTTGTCGGTAGCTACATCTTTCTCGCTTTGGCACTTTTTGTTCCAAACGTGTTGTTAGATATGAGACAAAACATGTCTGTCTTTGAATTTTTGCAAGATGAATTATCAAAACTTTTCAGTACACGAATGGAAGTACTTGGTGTTACGACATATTTTTCAGTTCCTTTTCATAAACGTTCAGTTATTATTATTATGGATCAGCCTTCCACCTCATCAAGTGTGTATGCAAACCGTGGAAAAAAACGCAATATTGAAGAAAGCGATGAGTATAGTGAAGAAGAGGAATTTTTCTCGGAATGGGAAGATACTGAAGGCGAGGGTGAAATTGGAGAAAGTGACTCAAGTGTTAGTGAAGATGAAGTGATTGCTGGTGATTTAGGCTGGAGAAATTGCAATACATTCTCTCCAAAAATATACAATTTCAATGTTAGCGCTTCCGGTCTTACAGAAAATTGTGGGTTGTTGGAGGATGACTCAATGATGGACTATTTTTTGAAATTCTTTGAGGATGAAGTTATGAATATCATGGTAACTGAAACAAACAGATATTTTCAGTTTTGCGATGATAAGCAACCTACGTCGAAAAGAAGGAGGTGGTCCGATACGACAACGTCAGAAATGTTTACATTTCTGGCTCTAATACTTTTGATGCCACATGTAAAAAAACATGAGATTCAGGATTACTGGTCAACAGATCCGATGATACACACAGATTTTTTCCCAAAATACATGACTCGAGATCGATTCATCCAATTACTACGATATTTACATTTTGCTGATAATAATAATCCTTGCGAAAACGACCGCCTCTGGAAAATTAGAAACATTTTTGAAATCTTGACCAAAAATTTTCTTCTTTTCTTTATCCATTCCAAAAGCTAGTAATAGATGAATCACTCATATTATTCAAAGGGCGTCTCAATTCAAGCAATTTATTCCATCAAAACGACATCGATTCGGAATAAAATTGTTCGTTGTTTGTGATTGTGAAACTGGGATGGTTCTGAATCTAATAGTATATACAGGATCAGAAAACGACATTCCAAATGATCCGATGGGCGTATAGGCATCTGTGATAAAAAAATTATTGGCACCCTATGAAGGCAAGGGTCACTTACTTTACACAGATAATTGGTATACAGATCCTAGAATGGCATTATACCTGAACGAAAGGAATACAGGATACTGTGGTACAATAAAAAAGAATAGACGAAATTTCCCAAAATTTCCTAGACGTTTACAAAGAGGACAAGTGGAAATGATGAAATGTTCAGACACAGTTTTGGCTATGAAATGGAAGGACAAACGTGATGTTCACATGATAACTACATTCCATACGGGGCAACTTCAGAATAGTGGAAAGATCAATCATCTAACTCAAGAAACCATACTGAAACCAGACTGCGTCTTAGACTACAATAAGAATATGCGGCTTATTGATAAAGCTGACATGCAGTTGGCTTCTGTTGAATGCGTACGTAAAAGTGTGAAATGGTACAAAAAACTATTTTTCCATTTATTGGATATAGTCGTTCTAAACTGTTACAATATGTATCTCGTCAAAACTGGAAATAATTCATTGAAGCTAAGATTTTTCATCAGACGACTCGTCAATCAAATATTAGGAAAATATGGACAAACAACGGCAGTAAGACCTGGAAGAAGAAGTGGTGAACAATTGGATAGACTTGCCGCTGGAAACTTCATGGAGAGGCACTATCCAGCACATGTCCCACCAACTGCTTCCAAGAAAAAAGGACAACGTACGTGTTATGTGTGTTCAAATACAAAGCAGAGTGAGCAAAAAAGAAAATTGGTAACAACCTGGTGTCCTGAATGTAAGGTCGGGCTATGTATAGAAAATTGCTTCAAAATCTATCACACTAAAAAACAGTTTTAAAAAATCGGACTGTAGGTTTAGCCAGAATATTGTTATTGTATATCGTTTTTGAAAGATTTTTCTTGGTTTCGTCTGTTAGTAACATATAAATGATTGTTCATTGTTTTCCTTTTTATTGAAAAAATATGTCAGATACCTACTTCATTCCAGTTTGAAAATATGTTCGGAACAACGGGATGATTAGATGTTTTTCGAATAAACCGCCTGAAAAGTGCATCTATGATGAGTTGGTCTATTCTTTTTTTCACCGTTGTATAAAAACTCGTATTATCCTGATTGTAAACAATTTCAATCTATCGATAGTATTTTTTCAGAATGCATGCACGATACTATATGAAGTTTCTTGTTTGTATTGGGTAGTACGAATCTATACTTTCATACTCTTTTCATTTTTCATGTTCCTGAGCACTTTGAGGGTGAGTGTTTTAGGGGGTGATAGACGTCCTAGAACATTTTCTGTATAAGCCTACGCATTTTAGAAAAATGTGTGTACTTATTGACTCAAGAATTGAAAAGTATCTGCAAATTACAGCAATTTTAATTTAGGAGTCAAGGGGTATGATAATTGGTGGTTGAGGATGGGGACAGAGTAGATGTCCTAGAACCCTCTCATAGACACCTATATTATAGGAAAAGGTATGTACTTATTGATCCAAGATTTGTAAAAAAATCGACAAGTTACAAAAATTTCAATGTACAAGTACAACTATTTTTCGTTTATTCATCGGGGAGAAATTTTTACGGGGAGAAATTTTCACGGGGTTCGGTCCGATTCTGGTGGGGTCGCGAGTTGAGAAATATACATAAAAATGTGCCATTCATTCAATATCCCAAAATCTGTTCAATTCACTTGTGTCAGGTGAGGGGAAGGGGGAGAGGATAAAGGGTTGAGGGGCCCTCTTGAGCCCCCTTTATAGACATCTATGCTGTTTGAAAAGAATTTCAAGTGTAATGACACAAAGAAACAATATAGTTGATGATCAATTTTTTCCCTTTTTTTGCCTTTTACTGGTCAAGAACTTGAATTTGATGCCCGCAGTTAAAGGGTTAAAGAATAAAGATGAATCTCATTTTAAACGACTTGCCACCAAACTAACGTCACAGCAGGTTGATTTCCAAAAATACACAACAGTTAACCAAAAGGCCTTACAAGCATCTTTCGAGGTTTCCTTTTTGATTGCCAAAACTAAAAAACCTCACAACATTGGCGAGACGCTCATTTTGCCAGCTGCAATGAAAATGGTTTCGATCATGCAAGGAGAAAAGTATGCCAATGTACTGAAAACAATTCCTTTATCAAGTGACACTGTTCATCGTCGTATCAATCTACTTGCTGATGATATTATCATACAACTTATAGATCGCGTGAAAGGGAGTCCCTATTATGCTATTCAGCTGGATGAAAGCACTGATGTAGCTAATGTAGCTCAACTTCTGATATTTATCCGCTATCGATATAAAAACGACATATGCGAAGATTTGTTATTTTGTCAGGGATTAGAAGGAAGAACAAGCGGTGAGGCAATTTTTAATGCAGTTAATAACTTTTTGAACTCCATGACATAAAGTGGGAATATTGTGTATCTGTGTGTACAGATGGCGCAGCTGCATTGACCGGCTCAAAAACAGGATTCAAAGCAAAAGTAACTGAGATTGCACCTCACGTAGGCTTTGTTCACTGTATGAGCCCTTGCAGCAAAACATTTGCAACCAGATGTAAATAGAGTGTTGGAACAAGTCGTCACAATAATAAATTTTATTAGAGCTCGCGCATTAAACAGTCGCCTTTTCAAAATAATGTGTCGTGAAATGGGATCAGAATACGAAAATCTACTGTTACATACGGAGGTCAGGTGGTTATCGCCAGGAAAAATACTCCGACGTGTGTTTGATCTCAAAGATGAAATCAGAATATTTCTACTTGAACGGGAACCAAAACTAGCGGAATATTTCTTGAATGAAAATTGGCTGGCAACAGTTGGCTATCTTTCGGATATTTTTGAGAAACTTAACGATTTAAATCAATCGTTGCAAGGGAAGAGCACAAATGTATTGATTTTAGCTAACAAAATAAAAGCTTTTTGTAGGAAAATGAGTTTGTGGATAGACGAAGTCAGTGCTGAAAACTACGAGATGTTTGCACGTTTGGAGAAATTTTCTGAAGAAAATAATATAAAGCTCGAAGAAGAAATTAAAACCAAAATCATGATGCATCTTACAAACCTTAAGCAAGACTTGGAAATAAGATTCCCAGATACGTCACACGGAAACCAATGGATAATTAATCCATTCACTTGTGATCTTAACACTCTGAAGATGAACTTAAAAGAAAAGGAGCAGCTGATAGATTTGATGTCCGATGAAAGCCTTCGGTCTATTTTCAAAACCACAGATCTATCCAAGTTCTGGATAATGACGGAAAAGGAATATCCACTGTTATTCAAAACATCTCTGCTGAAATTGCTGCCATTCGCATCTACATACCTTTGCGAGACAGCTTTCTCCACATTAACTGCTTTAAAAACAAAATATCGCTCCAGACTTAACGTAGAAGCTGACTTGAGGGTGTCTGTTTCTGATAATATATCACCAAGAATTAATATACTGACTGCAAATGTGCAAGCACAAGGTTCACATTAGTTTGTAAAGTTTCAAATATGTACCTTTTTTTTAAATTAAATATTAAAATAATTGCTTGACTCATTTAATGCCATCCTAAATATTACTCTTATGTTAAATGCATATTTTCTAGTTTGCTGTAATATTACTTTACAAAATAAATAAACATTTCAATATAAATAATTTACGAAATAAAAACAACTAACTTCGTTACCTGAACCAACCTTTGCACTTGCTAACTTAGTGTTTTTTTTCTGGGGTCGCTGATTACTCCTTTTTTAATTCTGGGGTCGCGATATCGAAAAGGTTGCGGACCGCTGATCTAAGCTATTTTGAAAATGAGAAATCTTCATTAGGCTTAATGGAATGAATTTTCGAAAAATGCATTTTCAATGACCGTCCACCTTTTTTTTCATGATTCAGTTTAAACGGTTCCTAATGCTTTGAACGATGATGAGGATACTTTTGTCATTGGATTTGATTATTGGATATTCAGAGAAATATGCCAGAGATAAAAATGCACATAATTTTTATCTATTTCGGGAAGAACTACTTCAATTTTTTGGAATTTTGATTCTATCGGGCTACCATTACCTACCACAATACACATTATACTGGTCGAATGATGAAGATAAGACGGTGAATATTGAGAGGAATGCAATGAGTAGAAATAAGTTCAAACAAATCAAACGATATATTCATGTAAGTACAGGCGGTCCTCGACTTACGTCGTTTCGATTTACGTCGTTTCAAGTTACGTCGAACAATGTTTTGACACTATTCCTCAAGCATACGTCATTTGTTTCGATTTCCGGCATATCGGAGAATTCACTTGTCGCAAGGTCAATGTCCGTGAGGGGCGCAGGCGGGGCGCGGTGTCGTCTCGTGCGGGGAATACCGCGCAAATGTCGCTGATTTTGTTTATAGTCCGGTCTATTTAAGCCTAAAATCAGGAGGAAGGTTACATAAATTCCCATAAAGCTGAATATTGGCATAGTTGTTCAAAACATCATTATAAAGAAAATCTCAAAAGTCCTCATCGTTCCGAGGTGTGCTAAAAATTTGGCACGGGGTCAAAGGTAAAAAAATGAGTTTTTGCGATTTTTAGCGAAACGGTGAGTTTTTTGCAAAATTACTCCAGTACAAAATTGTAGATCACGAAATTCTCTACAAAAATATATCCATAATTTTTTCCTAAAAGCCACCATTTTGGAGATATAACGTTCCGAAAAGTTGGATCAGTCGTAATCCTCTATTTTGCACACGTACGCCACATATGAAAGTCACTAAAGGTGTAATAGAACTAAAATAAGTTCGCTATTATTTATTGTAACTTGCTTATGTAAAATATAAGTTAAACTACGAGAATCTCAGGTATAATGAAACCCCGTTCCTAAATTTGTACGTCAGTATAACCTTGGGATAACATCTGTCTTTTATTCTATTGTCCGCGTGGCTAGGGTCGTATACCTGCTTTATGTTGGCATGCCCAATATATGAAATACATACCGTTAGTCTTGAGCGCCACTGCGTAGGAAAACATGTGCTTATCTTAACCTATCTTTTAACCTATTTTGTGCGTTTTAGATTTTTATAAGAAAAATGTCAGAATATTGTTTTATTTGTACTCATCTTTTAACTGAAAGTGAAACTGTAACTGTTGATCGTGGTATGAAGACACTGATTAATGCAAGTGCTGAAAGAGATGATGGATACTCGGAATTTCTTAAAAAACAAAAATCTGTGACAATACATAGCAACTGTCGTAAAATTTATACGCGGCCGTGTTCTATTGCTGCTGCCATCAAAAGAAAACGCGAAGAACAAGAAGCTAACACATCTACAGGATCTACAGTAAGTAGTCCTCCTCGTACTAGATCCCGTTCAAGTGATTCAGCTTTTGTTTTAAAAACTATGTTTATTTTGTGGCAATAAATTGAATGAAGAGTTGCAGAGAAAAAAATCCTTAGATCGTCGCAGTAAAATTTGTCAAGTAAGTACACTCCAATTCAAACATTCAATTTTGGAAGTAGCACGAACTCGTTCCGATGCTATATCGAAAGCTGTTGTTGCTCGAATCGAATTTGACTATGATTTAGTTGCTGCTGAAGCAAAGTATCACCAAGAATGTTATACTTCTTTTTGAAACCGACTACTGGCGGTACAGTTGGTCGTCCTAAAGATGAAGCAACAGATCTGGCAATGCAGGAAATATTTACATACATTGAGAGTAGCAATGACTGTCAGTTTACTTTGGCTGAGTTAAAAGATGTTAGCAAAATTTTAACTTTAGATAACAGGACTATTAAGCTGCGACTTAAACTGAAATATGGCGATAAAATTATTATCACTGAAAAACCGGGAGCGTTAACATTTGTATGTTTGATAAACAGTCACCATGAAATTTTAAATCAATCTTGGTCCGAAAATAAAAAATTAATAAACAAGAAGAACGATTAAAAACTCTAGAAGCAGCAGCATCTATTATTCGAGAAGATATTCAATCCTTGGTATTTGAAAATTCCTACTACCCTCCACCAGGTCGAATGTTTGAAGATTTAAATAATGACATCCCACAGTCACTGACATTTTTTTTGGAGCAAATGATCTTAAAAAATAAACGATCAAATTTCGATCATTTAAAACTAGTATGCACCAATATTTGTCATAGTATCATGACTGCTATTCGACCAAGATCGTTCAAGTCCAAATTACAGTTAGGTCTTTCAGTTTTTTTCATCGGAGGTTCGGGTCTAAGCGTCTTATACAAATTTTGTCGTCTTTTGGTTTGTGTGCTTCTTATAATGATACATTGATGTACGAGTCAGCAGCAGTTTTTCATCCTCTTCCTCATGTCCTACCACCTGAAAGTGGCACACTTATTCAATACGTTGCAGATAATGCTGATATAAATGTTAATACGCTAGATGGTAACAATTCACTCCACATAATGGGTATAATTCAAATTGTAACTCCAAAGCACTCTGTTTTACTAGAAGAACCTATGCAACGAATAAAAGAAGTTCTTTCAGCAAAACACTTCAAAGCAAAAGCTCATGTGCCAATACAGATCTATCAGAATAGTGAAGTAGTTGGTTACAGTAAAATATATGTCCAAGATTTTGGATATGGAACTGAAACAGTATCTTTTCATAAAAATTCTGATGTAGTATGGTTTTATGGAAAGTGGAAAAATACATCATTACCTGGTTGGAACGGTTTTATTGAGCGCTTAACAAATTACCATACAAATTATTCAAAATCTCAGATTACATTTTTACCATTCATCCATCAACCAGCTAGTAACTATAATACTGTCTATACGACTTTACTTTGTGCATTAGAGAACGCGAAACGTTACGGCCACACTGTATGCATCGTGACTTTCGACCAACCCTTGTATGCGAAAGCTCGAGAAATTGTATCAGCCGCACCTGACGGCTCTGAAGTATCGAAGATTATTGTCAGACTTGGAGGATTTCATCTACTCATGTCTTATCTCGGAGCAATTGGTTATATTATGCAAGGTAGCGGGATAAAAGAAGTACTCTCAGAAATCTATGCACCAAAGTCATTAGAAAAATGCTCAATGGTCATGCTTACGCAAGAGCTGTTCGAGCACATACACTACTCCAGCTGGCTTTAGCAATTACAATATTAAAAACAATAGATATTAATGATATCATGGGAGCAGATTTAATCATAAATATTGACCATATATTAGATAGCACTCTTTCATATTCCGATATTGAAAATGATAATGAAGTATCAGGTGCTTTACTTCATAAATTTAATATGAAATTGAAAGATTTTGAGGAACGAGGACCAACAGCGCAACTTTGGATACAATATTTTAATATGGTTTCACTTGCAAAAGAATTTTTGAGAGCTGAGCGTATGGGGGACTGGAAAGCTCATTTAAGTTGTGTAAAAGAAATGTTACCTTATTTCCACTCGTCAGACATTTTCCATATGCTAAATCTGCACACTTGTATTTACAAGACATGATGCAATTACAGGACTCGATGGATCCTGAAATTTACGAAAAATTTACCGAAGGATTTTTCACCGTGAGACGCTCAGATAAATTGAGTTGTGGAACTTCTACAGACATGGTTATCGAACAGTCTATGATGAAAGCCATGAAGACAGATGGAGGTATTGCTCGAGGAAGAAGTACAAAACAAAGTGTAATCAGTAAATGGGTTTACAGCATGCATGCAATGAACACAGTTTGTGAGAAATTAGAAGATCTTGCTAATGTTAGGATGGATACGACTGAACAGCATGTTGATGCCAGTGATTCACGTGTAAAAAGACGCTAAAGACATACGAATGCTTCTTGAGTGGTTCTCGATTCATGATCCTTTCCCAGAGGTTAACAAAGTCATCTCGATTGCAAGTGGTGTCGTTGGTGATAATACAATTAATTGCTATAAAGCACGTGAACTTGGGCTTATCTCTATTGCTAAAATAACTGGACTGACATTTAAAGATATTAAACTTAAACGCGCTGACAAAGTTGTTCCTCTTTAGCTATGAGTAGCACCGTAAAAGTTCACGAAGAAAAAGTACCTGTTGACCCAGTGTTATTATTCCAACGTATGAGTGTTACTGCGGCTTTTCAAGATGAAATTGAGAAATATTTCGAGTATGAATTAGCTCCTTATCCGTTAACATTATTTGATGACATTGGAATGCGCAAGACCCAGAAGTCGGCTATTTACGATTGTTTTCAGACTATAAATGTTGATATTAATAACACTAATTCAACGTACATAATTGACGGAGGATTCTTATTACATCGAGTGGTGTGGGATAGCGAGGAAACATTTAACGTTATCTTAGATAAATACGTTCAATATGTACGTCGACATTTTGGTTCCAGAGTTACTGTCGTATTTGACGGATATAATGATTATACGAGAAATATTAAAGCAGCAGAGCAACGCCGTCGAAATGCTGCTTCATCAACTTCTTCTGATATTATATTCGATGAATCAATGACAGTTCCTACCAGTCAACAGAAATTCTTTGCAAATAATCACAATAAATCTAGGTTTATTTCGATGTTGAAAGCAAAATTTACTGCTGAGAATATATCCGTTGAACAAGCTAATGATGATGCAGATGTATTGATTATTGAAACAGCGATAAAGAAATTCAGTGTGACAAATACAACTGTTGTTGTTGGTGAGGATGTTGATTTACTCGTCTTGCTTACTGCTCGAACTCCAACTGAAAAAATTATTTATTTTTAAACCCGGAAAAGCCCAAAATCAATCGGAAATATATTCATCAAACAGTTTATCCAATTTTCCTAAATGTCAAAATCATGTATTGTTTCTACACGCAATAACTGGCTGCGATACGACATCTGCTTTTACATGAGAGGAAAAACAACAGTTTTCAAAATGTTTGAAAAAAAGATTTACTACAATGTGCTGAAGTTTTTAAAAATAGTAATTCAACTCAACAACATGTTATCACCAACGGAGTTCAATTTCTTCTTGCTATGTACGGAGCCCCAAAAACCACTTGCTTAGATAAGTTGCGATACACATCTTTCGTGAAAAATACGCGTAATAAAAACAAGTCAACTTAGCTTCTCTTCCTCCAACCTCAGTAGCTGCTCATCAACATCTGTTTCGGGTATATTACCAAGTTCAAGTGTGGCTTGGTAATCAGCTGGACCCTAAAGACTGGGGTTGAAGTTGATCGACAATACACTAGAGCCAGTTCAAACTTTACTTCCACCAGCACCTGAGAAACTTCTCAACACAATATTTTGCAACTGCAAGAAAGGGTGTAGTGCAAAATGTGGTTGCAGAAAAGTTGGACTGTTTTGTTCCCTGGCATGCACACACTGTCAAGGCCGATCATGCTCGAATGTTGAGTCACCAACTCTTGAAGATTCGTTTGATACCGATCAGGAATCGCTATTGGGGCAGTTTACGTGTGAAATAGAACAAGAAGAAGAAGAACAACAAGAGGATGAACAGGAAGAAGAAGGAGAAGAAGATCAAGAAGAAGAAGAAACAGAAATCTTGGACAGTTATGAATCAGACGACTAACTTTTTATTTTAAGTACTTTATTTAATTACACCGCCGTTGTTTTTGCCCACTATAATATATAATATTATTTTGCAATAGTTTTAAAACATATAAAATCTCAGCAGACCCGTGGAATAGGCCTACTGGGGAAACCACATTAAAAAAACGCGCTTTGTACACTACCTCATAGGTGGCGTGGAAACGTGTGCAAAATAGAGGATTACGACTGATCCAACTTTTCGGAACGTTATATCTCCAAAATGGTGGCTTTTAGGAAAAAATTATGGATATATTTTTTGTAGAGAATTTCGTGATCTACAATTTTGTACTGGAGTAATTTTGCAAAAACTCACCGTTTCGCTAAAAATCGCAAAAACTCATTTTTTGACCTTTGACCCCGTGCCAAATTTTTAGCACACCTCGGAACGATGAGGACTTTTGAGATTTTCTTTATAATGATGTTTTGAACAACTATGCCAATATTCAGCTTTATGGGAATTTATGTAAACTTGAATGTGTAAATAGACCGGACTATTAGTACATTCAGGGACAACGGACAATCAAGACGTAATAAATTAGTTTTTTTGCATCTTCATTACATATGTATAAGTTTTATAATTATTATTAAAATTAATATGTAACACACAAATACCAAAAATAACTAGCAATTTCATAAGTGCATAATATATAATTATTTTAAGAACTTACTTTTAATAATAAAGTACGTCCTTTGTTATAAATGCAGTTTTTTTTATTATTTCGAGTCCGTGTGGAACCTAACCCTTGAGTTTTACATGTAAACATATGAAAAAATATGTCTCGACTTACGTCGTTTCGATTTACGTCGCGTATTTCGAGAACCTAACATGCCGTAAGTACGAGGACTGCCTGTAACTGTTCCGTGGAAATGACAATTTTTTAGTTTTAGGCTGTGAATAGATCAAGTTAGTTTTAGGGGCGTGCCGCTCCGTAATTGTGAAGCATCTGCGCCGGTCGACTCAGGGTAAAAAGCGAAACCCAACGGGGTAGAAGGAAGTCGCATACCAACGTTCAGGGCGTACACAAAACAAAAACGGTCGTACCCTGAGTCGATAAATTTAATTCTGAATCAACGGACGCGGCACTTCATATTTGTATCTTGTCAATACATTTCATACGTCAAAAATCGCACTCTTTTTCTCGTCCTTCATCGGAAGGTGGTGTCAGAAACGACAAATAAAAATAAATACGGAGTGACTCCGCAGTTGGAGAAATTCCGACCCCAAACAGTAACAATGATGAACTGGATAGAACAGATAAGTTCTCTAAATTGCGACCATTGTTTGACGCTATGAATGAAAAGTTCATACAGTTTGGTATTTTCTCAACAAACATTTCAATTGACGAATAAATGGTCCCCTATTTCGGTAGGCATTCCTTCAAAATGTTTCTCAAAGGAAAACCTGTCAGGTTTGGATTCAAGATATGGTGCTTATGTTCAGCTGACGGATTTTTATTCAAATTCTTACCTTATGCCGGAGCCACTGAGAAAAACATGACCTAGGACTTGGATATCGTGTTGTACTGGACTTATCCGTCTTAGAAGATCCCAAATATCACAGTGTATATTTCGATAATTTTTTTTTCGTCGTATAAATTGTTTTCTGTACTACGGGCGAAAGGATATTTTGCAACCGGTACTACAAGGGACAATAGAACATCTTGCAGTCAATTGATAACGCCAAAAATATTGTCAAAAGAAGCCGGGGCTCATTTAATTGTCACTTTGACGAAAACACAGGAATCTCGTTAGTGCGCTGGAACGACAATTCAGTCGTGACAGTCATCACTACACATAATAATGTAGAACCTATTGTTCCAACAAAGAGATATGATAGAAAAAACGAAAAGAAATATCTATACCACAGCCGAATGTAATATCACTATACAGCGTGTCCCAAAAGTCCGGGTACGGCCTGATAACTTTTGAACGGTTTCAGGTGAAAGGATACAACTTGGGGTATGTTTCTCACAAAAAGGACTACCTTTTGGGGGTCAAATTGTTTGACCCCCTCTGTGGGGATGCCCATCCCCAACTTTTTCAAATCGTAACCCCCATCTTGTGATACACCATTGTAAAGGGCACAAAAAAGAAGACATTTCACGCAAATCGGAGGTCTTTATCTTAGTTTGTTCAAAAGTTATGGCCCAAGAAAGATGTTTTTGATCCCCTGCGCTCATTTTCAAAAATCGCTTGGGATCTCGGAAAATAAAAAGGCACCTGAACAATTGTTTACTCCCCTGCCAAAGATGTAGAAATTGTAATGGCTAAGCCACAAAAGATTGTAAAAACGGTTTTCAATAATTTAATAGATGAGCAGATTATTTTAAAAATAGCATGTAGTTCACTAAGATTGGTTAGGTGCTTATTTGATTAAAGCAAGTGCTCAAACTGAAGACCTCCTGGAACTTCGCAGTGCCCTAAGCGAACGTAAGCAGCTTCTCGTACGTTTTGCAACATTTCCGGAGTGATTATTTGACGATTTCGTGTTTGTTATGATAAACACATCTCAGATCCACATCGCAGGTGGCTGTTATTATCTCAACGTTTTTCCCTGTTATCTTGCAATTTCATTCTTGAAAGTTAGCGTTTTGGCGTGGGTATTTCTAGTAATTTTCACGGCGCTCTTTCTTAATTGACTCCTCACACTCACATTTTTCTTTTCCATGGCTAACGTGAAGTTAAGCGAGAAAGAAAGGATCACATTGTTAATGATCCGGGGTTTTGGCGACAGGCAACGGTCTTACGATGAAGTGCGGGCAGTTTTAACAATACATTTCATGAGCGATCACCCATCTCAAAAAATGCTGTTAAAAATACCGTCGTTAGATTTTTAGAAACAGGATCCGTTAAAGACAAACCTAGAAGTGGTAGGCCCAAATCGAGTACATCACCGGAAAAAGTCGAGGAAGTGTTGCTAACATACGTTGACACTCCGCGTACCTCTACTCGGAAGGCTGGCGCAATTACTGACATTGGGAAGAATTCTGTGCATCGTACTTTAAAATCTTTTAATTATTTTGCATACAAGTGCCACGGTCTTCAAGAACTGAAAGAGGGTGATGTTGAAAAACGTATCCAGTATTGTGAAAAATTCGGAATAAGGTTGACGCACAGCCAAATTTTCTCTCAAAGGTTACTTTTACTGACGAGGCGACATTTTTTTAAACGGCGCGGTTAATAAACACAATGATAGATTTTGGACGGATGAAAATCCTCTGGATTCAAGAAACGCACACGCAAACTCCTCAGAAGGTGAACGTTTGGTGTGGTATTCTAGGAAATAATATCATAGGACCATTTTTATTGACGGTAATCTCAACAGTGAACGCTACCTCGCACTCCTCCAAAATGATATTGTTCCCGCGATTGAAAATTTGTCTACAGGAGACACAACGTGTGGTTTCAGGACGGTGCCCCCTCATTACGGTCTCATCGTGAGAAATTACTTAGACATCACGTTTCAGAATCGTTGGATTGGCAGAGGCATTAGAGTTCCGTTAGCAATCGCATGGCCGCCGCGGTCCCTGATTTGAACCCCTTAGACTCCTTTCTTTGGGGTTTTTTAAAAGATAGAGTATACAAGTGCAAACCGACGACAATTGAAGAATTGAAAACCAGCATTAGGAAATCGCACAAATCACTCCGGAAATGTTGCAAAACGTACGAGAAGCTGCTTACGTTCGCTTAGGGCACTGCGAAGTTCAAGGAGGTCTTCAGTTTGAGCACTTGCTTTAATCAAGTAAGCACCTAGCCAATCTTAGTGAACTACATGCTATTTTTAATATAATCTGCTCATCTATTAAATTATTGAAAACCGTTTTTTACAATCTTTTGTGGCTTAGCCATTACAATTTCTACATCTTTGGCAGGGGAGGAGTAAACGATTGTTCAGGTGCCCTTTTTATTTTTCCGAGATCCCAAGCGATTTTTTGAAAATGAGCGCAGCGGATCAAAAAACATCTTTCTTGGGCCATAACTTTTGAACAAACTAAGATAAAGACCTCCGATTTGCGTGAAATGTCTTCTTTTTTTGTGCCCTTTACAATGGTGTATCACAAGATGGGGGTTACCATTTGAAAAAGTTGGGGATGGGCATCTCACAGAGGGGGTCAAACAATTTGACCCCCAAAAGGTAGTTCCTTTTGTGTGAGAAACATACCCCAAGTTGTATCCTTTTACCTGCAACTGTTCAAAAGTTATCAGGCCGTACCCGGACTTTTGGGACATCCTGTATAATCGGTATATGGGTGGCGTGGACTTGCACGATAACGCGGTTGCAAATTATCGGATAAATATAAAATCAAAAAAATGGTGGTGGCCTCTATTCATCAATACAGTTGATAGCGCGTTGGTGAATGGATGGAAACTCTACAATAAGGTGAATGAAGCAAAGATGTCCCAACTACAGTTCAAATTGTTCATAGCTTTGAGGTTTTGAAAACCGACCGCGTAGCACGTCCACTTCCACTCCCGAGAGCCGCAGCTTGAACACCGACATCGTCCACAAACTTGCACATCATAAAAGGGCGGAATCAAGAAGAAGATGCAGACAATGCTACAGGCAAACAATTTTTATGTGTGTTAAATGTAACGTGTTTCTTCATTCTACTTGTTTCGGGTCATTTCACTCAACGGTTTAGGCCAATGTTGTCTTGACGCAACACCTTTTTACAAAAACTACTGAAAATAAATTTTTTCATTGCAGTTCTGATTTATTGGTACCGATCTGTGATAAATACTAAATTTTCAGGACCTTGCCTCAATTTTTTCACTCCTTGGCCAAAGATGGGTTAACTGGACTATACAGTCTAACCGCTAACGGTTAAGACGACACCACGCATTGTACGGTTTCGAGAAAATAAATTTATATAAAGTCCACTCGCCATTCGTTTTTCAAATATTTTTCACGAATTCCCACAGTTGTAGAATACGAAAGATGATCTTATTAACAGACACGGATTTTCATTTATATGGTTTTCATTACTTTAATTTACCATTCCGGTGTATTTATACAAAAAATACGGCCAAAAATGTCATTACATTCTTATTACATTTCCATGTATAGATTTGGCATCGCTGTTTCGTACAGCAGAAGACCTTTTCAAGTTGATTTTCGACTATCGAAATTTATGGGATGTTGTTCCCAATGCTGGGCCATTATGTAGACGCTACAAAAAGAAAATTGGCTGACGTATATAAAATCGACCCGTCAACATCGTTCATTAAGATATATTGGTCAAACTTCCCAAGTTTGAAAAAAACGTTTCGCTTTGCATAAAAGTGATGCAGGTCTGAGACCGGAAAGGTGTGCGTTAGGTGAACATGTTCGTAGGACTAGTCATGCTACGAAATTTGAAGATGTCACGATTCTAGAAAAAGAAGATGAATATACGTTTCATTTGTTTCATTGATGTCCATCATATATACAGGGTGAGTCACCCTCGGTCGATTGAAACTAGACAGATAATTTTTTTCAATTGATCTTTTTTTGCAGATCCAACGTCATAATCTACAATTTAAAATTGTATTAATGCACTTTACAGGCTGGTCAATTTCTGAGATACTATGAGAATTTATGATTTTTGTCTAATGAAATCCTACATTTTTCATCATTTTTCGGTTACTTGCACTAAATGACGACATTCTTCAGAAAACATTTCGTTTTGTAAATCCAATAGTTTTGGGATAATTTGATTTTTGACATGGTGCTGCGATAAAACAACTAAATGGCCCAATTTTGTTTTTGATTGATCGTGAAATCACTGAATTTCATTGTAATTCAGGCAGGGCCACACTGGGTGTTCAGTACATAAAATTGACTTCTTCTGCATTTTTCATACAAGTTGCCACTAAAGAAGTGGCAACAGACAACAGAAGATAACAAAAAAATTATCAAACAGAGGAAAGAAGAAATTCAAAAGAAATTTAAAGATGAGATCCCATCCTACTTCTTGTTGATCTTCCCAAACCTGGAATGTGTAACACCAACAGCGTTAACTCTTCCAGAAAAACGTTTCTTAATTCAGTATAAATTCGCAAAGTATTCAACAGAAATTTTGGATTGGATATTCTTTAGTATATGTCCTTCTGAATTTCGGCTTGACCGCTTTATGGCAGATAGAACACTATTAGAGGAGTACATAGGTGAAATCCTAAGTGTCGAGAGTGAATATTTTCCGAGATATTAATACTTAAAGTTTGCATTAAAACGTACACAAAACGGACGGAAACCATAACGGCGCATGCGTGCAATAGATATCCACGATAGGCAACCCGGATGCTTTTCAATAAACCAGTGGCGGCTCGAGCAAGAGGTTTGAAGGCAGAACAGGGAGTTTTAGATTTTTTAATTACGCTGTAATAATAATAAAGGAAGAAATAATAAATGAACATGAGGAAAAGAATATTATTTTTCAGGCACTTTTTGTGTTATGTTTTCTTCGAGGAAAATATGCACAAGTTAAGAAAAACTTTATGCGCATTTGCAATTAGTTCTCTTAGGGCGACCGTCCATATAGGCGATTTAAGTTGCATGAGAGCAAAAAATGGTCTAGCTCGAAAAGTACCCAGCTACCAGATATTCGATTTTTGACACTTTTACGATGTACGTTTGAGAAAGGTTCGATTTATGGGAATTTCGGAAGGGTTATCCCTTTTCATTCAATCTGTCGCTTTGTACTCATGTACATAGTTATAAAGGCAAGAGATAAGATGTGGAGTATATGTTTTTTGCGAAAACGAAAAATACGTCGTGTACAGGTTCACTTTCAATTTAATTTAAATTGAGCCATAGTTTTATGGAGTCTGAATGAAAAGGGATATCCTTCCGAAATTCCCATAAATTGAACCTTTCTCAAGCGTGCATCGTAAAAGTGTCAAAAATCGAATATCTGGTAGCTGGGTACTTTTCGAGCTAGACCGTTTTTTGCGCTCAGGCAACTTGAATCGCCTATATGGACGGTCGCCCTTATGTGCCAAATATCAAAAAATTTCATACAATGCTTTCACGTATGCTCCAAGGTAATTGATAACATTTTGATTCACCATTTGAACTGTTTACAATAACAACTATTTCCTAACCATTTTCTAAAAATATTCAGCCATAGTTAAATAATGCCGTCGGATGTTAGTGCCGGGTCAAAGAAGCGGCCGGGTTTATGCACTAGCGGAAAAAATTAAGGGATCAAAAAATTCCAAATTTTTCGAGGTTTTTCAAGTGCATGTATATCTGTTAACCTTTAAGTAGTCGCGTGGCGCCAAAGCATTTTCAACCAATTCTCACTCTTTGACGATTTTTTCATCATCATGCGACCCAATTATTCTATTGATGAACATTTGTCTACAATATGTCAGTACTGCTTTTGCATTTCTGAATTCTTTTCAACATTTATAGGCGTTTGAAACGAACAATTCTCGGTTTGGATCCATATGGCGCCACGCGATTATTGCCGCTGTAAAATTGTTCCCGTTTAGGGCCCTTTCATATTAGGATTCTTGAATCCGATTCCCATAAAATTTGTTTAATAAACAAACGAATTTGGTGCGTTTCATATTACAGATTCTGAATTTCGAACGATTGACGTTGCGTTACCCCACTCTATTTTTATTATTGTTCCACTTAACGCGCTCGGCTCTCATATAATTATTTACCCATATTTGCGTTCCTTATTCGATTTTAACAAGAGCAACATGGATAAATTAGAAGTGATAGGTTTGTGGTATTTATTCACGAAAAATAGAAAGAGAAATAGGGAAACTTGGGTACATAAAATAAATCAAGAGCGTGATGAAAAAGGTATCGTCGTTTATTACAATACCCCAAAACCTGTTTGGAAAAATAATATAACTCATCCCTTGCTGAGGAATATCTCCAATGTTCTGATGACAGACACAGGAACAAACGTGAAGAACAAGTCGGGATTAAATTACTTAACACATATTTGTTTTGGTTACTCCGCTCGTAAAGAATTCCGGCGACCGAAAACACCGATCGACGAAATGTTTTTGAATCGCAAGCTCATAAAGAATCTGAATCCTAATGTGAAAAGGTTCATTTGTTCTAACGTAAACTTTGAATACGGCTACCGGAGCAAAAAACACAAGAACGTGTCAACCGAGCAATAAAGAATCCCAAAGCTATAAAGAATCGGAATCGTAATCTGAAAGGCTCCATTTGCTGCAACGTAACATTAGAATCTGGGCTACGAGAATCCGATTCACGAATCCTAATATGAAAGGGCCCTTAGATCTTACAGCCTTGTTTAGTTTTGAGTCACGTTCGAATCATAAACATTCATTTCTCATTTTACGGTTGCATTTTCGGTGAAATGTGATATTTTGCTTCTTCCATTAGGCCTTTGACCGTATTACGGAGAGTTCGCGTATTGGAAAATGAATAGTTCGAATGTTGGTGGAAGTTCGGCTTCTTCGTCGAAATATTCTAATTATGATATGAAGCGTCCATTGACTGACCGCGAGTTGGAGAGAATGCTTCTGGAAAGTGATTCTAATGACGTTTGCGACTCAAATACGGAAGATATAGTGAGTGAAGTTGAAGATAATGTAGAGTTTAGTGAACATGATACCAACTCCGAACAAGATGAAGATTCGAAAATGATATTCCTTCCTCATCTGTTGATGATGACTATTTCTTAGGAAAGGACCAGATTACCAGGTGGAATAAGGCGCCACCGCCTAAGAGGAAACGCAAAGACATAATATCATAACTCATCTTCCTGGATGCAAAAAAGGTACGAAAACTATCACTTCTCCTTTAGATTCGTTCTTGCTGTTTTTCGATAATTCTATTTTGCGGACTATCATCAAATATACTAACAGCTACATCACACAATCAGTGCAAGAAAAATTCTCGCGGGAGAGAGACGCTAGATTTGTAACAGAAAATGAAATAAAAGCCTTTCTTGCTATTTTGATAGCAGGGGAGTCATGAGGTCATCGCATTTGAACTACAACGATTTATTCTCGATAGATGACATGGGAAATGAATTTTTTATACTACTATGAATAAACAAATATTTTTGTTTATATTGCGATGCATCAGGTTCGATGATAAAACAACAAGAGATCAACGAATAAAAATTGATAAATTGGCACCTATCCGTGATATTTTCGACTACATAGTGAACAAATGTTCCGAAATGTTTACTCCGAGCGAATATTTGACAATTGATGAGCAATTGGTACCATTTCGAGGAAATTGCAATTTTCGTCAATATATTCCATCTAAACCCAACAAATATGGAATCAAAATTTTTGCATTGGTAGATGCAAGAAATTTTTATAATCTGAACATGGAAATTTATTTGGGCACTCAACCGGAAGGTCCACATAAGGTGAGTAATTCTCCTCAAGATGTCGTTGTACGACTGATATCGCCAATAACAAAATCAGGAAGAAATATCACAGTAGACAATTGGTACATAAGCATACCCTTGGCTAAAAACTTATTATCGGAACATAGGTTGACTTTAGTTGGAATTCTACGAAAGAATAAGAGGGAGATTCCCAAAGAATTCCTTGCCGACGCCAGGCGACCAATGAACAGTACACTATTTGGCTATTGTCAAAATCTAACGATGATGTCTTACGTACCCAAAAAAAGAAAAGCAGTAATTCTTCTGTCCACATTACACAACGATGGCATCATTGATCCTGAATCCGGAACGGCCAAGAAACCAGAAATACTTACATTCTACAACATGACAAAAGGTGGAGTCGATACGAATGATAAATTGTGCGCAACATATAACGTTGGGAGACGGACAAGAAGATGGCCAATGGCAATATTCTAGCATTTGGTAAATGTTTGTGCAATAAATGCTCTCATCATTTATAATAATAAAAACCCCGACAAATCGCTGCGCCGACGAGATTTTCTGAAAAAATTAGGTCGTCAGTTGGCAGAACCTCTTCAACGTCAACGGAAAGACGATTGTCATATACCCCGAAAAATAAGAAGACGGCTGGAGGACCACTTTCCAGAACCACCTCAGGAAGAATTGCCAGATAATTCCAATCCCAGGCTGAAGAAGAGGTGTCATATCTGCCCAAGGTCAAAAAACAAATCTAGTAGAACAATCTGTAGGATATGCAAGAAACATGTATGTCAAGAACATCAACAGACTATGTGTACTGCATGTATGAAAATTTAATAAATATTATAAAGCATTTTTTTTTTCTTTCCAAGAGGAGAATATTATTTTCATATATCAAAATGGACTTTTGAGTAATTCAGGATACTTAATAATAAAAAGCTCAATTTTTCACATTTGTTGAAGTCGAATTATAGTGTGACTTAATGAGTGGCGCCGAATGGCGCCACGCGAGCGTTAGCGTTGCCATGTTGACGCGACTACTTAAAGGTTAAAAATGGTCGTAAAAGAGTTTTGAAAAAAGTATTTTGAAGCTTCAAGTCTCTAGTTTTGAGATCTATTGTAAAAAAATTTTTTCAAGTAACGTGTTTCGCTTAATCCTAACGGATACCTGAAAAAAAAATTTTTTTAAATTTTGCTTCTTCATCTCTTTGGTATACGAACTTGGAAAAATTTTTTTCAACTTAACCACTATATGTATCAGATAACTTGTCTATTCAGCTTCAATTTCTTTTCTCGAAAAGTTCGATATGATCACTTCTTGCTGGGATATAGGACTTTGAATGGAAAAAGATCTTTTTGTGTTTAACTATCAAAATCTCATCAACCGTCAATTGCACAAGAAAATGAAGGAGATTTTCAAAATCTTGAATAAATTTCCCACAAAAATCAGCTAGGGCTCTTAGCAAACCTTCACAGTGATTTGAAAAACCAAGAAAAAACGGCTTTTAGTGTCTTCTGGAATAATCAGGCGCTTTGTCGGAAATACCGAGAAAATCACTAATGTTAAGTGTGCCTTTTACAGTTCAATATGTCCACAAAACCCCTAAGTTTCAATTAAATCTATAGAGCCGTTTTTTTGTTTCATACCTCCGAATGATTGAAAACAATTAAGGGATCACATGATTATGACTTTAAATGATCATAATCTTTGAAAAATTCCGACAAAAAAATGTTTTTCCAGTTTTTTATGCATTTTTAACAATGCTTTTGATTAAATTCACCAAAAAAAATGAGAAAAAATTTTTTTGCAAACTTTTGAGTTTTTAATGATTTCAAAAATTTTAAACATAAACTACCGCCGGCATCAGCATCACACACACGCGCGCGCCTGTGTGTGTGAGCGTAAATCCAACCGCGCAACCTCCACGTGGTACGCTTTGGATAATGCTGATGCCGGCGGTAGTTTATGTTTAAAATTTTGAAATCATTGAAAAACTACTAAAGTTTGCAAAAAAATTTTTTCCCAATTTTTTTTTTTTTTTGTTGAATTTAATCAAAAGCATTGTTAACTCAAAATTCTTGAGCAATTAGCGATAACGAGAACTCACTTGAAAGAGAATTAGTTAATCGTAAGAACGCGGTTCAATTGTTTAACATTTTCATCGAAATATAAATAATTAAAAGGAAATTGAATTTAGATAATCGCGAGTAGCAATACTGTATTAACATAAGCCAGTGGCGTAACTACATGATATTGGGTTGGTACATTACAACGTCCGGAAATATACCTTCTCAATTATTTCATTGTTTTGTATGGGGATTGACATCATAGGTCGAAACATAAAATGATTGGACTTGTATCTATTGTGCCGATAACTATCATCTTACGGTACACCTAAAGCAACAACATCAATTTTTTTGCCTACATTTCATTTTTTATTAAAAAAGGTGATACATATTTTTCTAATCGGACGATAGATGGCGCGGCATAGCCAGGATTTGTGTTTTGCGGCAGAATTACGAATTTTCGTGGTGGTAGTGGTCAAACGCATCCACCCTTTTGCCTGTGAGTACCAAACCATTGGTTCATACCTAACCAATGCCAACTGCCGACCTCCCACTCCTACTTAACCGATCTCTCTAGTGCGGACAGACATTGATCGAAACCTTTCTTGTCTTTCACCGATTATCAATGGGTAAGTAACAAAATTTCTTCCACTTTGCTTTGCTAAATATAGTTGCTAATAATTTTTTTTTATCCATGTAGGCAAAAACAGAAGAAAAACGAATAGTGTAAGTCATACCACTACAGAACAAAGAACTTAGATTAATTACTTTAATTTCCTTGTAGTACAACAGGACGGAACCGATGTTCGTCCTGTATGGGGCTAGGGCACCCGCCGCCAATTATGGAAGCACGAGAGTACAAAACCACTGGTTCATATTATAAGGCCGACATTTCTTCACTCATACCTAACCAATGCCAACTGCCGACCTCCCACTCCTACTTAACCAATCTCTAGTGCGGACAGACATTGATCGAAACCTTTCTTGTCTTTCACCGATTATCAATGGGTAAGTAACAAAATTTCTTCCACATTGCTTTGCTCAATATAGTTGCTAATAATTTTCTTTTATCCATGTAGGCAAAAACAGAAGAAAAACGAATAATGTAAGTCATACCACCCGGGGCCGTAGCTGGGGCAAATGGGGCAATGCCCTACCTTTAATTTCCAATGCGCTACCTTAAAAATAGTAACAATTTAAATATGTAATATGCTAAGGAAAATATTTTTTCATAATGTGAAAAAAATTATTACTCGCAAAGCATTTCCAAATTAACCACGGGTTGTAGAGATTGCGACCTACATTAATAGAGTGCACCGTGGTCATTGTATATAGACAGCACGCTGCATTTTCAGAAGCACCTAATGTACTTATTCTTTTTTCTGTACATAGATGGCATTTGAAGTATGTATGGGAGCTGTAGTGCAATCTACGCTCCTTATTGTTAGGGGAATCCCCATATAACCTAAAATAATAAAATTTGAGTTTAGCGACCTAGTTGATTGTTTATTGATGTGAAGTGTTGATTGGCCCATTTCGCGATGGATACACAAGCTTTCTTTACCAAAAAACGAAAAATTGAAGAGGGAATTAGTCAAGATGAACCCCATTGCTCAAAAGCGACTCCTAGTTCTATAGAAACTGGTTTGGCAAAACAGGTTGGAAGAATTAGCTATGGTATTCCTTCGGATATTGCACAAATCGGAGAACCGATAAAACAAATTATTTTGGAAATATACCCTAAAGAAAATAATAGGGCCTTTATAGCCGATTGGTTCAAGCGATATAAGTGGTTGCAGTATTCGGTCGAGAGAGATGCTGCCTTTTGCTATCCTTGCCAACAATTTTTACCCCATGGAAGCAAACAAACTTCTTACACTTCCACGGGATTCAAAAACTGGAAAAATGCCACTGATACAAGAACTGGTTTTCCAAAACATGAAAAATCAATTTCTCATAAACAAGCCATGGCGATGTGGCAAGACAAAATACATAGAATATCTACAGGTAGTAGTGTCGGAACTTTAATACATCATGAAGTTTTAGAAAAAAACCGGTATTACATGAAATCAATTGTTGAAGTTATACAATTTCTCGTTATCAACGAGATCGTTATCAGCCTGCAGACGCAGCTTTACAAGCCCGAAGCGCAGGATTGAAAGACGCCCTAACAATCATAAATTGCGTCCATAATGAAATATCAAAATTGAGAACAGATGAAATGTATCATCAAATTTTGAAGAAGCTAAGTCCATGACAAGCATTGATACCGAAAATAGGACCCAGACCCAAAAAGGCAAGTTAGAAAATCTAATCGTATGGATGACTACTTGATGTTTGACTCTTCCTGTTCCTCCACGAAACAAAATAAAGAATGCCAAGACGATCAGCCATTTAAATCTGAGTATTTTGAAACGTTGGACATACTAGTTGCTGAATTACAGAGAAGATTTTCGGACAACCATGATCTATTAAATTCTGTAGCGAGTCTCGATGAGTTGGATGTAGACAAAATGATACCTTTAAAAAATTTAGGTGAGTGTAAGGAAATACGCTTATTTATTCATGTTCAATTCACAATTTAAATTAAGTTTTCAGGTATAACTATTCCATCAAAGGAAGAGGCTACAGTAATTAAAGCTTATCTGAGTCGTCGCGAGGATAAAACAGAAGACATTTTGCAAGTTTTGTACAGACAGCGAGAGGCCTTCAAAGATACATATGAACTGTTTGCATCTGTGGCGACCATAGGATGTAGCACTGCTGTTTGTGAATCGACTTTTCAACCTTGACTGCAATCAATAGGCCTCAGAGGCTGTCAATGAGTCACGAAAGAATGGCAGGCATGGTGTTTCTGGCCTTGAAAAGAGAAGAACAAAGTCAGTTGATCTGAATGAAGTCCTTCGCATATTTAATAATATGGCAAATCGAAGGATTCAGCTGTTTTGAGGAAGATTTTTCTCATCATTATATTAATATGTTAAAAAAAAATAAAATAAACCCGAAGAAATAAATATTTTGATATCAACTACCTATCACATTCAAAATTAGGTACGATGAAAATTGATTAATCAGATCACATCGAGTAATTTTTTTCTTCTGCCCTACCCGTAACTTTCATTGCCCTACCTTAAATTCATCTCTAGCTACGGCCCTGATACCACTACAGAACAAAGAACTTAGATTAATTACTTTAATTTCCTTGTAGTACAACAGGACGGAACCGATGTTCGTCCTGTATGGGCCTAGGGCACCCGCCGCCAATTTTGGAAGTAGGAGAGGTCGCGGTGGGCCTGCCGCAAATAATGCGGATCTCCGGGGCCTTCCGCAAATATTGCGGGTCGCGGGGGGCCTGACGCAAACAATGCGGATCGCGGGGGGCCTTCCACTAATAAACCGAGGGCGTCGCAGCCACCACCGACAACGCCCGTGATGGAGGCCGCAACGCTTCTTATAGAAGCGTTGCAAGCCTTCATGGCGACGACGGCGACGGAGACGACCGTAACAGCCGTGTCCGAGGCGGAATGAAATATGTAATGTTTTTTCAACAACATTAAATTCCGTGTAAAAAATTTTTTTCTATTCAATTAATGTACCCACCGCACAAAAAATTAATTTGTCGTATATACTACTTCATTCCAGAATCTGTATCTAATAATGAAAGATAAGTACTGTTTTTTTTTATCTCATTACGATAATAGTCAATTTCGTTTTCATCATTACAATTTGAACAATTGTTCTTATTAGTTGAAACTTTTTTCTATTGCCGACAATGAACTATAAGGATAGGAGCATTGAAGGTGGTTTGTTTTATCGTCGTCGTAAAGACTTTGTTATTGTTCGCATACTTTACGTTGCCACGTCGTAGTTGTTTGTTGTGTTCTTCAAGTAGTTCGTTAGTGCCGAATTAAGAATTCTTAATGGTAACAATGGAAACTTGGCAACGTCTTTTATAGGGATTTCACTAGTTAATGTTGGTACTAGAGATGGGATGGGGACACTTTGAAGATCCGGATCACTTATCCGGGTCACCGGTTCACCGGATCTTTGATGATACATCATTACATCAGTCAATATGTGATCCATATGTCCTTATAAATCATCAGCATACAAATAAAGTTAAGAATAGAAGTGCATACTTTGATATGTAGATTAGTAATGGAGCGGTTCTATTTCCCATATTAGAATATAATATTTATTTCATTACCTACTTCACACTTTCAGCCATAGGATTTACAGAAATAGGAAAGCAAAATATTTTCATTCCTGTGATATGATCGTTAATTTATTTCGTCACGCAGTTTTTTCTATTGTTTTTAAATGAAAAAGCCGTTTGAGATTTATTGCGATAAAATTGATAAAATTTAGATAGTCCTACTTATTGAAGATATTTTGATTTCAAGATATTTAAGATCAATTTATGTTTTTTTCTAGTGTTTGAATTCAACACATAACACTGAGGTATGCGATCTATATCGTTGTATAAATAATTGCGATCACAAAAATATCCTAATCAGTATTAGTTTTTTTCTTTTCGTTTCAGTGAATTTGCTCTAAATAAGAAGAAAACTGGCGGAATTGAACTCGATTTCAAAATTTCAAATCGAGGACAATAAGAATCAAAAATATTTTTCTTAATGTAATTCAGTTCAACCGCTCCTCTTATATTAACCACATTACCACATACAATTAATCGAAGTGAAATAGATGATCGCGCGAATTTATCGTCATCGTTTACGTTACGAGAGTTCCGCACCCGAACTTCGCGTCCGTGGACGGTTCATTATAACCCTAGAACCGCGGCGGAGCTGAAGGATCCGCGAACCGCTTGAGAGCTGGCGGATCCGTGGTGACCCGCTGATCCGTGTGTCGTAATTTTGGGAGCCGGGTCAGTTGGATCTTTTAAAGACCCGGATCAGTGAGCCGGATCGAATCCGATCCGCCCATCTCTAGTTGGTACCGTTTCAGTCGAAATTTTGACACTTGACGTTCGATAAGTAAATCGAAAACGATTATATTTCGCCAATTTTCGGTATTTACGTATAACCAGATCGCTCGCTTCGCTCGCGACCTGACCGGCCTTCGGCCGGATGGGGCCCTCGGGCACTAAGTCCTCCTGCTGCTCCAAGTCTTGTACCAAGTACCAATAGCGATGGCTCGAATAAACCCTTTCGTGAAAATCATAAAATTTTTAGGTAAGTGAGGTTATAAGGGTCACTCTGTAAAATATGCTATTTAACAATTGGAAAATGAATGGCAAAATTACCGACGTTCTTCGATCAACTTCTCCGAATATTATAATGATTCATCGGGTCGAATTGGTCTTGTATTGTTCGGTTCCAAAAATCAGTTTTGGCCTGTATGTAAATGCTGTTCTAATGTTATTCATTGTCTAAAGCGAAGTTCTATCTCTACAAAATGACATAAATGTATGCTTGTTCAATAATTCTAGCATTACCTAACTTTAAAGGAAGTAAGGGAGCCTTTTTAAGGGGGTTATTTTCATAATTATTAGTGCTCGCTTGTCTTAGAAACATTTCCAAGATCAGAAGTATTCCCATGTAGGTCCGGAACATTTTTTCCTGTAAACAAATTTGTTTTTATTGCTTGGTCTTTTCATTTGAGATTTGTGTATGTTTTATAGATGACGTTCAAGATTTTGTTGTCAAATCTTGACACAATTACCTTACTGTGTCTAGGTTTCATTTTATTTCTGTTTGCTCCATTTTCACAAAACTTTCAGATGTTCTTCATATTTTTCGATCTTCACGATTTTCGTTCTGCTTACTTATGTGCTTCTTCGTTGCAAGTGATTGCTCGAAAATATTGTATATCGTTTTCAACCTTTCTCGTCTATCAATAACATATTGATTAATAATGAATTCATCCGTGATATCGAATGATCTAAGGCTTTAATATGTCCATTTATCACGTCCATGGGATTTTTGTTTGGTAACATCTGTGAATCGCCAGAATTATATCCTAATATAGCATATTGACTAATTGTTTCACCGGCGTTTGTGGTTCTTTAGTTTTAGGACCCTTAAGAGTTCTAACAAAGTGAATGAAAACGATTGATTGGTCCATTACTGTTTGAATTTCCTGGTAGTGAAGTGTAAATGTATATTATGGAGTTTGCAAAAATTCTATCAATATGGAGGTTTATACTCGTCCCATTATCGCATGTAATTGAAGTTGGAATACTGAAATGTGTGACAAATGTTAAATGTTTTTCAAACACTGTGCCATGAGCAATCTGGTTCTAAGATATGCTTGTCCATACTTTGAAAATACGTCCAATATTGTTAGAATTTTGTGTTATAAATTTGGAAAGTATCCATAAAAACGGATTCTAACGGTTTCCTTGGTGTTATTGTTGTAGAGAATTTCATTTTAGGAGGATTTCTGTCTATTTTGCTAATTGACATATATCACAGCTCATTTATAAAGTCAGTCACATCCTTTTTCATGTGTGGCTAATAATATTTTTGTTTTAGGCGTTAATTGTTTCTGTTTATACCTCGTGGCAGTTTTGGTATGATGATAGGATAAGATGCTCTTTTGCTTATCTTTTGTCTCTCTACATCCTTCAAAAATTTATTCGAAATATACAGCTTAAACGAATTACTTTTGAACATATTTTTCATAATAGCGCAAAGATTACTGACAAATCTGTTCGACTCTTCACAAAAAAATACAATATAACTTTTCGGGATCTAAATGCTCTTTACAAAATCGTAATTACCTCATCTTTATAATTTTCCGTTAATCTGACTTGTTTTCTTGTTTTATTGAAGGAATGGTTTGAATACGCTTACAAAGCACCACTGTTTTTCTGAACAAAAATTATTTGGTTTAAATAATTATTTACAGGCTTTCGTAATGGGTAATTCCTGTATAGGGTTCCTTCCGCGGTGGAATTGTTTCGTTATATTCTGATGGATTAACGAACATCTGGGCATGTACTAGTATGCGATTGTCGCTCATTTGCAGGGTCAAAGATATCAGAAAGTTGATCAAACTGTAGTTGAACATTGTGCTCGCCTGAATCGATATACGTTATATCATCAAGACTTTCATCTGATGAACAATCACACTGATTCATTTTAGAATCGTTTATTCAATTCTGATGTTTATCTGCATTAGTATTTTGCTTTCCTTTTTGTAAATCACTTTATAGGTGTACTTTCTAATTTTGTTCCATCGCATCAATTTAGAATTAGGCTCTTTTTAATGAAAATAAACCATTGCAGTGGAGCATGGTCTGTTACAATATGTGAACTCCTCCCATACAGATAGGTCGAAATTGTTTAGTTCCATAAACAATTGCAACAGCTCTTTTCTATAGTACTATAGTTATTTCCCCATGATTCAAGGTGCGGGAAGCGTATGCAATGGCAAAATCTTGTCCAATTTTACTTTCTGACTCAGACGCATCCCAATGCAAATTTAGAGGCGTCTGTTGTTAGAATGAATTCTTATTGAAATCAGGAAACTGGAGAATGGGCTCATTACATAAAATGTTCTTACAATATCGAAGGCTTTGAATTCAGAATTATGAACAATTTTGGCCCCTTTTAGACAGTTTGTAAAATTTTTGTAATTTTGCAAATTTTGTATGAACTTCATTGATAGTACTCCCAGAGTCCTAAAATGATTTAATTTCTTAGCCGTTTTAGGATGGGAAATTTTTTATCGCCTCAATTTTCTTTGGATTCGGTTTAATTCTTCTGGAGTAATTACATATTCAAAATTTGACATCTTTCAAAACTTGGATTTGTTCTAATTGAATTTTAAATCTGCCTGATCGCAATTTATGAAACAAGTATGCCTCTCAAATTTGAGATATGTTCAGTAAGGTTTGCCGAAAAAACTATGATATCGTCCATATAGACTGAAGACAGATTTTACCTGATGCAGATTCTCCTAAACATCCGACCCTTGTAATGAACTCGTGAATTTCATGCCCATTGGCAAACGCAGTGAACTAATGTCCATGTTCTACTGAAAATGCTGTTTTCTCCACGGAATTTGGGTGATCTGGATTTGATAAAATCCTGGAAGCCAAATCCAGTTGTAATATTGACACTCCCAAATTTATCCAAAACATCGTTAATATTTAAGTATGATATCTATCTGGAATTGTTTAGCATTAACAGCTCTATAATCAACTGGCAAGTCTCCATTTCTGTTTACCGCTGGCATCCTGTTTTTGGAACAATAAATATAGGACTAGACCATGGGCTTACTTGGTCTTATAATTCCGTCGTCCAACATTTTATTGATTTGTTTGAATTTCTTGTTTATGAGCAAACGGATACCGTATGACTTAGAATGGATCGGATTTCGTCTGTTGTTCTTATTTCATGCTTTATCGTATTTGAAAAGTGAGTTTTCATCTTCTATAAAAAGATAGAAAATTGTTTACATAATTTGTTTATTTCACCCTTTCTTCTACATTTAAATGACTTGTTCTATCATTTTGTTATATCCATCTTCTTTTAAGTATTATGATTGGTTTGCCAATTTAAAGTCTCAAAATTAAATCTCAAAATTATCCTATATGATCGGATGAGCATATTTTGATAGGATTTTTCAAACTAATGTGATATCTTGATCGGGTAACTGGAATTTCATCTTTAGCGACCGGTAGTAGCAGCCGAATGTAGAGATCGTTTAAAAATTTCCGAACATTCTGAAATGTACGAAACTGGTATACGCACGTTTCTTTATTTTCGGCTGAATTAACGCATTTCATTTTAATATTATTCAGAAAGATAAATAGGTAATTCTAGATATTGATTTTTAGAACATTTTTTGACAGATCTATGGAAACCCATCTTAATTCTTTTAGACCAAAATACCATCGAAATATGGTGGAAAACGAATATAGATATAGGTAATGGTATACTGACACTTAAATTCGTCTGGGGTTGAATATGCCGCTTGAACCTAACTTCGGTTTCAACTCCTGTTTTATTTTGTTGACTATGGTAAATGCAATTTGGAAAATATTTTTCGACAATAGAAGGTTTTAATACATGTACCATAGCACTTGTATCTATAAGCAATTTCATTATGATTGTGTGTATTTGGATAAAAGGTAGATGCATTATAGACAGATTGTATTTAATTCAACTAGTGTCATTCCTGATTCAATTGTCGGCCGCTAGATTGAATTTTGTTCATTATCTCGATAACCATTCGTTGGGATCGTAATTTTCTTGTTGTTCCTGTTCATTTTCGACTATCGAATTAGAATATTCTTGGGAATATCTGTTACCTTGGGAATACATATCCTGATCATCAATTTGGTAAAGTTCTTTTGAAATAAATTTCTCGACCCGAACTTTGAAATATAGTTATTTCTGGTTGAAAACATAGGTCTAACAGTGTTTTTTGTAACGACTGACATAGGTTCTGGTTTTGTTCGAAGGTATTCTGCAATGTAGGTTTAAAAACATTCTTACTTCTTTGTCAGACTGATTTGGTGATATTCAGGACTTCTTTATGGCGCCATTGGATTTATGGAGTGGAGGGGGCCTTGCTTCTGCAGAACTTGAATCTCCTTCGGCCTCAAATTTCCCTTTATAAGGAGTTGCAGTGAACAATCGGCCTTCGGCCGCCTTTTTATTTCCATACGATCTCTTAGGTCAGTATAGGCATAACGAATTTTTCTAGAATATTACCAAAATAAGGACGTTTAATGCTATATTCTTTTATTCTACTCCATTGAAAAGAAAATTTTTTCCTTATATAAGTAGTTTTCATAGTAGTAATGGAAAATCTGTGAATATAATTTTCGTTTTTTCATTTCGGCTTTCATCGAACCAAAGCGGGGCTATACGATTTTAAAGTCAGTTATGGATGAAGGACAGAGATTAATTTTGCTCTGCTAATAGCAGAACGGGAGGTATACGCTTGCAAATGGTCAGTGTAACATATTAGATGCGTAATAAAGGTTGCAAGTATTAATCGAGATCGCAACGACGCGACGCGACGACGAGGATGATGAAATGGAATTCGTATTCGGTCCCGTATCGTTCGAAGTCAGAAATGCGTGCATAAGAATGCCCAAGTTAAATGCACCGAATCGATTATTTTACGTATCTCATCGATTTTCTTGAAAACGGTAGTCGATAGCTAAAAACGATGAGATAAGCAATTGTTCATGAAAATATGGCGAAACGTTTGGTGAAAGATCGAAAGCGGTGCAATTATTATCAGTCGAGTTATCACTCATCGAAAAACCGATACTTTAAGAAGGTTTCAAAAATTTTTTTCTCAGAAACGGTTTATTTTAGGTAGGTAAAGTAAACGAGGCGAATGTAGCCCTATTTGATAGGAATTGAATGGTAAAAATCTCAAAGCGTTGGTAGTTTTAGAAATTGAGTTATATCAGAAAATGTTAAAACATCTTTGGCATTTTGATGTTTTGAATCGATTTTGCTGCAAAAGCGCTATTTGTAGCACTTTCATCGACAAAGGCAATTATAGTGAAAGAAAATAAGACTCTTTTAGTGAAAATTTGGGAGCGCTGACTGTAATGGGGGCCATGCTATGGATGAAATATCCGGCGAAAACGTACATTTTGAGATTTTGAATTTTTTCTCAAAATCTATAAACACCACTGTTAAGATGTTCCTATAAAAGACTTCAATCAAGATTTTCTTTGATATAAAAAGTTTCGTGTCGCTATCTATAATAGCTTTTGAGTTATCCAGAGTAAAAGAAGAAAAATTCAATTTTCTTTCACTTTTCTGATCAAATCTCAAAATTCTCGCCAAGTCACCATTCGTTTACTCATTCTATCTAAAAAATACATTCTTAGGTACATTTTTGCCGAATCTCGAACCCGTAGCTCCGAAAATAAGGTCGCAAAAAATTCCCGAAATTTTTCAGTTTTTCGAGTATATCTGGAGAAATAATTTTCCGATTGCGATGGAATGAGGAATCAGACCTGGAGACCGTTGCTGTCCATCTTTTCCCAAAATTGCGTCGTTCTACGTAGCGCCGTTTAGGCTGTAGCGTGAACACAAAATTTTGAAGCACACACATACATACATACATACATACATACATACGCACATACTACCTCGATCGCGGAACGACGGCAAGGTATAACGCTTTACGCCCGCTCACTTCGTGAGTCGGGCAAGCGTATACAATAAGAGTGTGCAAAATGGTTAGAACGTGCTTAGTTTGCAAAAGTTCTAATAAGAATCGCTCGTATCACAGGTGAGTCCAATATTATTACTTACTCAATAATGAAGCCATAGGCGGGTGTACAATTTCTTTCTAACGTCCATAATCATTTAATAACAAATATTTTTACCGTAGAGTTCCAGGTAATCGAGAGGTAAGAAACAAATGGTGTAAGAGCCTTAAAATACATTTCGGAAGATTGACCCACTTTGAGAAAAAGTATCCATTTATCTGTGATGTTCATTTTAATAAAAATGATCTCATTTTATTTGACGTTGGGTAAAAAGTGAGGGAAGGTGCTGTACCCCATTTGAGGTAAATATATTTTTATGTACCAAATTTCAAATTTTATTACTTAAGTTCTATTTAATAGGCATTGTCATTTACCCGCATATGCAACTTCAGAATCGACCTTGACTGCGTCAGAATGTGATGAAGACTCTCTCTCAAATTCTTTTCATGATCTTGAATCCAATAATCCAACTAAGTCCAATAATCCTGACGTAGAATTCATAATACCCATCATGTCATATTCCCCAAGAAAATTATAGACATCCCCGACTAAATCTTTATCTTCATTTATTTCAGAGACAGTTACAGGTTCTGAATGTGGTGAATCCAGAGTAAGCAGTAGAGATTTGCATTTTCAGTATTATAAGAAATTTAACACCTCCGTCAAAAGAGTGAAAGTAGATTTACTCAAAGCTAACAACATCATAGCCAGACAGAAAAAAATTATCTCAAAGCTGCGCAGGAAGGTCAAAAGAGTAGAAGCAAAAATTCTTTGTCAAGATTCTCTGATAAGTGAGTTCTGAAGAAATTTTGAAATGACACATAATGCGGAAGAGATGATAAATGTGAGATAAAATTCTTGTTATAGGTATTCCAAAAACACACTTGTAATCTTATATTCTTTATTTCAGGCTTCACTTTCAGGGTTACCAAAAGAACTGGTAAATCGAATAAAAAAAGGCTCTACTAGGGAAAGATATTCTCCACTAATGAGATCATTTACTCTTACTTTGCACTTTTATAGTTCAATTGCCTATAACTATGTAAGACAAAAACTTATATCTTCTTTGCCACACCCTAAGACCTAAGGTTGGTATCAAAAATTAGACTGCTCTCCTGGTTTTTCGGAAGCATCTAAAATTACTCTCAAACGAAAATCATTGGAAAGTTCAAGTAAAATTCTTTGTAATTTAGTTACAATTACAATTTGTCTATAAGAAAGAAAATCGAATGGGCAGGGAATAAGTTGTTTGGTTACGTTGATTTAGGAACAGAAATAGAATCAGATCAACTGGAAGAGGCCAAAGAATGTCTCGTATTAATGGTTGTTAGTTTAAACTCTAACTGGAAACTTCCAATTGGATATTTTTTTATTAACAGTTTAGATGGCGAAGCATTATCGTCTTTAATTTTAACGGCTCTTCAATTTCTTCATGACACAGATATCATTATATGTTCATTAACATTTGATGGCGCCCCGTCAAACTGGAGAATGGCAAGAATACTTGGCGCAACTGAAAATGAACCCTAGTTTAATCATCCCGTTGATAATTATGAAATATGTATATTACCTGACGCATGTCATACTCTTAAGTTGATACGAAATTGTTTTGCTACTTATAAAATATTTCAATCTAATTCTGGGGAAATAAAATGGGATTATTTAGAAAAAGTGGCAAAATTTCAAAATCAAGAAGGTTTACGGGCAGGCAATAAATTAAGGTCAAGGCATATTAATTTTTTCAACCAAAAAATGAAAGTAAATGTTGCTGCTCAGACTTTTTCTTTAGGTGTTTCAGTTGCTCTTGAATATTTGGCGAAGGATTTGGAAATTGATCAATTTAAGAATTCTAGTGCAACGTCAGAATTCATTCGTATAATAAATAATCTTTTCGACATATTTAATAGTAGGACTAAATTCTCTTCTTATTCTTTCAAAAGAGCCATTACAGAAGAAAATTATGAATGCGCCAACGCTTATTTAGAATATTGCAAACAATACATACTTGATTTAAAGGTAAAACTAGCAAATGGCTCTTATAATCTAATAGTTCAATCAGCTAGGAAAACAGGTTTTATAGGATTTTTAATGTCAATAGAATGCTTGAGAAAAATTTACATGAAATATACCTATAGTATAAATAATAATGACTTGTCAAAAGCTATTGAGCCTAATGCTGGAAAAAACATACAATCTGAGTTTAGAAAGTGTGGAATCGTTCCACTAGATAGGAATCAAGTTTTGGAGCGTCTTCCGCAGCAAAATCTTGAAGAGAACAATGATGGGAATAATAACGTCAAAGAAGGGCTTAATAACTCTTTGGTAAATCTTCTAAAAACAATGAGGTATGGCGATGGTCAAAATATGAAGAAACGACGTCGCAAAATTCAAGTCGCTGCTGGCAAAGGCGTGACTAGTGCAGATTTTGAAAGTGCATCCGATAAAGACGATCAAGAGGATAATAATATTGACAAACGCAAGGAAACCTCAGATGAAGATTCAGACCCCGAAATGAATTTACCTCTTAGTAGTTTCATGCCAATATCGAAAAAACCTCAAGAACATTCTTCAGATGAAGTCTCAGAAAACTCGGACACTTCACTACCATGTTTCACCGATAGGTCCGAGAATAAGTCAGTGAGAAACGATTTATCCGCTTCAGTCTGCTTTGAGGGTAAATTGTTTCGATACGTTTATCCTATTTCACTGGATTTGATAGAAAAAGGAACTTGGCTTCTGGTGTGTTTTCCTACAAAATACCGAAATTCGCAGAAAAATAAATTTTTTATCGGACAAGTCACTAATCTCGCAGAAAATGACATTGAAGCCTCTTTCTTAAGAAGCCGTCCCACCAAACATTCATCAGGATATATTTACGGATATCCAGAAGTTCCGAATGTTTCCACCTTTCAGTTTAATCTGGTTGTTGGAGAGGTTTTCCCAATTCATGACGAGACAGTAGCATCTACGTCAAGAAGGGACATTTTAAAGTTTAATTTACATCAAAGTTTTTTAATTTAAATAATACGTAGTTTAATTTGTTACATTTCTACAGAAATAAATGTTTTTTTTTGTAAAATTAGTGTTTTTGTAACTTTTTTTTGTGTATTTATATTTTTTATCAATTTTAAAAAATTTTAGGTGTTTCGGTAATCATGCAGAATCTGTCCCTGACCTTGACCGACATTTGGGAATTGGTTACATTAAACGTCAAAAACAGGCTCGACGTTGCCAAATGGTCGAAATACTCATGCGGTTTACTGATATCGTAGAAACCGTTATAAAATAGATTAAAGAAACCTTTCTTACCGGCTTAGCGCGTGAATAATTATCACTTTGGCGCGTTAACCTAATTCTGTCTTGTTTCGAGCACGTTGGACGACTAAGAGGTGATTTTTACAGTGAATATTTTTTTAGTTTGCAGTTTTACAACTTCAAGATGGCTCAGGAACTGCCTCTAACACAAATTGTTAATCCAACCGTGATCATGAGCCCCGACGAAATTCGAAGGGAGAACGTTGGATGCCTTCGTTCGAGACCATGGAGTGGTTAGCCAAAAGAGGACTAATCGCAAATTCCGTTCGTTGTATCGCTTGTAATATTCAAATGACGTGCTGTAAAAGAGCACAAGTAGTTAATGACGGTTATATGTGGAAATATCGACACTGTGGCAAAAGTTGCAGTATTCGAAGCGGTTCGTTCTTTTCTGGCAGCAATTTGGCGTTGAAAAAGTTGTTGGTCATCATCTACTGCTGGGCCTTCGAATATCCCCAGTGGATGGTGGCTAGAGAAGCACAGTTGGGCATGGGCCAGCACACCGTCGTAGACTGGTTCAACTTCTGCCGGGAAGTCTGCGAAGAATATTTCATTCAGAATGAAATAGTCATTGGCGGCCTAAACCCCGACGGCACATCGAAGACGGTGGAAATCGATGAGTCCAAATTCTTCCACCGGAAGTACCATCGAGATCGATGGCTCCCCGGTCATTGGGTCTTTGGAGGCATCGAACGAGAAACACGAAGATGTTTCCTAGTAGAAGTTCCCGACAGAACAGAACCAACGTTAAGTGCATTAATTGAAAGGTATTTATTATTCCTTGTTATGCTAAAGATTTACCATCGATGCCAATGTGATTAACATAAACTAATCCAACATTCCATTACAGAATAAATTTTCAGTTATTAATTATGCGTTTAACTCTGCTTTTCTAGATTGGTATGTTACTTGCATGCAGCAACTAACGCAAAAATAAAATATTTATCAGATATTAGAAGAACCTTTTGCATGTGTTTTTCTCTGTATTTTTAGATTTTTATGCTCTTCCATGCATCTTCATATGAATTTCAAGTTTATATGTATATATGTATGTAAAATGAAATGTAAAGCATATTTTTTTAGATTATTGTTTGTGAATGTCCCATGTATATACATTTGAATGAAATGGATGTTTTTATTTTTTTATATCTATGTGTTTTTTATTTTTATATGTATATGTATTTTTTTTATATCTATATCTGTTTTTATTAACAGAATTCCATTTTATTTATTTTCAATTTTAATGAGCTTAAACTTAACGTTATTAACCGAATTTATAGGCATATTCTACCGGGATCCATAATCGTGTCGGATGGCTGGGCGGCGTACCGCAACATAGGAAACATTGGTGGAGGTTTCTATGAGCATCGTGTCATCGTCCACGAAGAACACTACGTGGATTCAGATGACCGAAGCATTCACACCCAGAATGTAGAAAACATGTGGATGCGAGCGAAACGAAAGCTGAGGAGGCAATTTGGAAGCTCTCTTTCACTCATATCTACATGAGTTCGCCTGGAGGAACCAATACCCTCGGGACAATGCGCTCGGAGAGTTTCTTGTTGCGGTATGTCAACAATATCCGCTACGATGATCTGATGGGACATGCCTTTCAATCATCAGCATAATCATCGACTTACCAGCAGCCAGTGCTTCGAACACCATCACTGTCACCACCACCCCATCAAGAAAAGACTTGTGATTGTGCCCTCCCAGACTTGTTAAATTTAGTTGTTAGTGCCCTTTTCAAGACGGGACTTGTCACATTTAGTTATAAGTTGTGTGTGCCCTTTTTCAAGAGAGGACTTGCTGAATTTAGTTGTAAGTTGTGTGTGCCCCTTTCTCAAGACAGGACTTGTTGAATTTAGTTGTAAGTTGCGTGCGCCTTTCTGAAGACAGGACTTGTGTTGCATGTTAGTTTTAAAGACTAATTTACTTTCAATTTGCATGCTGGTTTTAAGGATAATCTTTGAATTAAGCTGGACAGGAATGATTCTCATAAAAGGAAAGTAGGCGCTATACCGCTATTTCGAAAAACTAAAAACATTGATAATTTCAGTTAATTATATGAAAAGCTAATGAGTAGGAAGCCAAACAGAAGTGATATACTTGGGATGACAGCAATGATTCCATGGATAACTTTGAAGGAAGCCGAATCGAAGTAAATTCACATAAAAGGAAAGTTTGTGCTATACTGCCATTTCTAAACACTAAACACATTGATAATTTCAATTAATTATATGAAAAGCTAATGAGGAAGCCATGTAAAAGCGATTCATGGATGAAATTACATATCTTGTAGGATATCGGATTATGCAACTTTGAAGTAAATGATGTTCTCATCTATCAGGGCATGATTTCTTAAGGAAATGATAGAGATCGAAGAAGTACATAGTTCATCGTTATTTATCCTATGTAAGTTTTATCAGTAATTGGATAATTTATCATTTTCTTTTTTACACATAAAAGTAGTATGATTAAAAGATGCAAGGGATTGAATAAAGTAACAATGAAATTTTTACAGGTACCTATTGCTAACAAATGCCACATCTGCGTCAGAACATTGGCGTTATATGAAGATTTAAGGAAGTGACCAGGATCAACAGGACCAAACATCAGTTTGATGAGAATTTTTAAATACTTCTGTAGCATTAATTACGTAGTAGTGATCAGTTGTTATTTTTTGCATTGCCAATTTTTTTATTATAGTCAAGAATGACGTAAATACCATTGTTTTATTATTTCCCAATTATTACGCAACATTATAGCAAGTTTTAAACTTGCTATATTCGGTAAACTGGAAGAAATTCCAAAAGTAGTTGTTGAAGTCTCATTTTTTCTTTGGAGACCAAGTGCGGTTTTGTCGAGTTGTTATCGTGCCGCAGTCAGATCGAATTCAGTTATCGAATCAAACGCATCGTTTGTCGGTTCATTCAGTCCATTTTTTGCTTTTAGTATAGATTTATAATCTATACAGTAGTAATATGAAATTATTGTCTTTGTCAATTTATAAAACTGATAATTCGAAATACAAAGCGCTTATACACCAAAGGCAACAATGATGAGCATTTATTACCGTTCCATCAAAAAAATCATGGAGCAAGACGAAATATTATCTGGAATTTCCGTATTAATATAACAACCATCATATTCGTTTGAATATGCGACACCTAGCGGAAGAATCTTGAGACGAATATATTAAATGCACTGGTACAATCCGACAACGCTGTTCTATTTTCGGGCATGCGCAGTGACCCAGGGACAGATTCTGCATGATTACCCGTTTTGATCTACAAGTCGAGACCAGTAGATTTCATATTTTTCATTGTCAAAAAGGTGACTACTACCAACGTGAACTTGGCTGACCAGGCCCAGCTGACATAACCTACAAAACACCCTAAATTGTAAGCTGTGTTGCCAAACCTAACATGGTTCCGAAAATGTAATTTTGTTGTAAATTAACTTAATTCGAAAGGTGTTTTATAAAATTTGGAGTGTACAAAAATAAAAAATGTTATTGCATATTAATTACCTTGCGTTTTTATCATATATAATTATTTAAACCAACGATTGCTTCATTTTCAGAGTGAAAACTGAAAGTAATATAATTTTTAAACCGCACATTAAGTCAATTCCTTTAATATTCTTCCGTAAACCTGTAAAACATCAATTGTTCGTTAATGGGTTGGGTGTTAAAAAAATTAACAATTATTGGCAGCGCGCGAAATCAGTTGTGTAGATGAAATCGCTTCATCTTCTGAACCGCACATAGAAAGTTTACGAAACTTTCAATTAAGTCAATTCCTTTGATATTCTTCCGTAAACATGTAAAACATCAATTGTTCGTTAATGGGTTGGGTGTTGAAAAAATTAACAATTATTGGCAGCGCGCGAAATCAGTTGTGTAGGTGAAATCGATATATCTTCTAAACCGCACATAAAAAGTTTACGAAACTTTCAAATAACTCAATTTCTTTAATATTCTTCCGAGAACATGTAAAACATCAATTGTTCGTTAATGGGTTGGGTGTTAAAAAAATTAACAATTATTGGCAGCGCGCGAAATCAGTTGTGTAGGTGAAATCGCTATATCTTCTGAACCGCACATAGAAAATTTATGAAACTTCCAAATAAGTTAATTCTTTTGATAATCTTTCGAGAACATGTAAAACATCAATTGTTCGTTAATGGGTAGACTGTTAAAAAAATTAACAATTAATGGGAGCGCGCGAAATCAGTTGTGCAGCTGGAATCGTTATATCTTCTAAACCGCACATAGAAAGTTTACGAAACTTTCAATTAAGTCAATTCCTTTAATATTCTTCCGTAAACCTGTAAAACATCAATTGTTCGTTAATGGGTTGGGTGTTAAAAAAATTAACAATTATTGGCAGCGCGCACTCAAAAAAAACTGTTCGTAATATCAATGAACGGCCGTTCATTGAGTTGCGTTCATTGGTACAATGAATATTTTCGTTGTCACAATGAACAAGCATTCATTGTGAGAATGGACCGTTTTTCAATACAATGTACAGCCGTTCATTGAGTTGCGTTCATTGATACAATGAATGTTTTGGTTTGTCACAATGAACAAGTATTTATTGTGACAACGGACTGTTTTTTAATACAATGAACTTGCGTTTGCTGTGACAAATAACAACCTTTCATTAATACAATTAAAAAATTAATTCTCGCAATAAAATTTGTAATTGATCATCATGTTGAAATTCATGCAATATAAATCTTTCGGCAGCATAATCAACTGTTTTAATACACATGTATAATTGAATCGAGTTGACTCTAGTAATGAATCAAAATTTTTGATTGAATTCATTTGGATGTAAGTATATACCTACAAGCTATTGATTTTTTTTTCTAAGAAAAACCTTTATATTTTTAATTGAATTAATATTTGAATGAGCACATGAATGGGAATTTGTTGATAAACAGGAAATGTAATTAAAATTTCGAAAGTGGCATTATTCGTCCTAGAAAAATTTTTGACTGGAATATTCAAAGAGACCGTCCAAGATATTTATGACGGATACTAGATACAACAGTTAAACGAAATTTTCTTAGAACCGCCGGCCGCTGGTTCACATTTTATGATACTCCGACCGTTGAAACATGTGCTCTTTTTAGTTCAGTGGCGCATCCAATAACGTTTTGCAGGATTACTCATAAAATAAAATGAAAGAATATATAGTCAAGCATAATATCATAATTCATTTTTTCGATATTCATGTCCGTAAAAGTCCTGAAAAAGCACAAGACTGCTACTGTTAAATAATTTATTAAAGGATAAAGAATGTATTGCTCTCCAACTTTTTTACATTGATAAAACCGTTGGTACGCCTTTGATTTCAAGGGCCGAAGAAAGTGCGTGAAGAAGACCCAAAAAGTGCGGAATAGTTTTTATTGCAAGTTGAAGCTTCTCAGTTCTCACTAGGCAGCATTCGAGAAGTTACCACACATTATTTTGCTCCACATTTTTTATCAGGTGAGTACATCATTTTATCGTTCATTTGAGAAAATGTTTGCTTGGTTGGTAGTGTTGGTACATGTTATTCATATTTAAACTATCTATATTGAAAATAGAATTGTTTTTACAGTTTTCTGTTTATACCGAAATTTTTTGAGCGGGTACGGTATATGTGGAACAGGTAGTTAGCTCAATTGGTTGTTTATACTTATTCATTCATAAAAATGATTTGTTTTTTATGTAAGAGAATGGGAAATTTCTATTGTACATTTAAAGTACTTTAGATATCCAATGATACCAAAAATGTTTATACTATTTTGCTTCGATTTTAGTGCCTGAGGAAGACGCGGAGCAATTGGTTAACAGTTTGAAATATGACAAACTGTCAATCGAGGAGTTCGATGCATGCTGGAAAGCTTGTGCAAAATTCAGATTAACCCAATTGCAGCAGAGTACCTCAACAGCCGAAATACTGGATTTGTGGCCATTTTATAGAGCCCCATCAGCAGCTCGTTTGGTGAGTGAAACTTCAGGGGTAAAAATACTGAAAATCCAAACTATACCTATATTGCATATGTTTTTATGCTTACGACTTTATAATAGTACATTTTTCCCATTTTAGATTGACATGGATTTTAAAATGGCATTCGAAAGAAATAAAACGGACGGTCTGTTACAGACATGGGAGCAGTATTCAGTCGCAATTAGAGATTTCCTTATGACAAACGTCAAGGATAAAGACATTAAGGAGACTTTACAAAAATTGAATGACTTGCCAGCTTTGTCATCAAGTAAGTTTTACATGTACAACTCATTTGGTCACATAATATTAACTAGTCACTAATATTTAAAATCTACCTAATATCTTATTTATTTTCAGATGCAAAAGATGCTGCAATATTTTGGGCACTGCACGGGTACTTTGTACCTGTTGTAACGGGTTCTAAATCAAAACGAGGAAAAGTCCGTTACACCATTAAAGATTCACAAGAGTCATTTTTATTTATTGGTCGGAGCACACAGCAAGTGGAGGACTATTTACAACATTTAAAAAGAGGGAAAAGGGCAATCCAACCATTCATAATATGTACTGGTGAAGATGTATTACACATCACATCAATCATCATATATTTCGATGATGTGAGATACGTTTTCACCAGTTTTTTAAGAGCAGTAGATATATGTTTCAAATTGATTTATTTATTTAATCTAGATTTTCCCGAGCCATGCGTATTGTTTTACAACTTTTTAGAATTTTTTTTTTATAAGTTTAGTGGTAATAAGAGTAGTTCAAAATTGTTTATTTTAAAAGATTGTTTAGAAAGTCAGGATAAATAGTAAGAGGTTTTAGTTTAGTTATAGTTCTATAAGTGATAATTCTAGTGGAAATGTTATAAGGTTAATGTTATTAATATAGGGAAAGTGACAATTAGGTTAGTAATATTTTTAAAATTTGTTTGAAACTTGCGTCTTAGGGTTAACCGATTATGTATATTCATTTTATTTTTCTATGTAATTTTTAAGAATAATATACTTCATTACAATATGGTGTTGCATTTTTATTCCCAATGAAATATAATAAATAATGAATCGTGACATAATCTCGAGTAATAGATTTAATTAATTGGTTCATTAAACAATGAACGATGTTCATTTTATTTATGAACCCAATATATTACATAATGAAAATTGGTTATTATTTCTATAAAACTACATTCATTCAGAAAATTAATTCCGTTAATCATATCAATAAATATATTCATTGTGTCAATGAACACACTCTTCATTATATCCACGAATTATGTACATTGAGACAATGCACGCAGTTCATTGAGTCAATAACTGCTGTACATTGCCGTGATGTACGGTGTTCATTGAGTCAATAATTGCTGTACATTGCCGTAATGTACGGTGTTCATTGAGCCAATAACTTCTATACATTGGTGTAATGTACAGCGTTCTTTGAGATGGAACCGGTTTGAAAATAATGAACGCCCGTACATTCCCTCAATGAACGGTCGGCATTGGACAAATTTTAACAACCGCGTTCATTGCCTCAACGAACGTTTTCATTGTTATTACGTACCTTTTTTTTTGAGTGCGCGAAATCAGTTGTGTAGGTGAAATCTCTATATCTTCTGAACCGCACATAGAAAATTTATGAAACTTTCAAATAAGTTAATTCCTTTAATAATCTTTCGAGAACATGTAAAACATCAATTGTTCGTTAATGGGTAGACTGTTAAAAAAATTAACAATTAATGGGAGCGCGCGAGATCAGTTGTGTAGGTGGAATCGATATATCTTCTAAACCGCACATAGAAAGTTTACGAAACTTTCAATTTAGTCAATTCCTTTAATATTCTTCCGTAAACCTGTAAAACATCAATTGTTCGTTAATGGGTAAACTGTTAAAAAAATTAACAATTAATGGGAGCGCGCGAAATCAGTTGTGCAGCTGAAATCGTTATATCTTCTAAACCGCACATATTCAATTCATCGAGATGCGAAAAAACATGTTTATGGTGTATTTGGAGAAATATTAGTACCTACGTTTATTTGTAGATACTATTTCGTTAATTGTACGTTGAAAAAGAACAGGCCTATCATTTTTAGTCGATTCCGAATGATGAGATGTTATCTTCTTCATGAAAGGTAGAATTACTACCTTCTGAGTTGGGTCAATTTATTATGTGATCGTGAAATCGTTTCAACATCCATTTAAAAAATAATTTGGCGAATTATTGTTTCATACATTCTTCATTTTTCAATAAACGGCAGTAGAAGAATATTACGTTCAGAGCTACACAATATAAAATATACGTATATATATATGAAAAGTGACATTATTCAGAGAAACCCTCTGTCTGGGACATATAATGAAAAGTGAAAATTGAAAATTGACGGAAATGCGAACCAAACATTTTTAGGTAAGAGACTAGAATCAGAGACAAAATCTCACTTGTCATCTTTCTAGCTACCCACTGGTTACGTTTCGTCCCGGATGTATCTGCTGGACTCATCAGTGCAGCTACGCAGACACATCCTGCTGCAGACGCGTTGTTTAAGATTTTTCAATTCTTCGTTTAACAGAACGATACCGAAATATATGAAAAGTCACATTATTCAGAGAAACCCTCTGTCTGGGACATATAATGAAAAGTGAAAATTGAAAATTGACGGAAATGCGAACCAAACATTTTTAGGTAAGAGACTAGAATCAGAGACAAAATCTCACTTGTCATCTTTCTAGCTACCCACTGGTTACGTTTCGTCCCGGATGTATCTGCTGGACTCATCAGTGCAGCTACGCAGACACATCCTGCTGCAGACGCGTTGTTTAAGATTTTTCAATTCTTCGTTTAACAGAACGATACCGAAATATATGAAAAGTGACATTATTCAGAGAAACCCTCTGTCTGGGACATATAATGAAAAGTGAAAATTGAAAATTGACGGAAATGCGAACCAAACATTTTTAGGTAAGAGACTAGAATCAGAGACAAAATCTCACTTGTCATCTTTCTAGCTACCCACTGGTTACGTTTCGTCCCGGATGTATCTGCTGG
>JAIFOV010000240.1:0-35305 GCA_020654155.1 Novius pumilus
AGAGTACTTATTCGGTACTACGTTACGGATCCCCGGCGAATTTTGTTTAGAGGAGGATTTCATAAAAAACCCCAGTACTTTCCTAGAGGAATTTCGCGAACACATGCGAGAGGTTAAGGCGGTTCCGGTTGCGCAGAAATATAAAAAACGGGTTTTCTTTCACAAAGAACTTCGCGATTGTTCCCACGTCCACATGAGAAGACACGTAAAAAAATCGCTTGAACGACCATTTACCGGACCGCACAAGATTCTCGAGCGCATTTCCGACCGCGATTTTAAAATAGACGTAAATGGCCGCCCCAAAGTAGTATCCACTGAACACCTGGTACCTGCGCATTTCATCTCGCTCGACGAAGCGGACAATGTAACTGTGTCAAACTCCACGGGTGGGGAAGACAATATGCGGAGAAGTGCGTTAAAAAAAGTGGCGGGCAGTGAATTTCGAACTTACGTCAAGAAGAAGGTGACGATAGACACAAGAGTTAGCACGCATAGTTAGGCTAGTTAAGGAAAATCTAGTGTTAAGTATGCATAAGTTTCTAGTAGATTTAGTTATATTGATATGTTTTACTTGGGGGGGAGTGTGTAGGGCCGGCCGATAATACAGTTTGTTATCATTAAGGGCCGGTAATACAGTTCTCGTGACGGCCAACGAATGATTTAAACAACCACCCGGTTGAGAAGGCCACTAGAAATATAAGAAGAAGAGTGAACCACCCCGTCTATGGTTCACGATATTTAAAGGGTGGAAAATGTACCGCTCTCTCTCTTTTTCCCTACGAACACCGACTCTGTAGATTGTGACGTCGTTTTTTGATTTGTCGTAGTTTCAGACCACACCGGTCTTAGATCGTTTTGTTCGGAATATATAGTGTTGAGAAAAATCGAGTTTTTATCTTCACCCTGGTGCAACGACCTACACTCTTACGTCTTGTAGCGACTTCTTTCGGAAACCGTATGCGTCTCGAACGCGCGTAAAATTGAACCCGATAAGAAAAATGAAAAGTAAACCGAAACTTCTAATCTTGGTGCGTGCAGCAACTATGTATGCATTGAATAGGTACGTGTTGAAAGGAACTTTTACTGAAAAATGCAAGATTACTTTTTGAATGGCACTTCAAAACCCCATTTTAATGGACAAGGCCAACCTATATTATAAATGTTGCATATTATTTTTGGTTCAAGAACGAATTGTTTTGACTACACGTGAGTTCTCACGACGGTATTGAATTACTTTTCGGTTATCGTTTGGATTTATGATATATTCACCACTAAACTCACAATAAGGCTTAGCGCCGACATGGAATTTTTCAATTTGCCAATAGTTTTCGCGAAAGCGCACCGACATGAGAAATCAAATCGTTTGGTACAGATGAACGCGCAGACTAGGAACTTTCAATTTGTTATTTGGTTTTGCTATAAGGCCTAGCGCCGACATGCGATTTTCAGTCTTTCAACTGATTTGTGTCCTATGCGTTTATACGAGAGCGCGCCGAAATACGATTCGAGCGGATTAGCGATTATAAAGTTTGTGACCTGACACAAATTTTAAATCCTTCAACCGGTTTGTGTCACACGTAATCAGATGTATCCGCGCCGACATGGGCTTGAAACTTTTTAGTTTATTTCCCTTCGCTAATAAATAACACATTTATCATGAAATGAAATAATTTTTATTCGAAAATTCTTTTATTCAAATTTGATATTGGAAGTGCATCTCTCCTTGTCCTGAAAGTAATACTTTTCTAATTCCTCAAATTCAAAAATTGACAATATATGAGCCAATAATTCCTCTCATTAATTCTTATATGGATGTCAAAACGGTTTTACGGTCAAACAATAAATTGATCTAACTTAAAAGGGATCTTTCATGAAGAATGAAACTCATCGTATAACTCGGATTCGATTGGAAATGCCGCGGCGATTCTTTTTCGAGATTGAATTGACGAAATATTACGAATGAACGTGCTTATATTTCTACGTTCCAAAGACACAATAAACAATTTCTTCCGCGGTCATAGGAATTGAATATGTATCGATGGCGATCGAAGTCGAAGAGACAATTTATTATTCCTTGTTTAGAGTGTGATGTACGGACGGGGATCCAAAGAGGTAAACGACGATAACGTTAAGTCATTACGTTAAACGTTCTTTATTTTATTAATATTTGCGATACACTTCTTACTCGTGTCGGCTTATCAATAATAATGAAATAATGTACAGTGAAACGATTCTCATATGACTACATCGATCTTGCTGAATTACCAATTTAGTACATACCTGTGAGTTCAATATCTTCGATATGTGAATACAGGATGTGGAAATAATAACAAATTCGGAATTCATATATCAGTGAAATGAATGAACTTAATTAACCTTATCTATTTTATATCTTTACATTACACCTCCCCCGAAAAAGGGAAAAAAAATTTTTTTCACACAAAAGAAAAAAAAAATTTTTTTTTTATATCTAACAGCCCCCTTACATATTAATCATGATACAGTTTTACATTATTTTTATGGATCTTAACTAACTTGTTACCTATCTCTAGAACTAAGTTTTCTGGTTCAATGTTTACAACGTTATATGGACCTTTAAAAATATCATCTCTTTTATTTGTAACGTGAGTTTTACTAAGACTTTATTGCCGATTTCAAATTTCCGAATTTTCGTGGGTTTGTCGAATAAAATTTTTCTCTTATGTTTAGAACAAATTAAATTTTCTTTTGCATCGTTCCAAGCTGTTTGTAATCTATAGCGAAGCTCTAAAGGATAATTTTCGAAATTGAAAAGTGGATCAGGATTTGTGATAATATTAGATGGTAAATTACATGTTTTTCCGAACACTAGTTCATGTGGAGTATATTTTGTCTCTGTGTGAACCGTATTATTATATGCGAAACACCAAAATGGAACCCAAGAGCCCCATGTTTCTGTATTACCTTTAGTATAGATTCTTAAATAAGCTGCCAAATGTTCAAATTTTCAAGCGAACCTAACGTTTCGTGATGGTATGCTGTTGAATTGAATTGTTTTATGTTCAGTAACTTACATGTTTCTTTGAATAAATCAGATAAAAATTCAGTACCTTTATCAGTTACACATTCAGATGGTATTCCGTATTTTAAAACAAAATTATTCACGAAAGCTCTTGCTACACTTTCAGATTCTTTGTTAATTATGGGTATTGCTTCGACAAATTTTGATAATTCACACTGAATGGTAAGAATATATCTATTATTTTCTGTATCTGGTTCTAAAGGTCCTACTAAGTCCAAAAAAATTTTTTCAAAAGCAGACGATGCGGTTGTAGTGATTGCCATTGGGTGTTTAGCTATGTTAAAATGTTTCTGACGTTGACAATCGTCACATTTTTTAACAAACTTTCCTACATCGTCCCTTAATCCTGACCAAAAGTAATATTTCTTTATATTATTGAACATTCTATTGATGCCTGCATGTCCTCCTGTAGCTAAAATATGGAAATCATTCAAAATTAATTGTCTCAATTCGAGTTCGTTAATTTTCTTCTTGTTTCTTATTATCGTTATTTGTATACCGCGGGTTTTAAATTCTATTATATTAACTTTGACATCATCTATTAGTTGCCTATTTTCTTCATTTTGCAATAAAAAAATATTGTGTATTTCATACTGTTTGCAAACAGTCCATAAATCTCCCAACGATGCTGCGAAGGCGAACGCTGGTTGAGCCTCTATGTGTATTATTTTTTCATTTATGCAATATATAATATTATTTGCAACTATTTCACCTAGGTTTTTCTTCTTTCTCTTCATTGAGATGAAATTATTTTTTGAAATTACGCGTAATTCAATGCTGTCTTTTTTAGGTTTCAGAAGTTCAATCATATCGGGGTGATCAGTCCCATTTTGCAATGATTGTTCTTCAGTCTTGCAGATTTCCTGCTTCATTTTCTTCGTTTGTGCTCTAGTGAGAACGAATGACTTGTTCTCCATGTCCGTACTTAGTGAATTTAATTCTTCACTGGTGATAACAATACGTGAAAGGGCATCAGCTGCCACATTATCTCTACCCTTTATGTAATAAACCGAAAAGTCATATTCTGACAACTGTAACCTAAATTTAGTGAGCCTACTGGATGGCTCAGTCATGCTGAATAGATAAACTAACGGTCTATGGTCCGTATATATTGAAAAATGCCGTCCATACAAGTAAGGACGAAACTTTTTTACAGCCCAGACTATGGCTAAGAGTTCTTTTTCTATTGTCGGGTAATTTTTTCTGCCTTATTAAGTGCCCTGCTTGCATATGCTACGGGCTGGTCGTCACTGTTCGCCAGAACAGCCCCTAAAGCTACTCCTGAGGCGTCCGTTCTTAAAACAAAATCATTTTCAAAATTTGGAAACTGCAAAACAGGTGCTTCTTTGAGACATTTTTTTAGTTTCTGAAAAGCAATTTGACATTCATCGTTCCACTTAAATTCTACATTTTTCTTTGATAACCTGTTCAAAGGTTCTGCTATTTGTGCAAAATTTTCAATGAATCTTCTGTAGAAATTTGCAAAAGCTACGAATCGTTTGACCTCCTGTGAGTTAGTAGGAATTGGATATTTTTCTAAAGAATGTGTTTTTTCAGGATCGGGGGAAACACCCCTTTCACTTATTGAGTGCCCTAAATATAATATATCTTTTCTCAAGAAAACACACTTGCTCGGATTTAATTTCAGATTAACTTTCCGCAATCTACTTAGAACCTTAACTAAATTTGAATTATGTGTCTGTAACGTGTTACCAAACACAACTAAATCGTCCAAATAAACAAAGCAATTTTCGAAATTCAAACCTGCCATAGCAATGGTCATGACACGTGAAAAGGCATTAGGACTTATTTTACATCCCATGGGTAACCTTGTCATTTGAAATTGTCCTTTGTCTGTGAGAAAAGCTGTGCATTTTCTAGATTCCGAATTCAACTCGACTTGATAGTATCCTTGATATAAATCAAGATGAGAAAAATATATGGCTCCTGATAAGGAATCTAAAATTTCATCAATACACGGTAATGGGAATTAGTCGTTTTCAATGCGTTCATTTAAATGACGATAATCTATCACAACTCTCCAACGTTTATTACCATGTGCATCCACTTTCTTTGGTACTATTAGCAATGGGGATGACCACGGAGAAGCTGTGGGTTCTATGATTCCAGCTTCAAGCATTTGATTTACTTGTTTATCGATTTCAGCCTTTTGGGCATAAGGTAATCGATATGGCTTGGTATATGACGGCGTTATTCCCTGTTTCAAAGTGATACTTTGCTTGCCAATATTTGTTACTGTTGCTCTATCACCATTTAAAAAGAAAACATCTGCAAATTTTGCGCAAATTTTCTCAATTGAGATTTTTTCATCTGTATTAAGAGAATCCAAATTAATCTCATCCAGTAAAGTATCTACGCGACTTACATCAATTTTCGTATTTTCAAATTTGTAACATGTAAATTCATCTAAATTTTTAATTTTTGGCCTAAAATTTCTGATAACTACTTCATGATCATTTACATTTAAAATTCTGATCGGTATTGCATTACCTAGCGGCTTTGCTACTAGACTCGCTACAAGCACGCCGTTTGAAATTTCTTCAGGTGACACGAAACACTCATTGTGAAGGTAAGGAATTTCAATGTAAAAAATTTTTTCACATCTCGGTGGGACTACTAATTTTTCATCATGTATCGACTGAAGCGGTACAATATATTTTTTACCGTGAAAACGAAATTGAAATTCAGATTTTTCATAATTAATTGTGGCCAAATGATCAACCAAGAAATCTGATCCTAATATTCCATCTATTTCTCCATCAAATGCATTCATCACATGAAACTTGTGAATTAGCAATACCTGACCTATCTCAAATTCCAATGCAAGTTCACCCAACGTACGAGTTGACCCCGTTACTCCAGTAATACGAGTATTCTTCGACCTCGTTACGGTTTCATTTTCGTATAATTGTTCCTTAAAAACTACACTCAAAGATGCTCCAGTATCTAATAAGAATCTTAAACTTCTACCCCTATAAATTATAGTAATAAAATTCAAACCATGTAATCTAAAAATTGAATTATCATCCGCACTACTTTTGGGTACGAAAAAACTTATCCGCATTCGATTTGTTTTGAAGTTCGGTCGTTGAACGTCTTTCTTGAATTTCATTCACATTATATATACGCCTATCATTTGCAAAATGACCTCGATTGAACCTAGCGTTATGAAATCCTCGACTAATTCTACGATTTCCTCGAAATTCTTTACCGGGTACCTTTGGTAAGTTATCATTGCTGTTGGTAAATTTAAAACTGGAATTTTGCCTAAAATCATTTCTTGGCGGAATAGCGTTATTTGGTCGCCGATTACCTCTGGAATAATTTCCGCGACGATTAACATAGGAATAGATTTTCTCTGAAGGTGCCGATATTTTATTGAGATTTTCTTCTTGAGCTATAGTTATCGCTTCTTTCAAAGAGTTACAGTTACGTGCTTTTACCAACAGTCCTAATTCTCTATCTCTCAAACCATTCGCGAAAGAATTTATTGCAATTTTCTCGTTGTTAGCTGACAGAAAAGGTTTAGCACATTCGTTACCACCCATCTCAGTTAATGTTAAATTAACCATTAGTTCTTCTATTGTGCGTCCAAAATCATCGATGCTTTTACTACGCTGTTCTGCTTTAATTAATTGCAAAGACAATGCTGATACTGACTTTTTTGGAAGCAAATTATTCTTTATATCTGATATCAATTCTTGATTGTTAGGGTATTCTGTTTTCAAACGTAATCTCGAATAATGGTTCAATTTAGTTTTTAAAACGAACTGAGTAAGAAATTTCTTGCCGTCGTTGTCTAACATTGAATCGTACATAGATACTGTTTCAATTAATTGGTGAACACTATTTTCCGATCCATCTATGGAAGAAATCAAAGCTGTTGCGGTACGTAAATCGAATTTTTCAGACATTGTTTTTGAAACACTGTCAACCTTATCACTATCCACGATACAATTTTCCAATCTATCTTCTAATGTTTTACTTATACTCGTTATTAATAATTCGACTTCCGATAAATGACATTGAATTGATTCAAATTCTTTCGGATCACGATCGTTTAATTCTGCAAGTATTGCTTGTTTAACGTTACGAAAATTCTCAACTAGCAGTCCTAGCTCTTTAGTTTTTTTTTTCACAAAACTCGATATTGGTCCTTCTTTCTATTGGATCCTTTCCTAAATTACGTTTAAAATTTTTCAATTCTTCATATACAGATTTCAATGACTTATCTAGCTCTGACATTGCAGTATCGTTAACATTGTTAGCAAAAAAAAATTTCCGCTACATTAACCCAAAATTATTCTACAAAAAAAATCCTACAGTCATATATCACTTTGTCACTCACCGATTGAATGTCGCACCCTTCACTAAACAGTGTTTAAATATCTTCTTTTGATGCAATGCGTCGAATCTCTGCTCGATGAACTTCCTGTCGGGCAATACTTTTATGGTTCCTTTGCATCGTTTGAACAGGATGAAAGCTGCCACCAGTACCACGAAGACGAACAACAGGATCATCATAGTTTCCATACGTTCAATTGACGGTGCCGCTGAAGCGGTATTACCTGCTCCATTTTGAGCGATGATTACCTCCTCCTTGTTGACTTCCTTTTTTTCTTGTTTTGATTGACTGCCTCCCATTTTATTTCCACTCGTTAATATTTCGCCTTCAACTAATTCATTATCATCTCGTATCCTGGCAGGATCGCCATGTGATGTACGGACGGGGATCCAAAGAGGTAAACGACGATAACGTTAAGTCATTACGTTAAACGTTCTTTATTTTATTAATATTTGCGATACACTTCTTACTCGTGTCGGCTTATCAATAATAATGAAATAATGTACAGTGAAACGATTCTCATATGACTACATCGATCTTGCTGAATTACCAATTTAGTACATACCTGTGAGTTCAATATCTTCGATATGTGAATACAGGATGTGGAAATAATAACAAATTCGGAATTCATATATCAGTGAAATGAATGAACTTAATTAACCTTATCTATTTTATATCTTTACATTACAAGAGTTCGTAAAAAGGCAGACGTGAAATAATTTATTTTCACAAAAGGGATGATACAATAGAATCACGTCTCAATATATTCTACGTAGTCATAAATAGCCAAAACTTGCAACATTCATCCGATAATAAATAAAAAGCTTTTCTGGATAATTTGTCCTTTGAATTTACGTTGGGGAGTGATGGAATGCATCTAAAGTTTCTTCCAATTCTTATTCGTCTCCGAATTACTACGTTCTACTGGCTCGAGAACGAAAACAGAACTAAGAATGTGGGTCTTTTGTAGTGTTCGCATTAAAAAATTGGCGGTACTCTTTATCGCGAAAACAAATAACAAATTGAAAATTCCTAGTCGGCGCGCCCGTCGATGCAAAACGATTTGGTTTCTCATGTCGGCGCGCTTTCGCGAAGAAAAACTAAACTATCGCCAAATCAAAAAGTTCCATGTCGGCGCTAAGCCTAAGAAGTACCGCGAATTTTAGATCGCGAACACGACGAAGAACTCCCATATTCTCATTGAAACCACAGCATATAAACAAAACAGCAGATCGAGTCTAGGTGGAAGGGGAACTTCGCGCCGATCCTATTGCGAATGTCCCCTAAAGTTTATCGATATTTTTTCTATTAAGTCTATTAAGTCGAGTTTTCTGTTATCGCACTGTAAGTGAAATGTGTACCTTGAATTTTGTAATATTTTAACCTTAAAAATCGCTTATTGTGAAAGATTATTTTTTTGGACATTAGAAAACATTCATTTTTATCATTTCAACCTTAATTGAATGCAAGAAATGTCCTATAATTGTGAGAAATGTTGAAGGATGTTACGTAAATCGAGAAAATAGTGATTTATCTCTTTTTCGTTTTCCTCTGCTTTCAATACACTCAAATAGAGTTAATAAATGGATAGAGAGATTAGGCAAACCAGAATTTTTTGCTTCCATGGAGGAACAGCTATATCGACTCCAAATACTGCAGATCAATGCACAGGGTCTTTCAAACAAGTTGGATCATTTTGAAGTTCTACTTACCGATAATAAGCCTGATATAATAAGTATAGCTGAACATTGGTGCAATAGTACCAACGTTAATTTGATGAATATACCGGGTTACAGGATTTCTACATTTTATTGTAGATCTTCAAGAATCCATGGAGGTTCTATGATTTACACGAAAACCAGCGCAAAAGTCAAACCGATTGATGCAATGTGAACTGAGTGCAATATTTCTGAAAGGTTTTAATGTATGTGTTATTAGTGTTTATAGACCGCCTAGTGGCGATATAAATGTTTTCTTCGAAAATATGTCAAATGCTCTGCTGCACTGCGGTGGGTTTTCTCGGTCATTTTTTGTTTGTGGAGATCTTAATGTTGATTTTTTATCCAATAGTACTGATTGTCATTCGTTGCGTAATTTCATGCTGAGTTTCGGTTTGGTTGTTACGTCAGTGGATCCTACGCGTATCAGTTGGAATGCAAATAACCTCACTAGTAAGAAAATCGATTACATAATGACATCTCTTGACTCAGACCGATGTAAGTCTACAGTTTTTCAAACTAACATTGGCGACCATCTTGCTATTTTATTGAAAGCCTCGTTCTCGGTCGATTCAAGTGTAACAATTTCTGAAAATGTCAGGACTTTTCGTTGTTTGTCTGAAGAAAGTCTGAATGCCTTAATTGTTCGTTGTGAGATGACATCGTTCGATGACATCTATCATTGCCCGGATATTGACGGTAGTTTTGAGGTTTTTCTCGGAATTCTGGGTGGTCTGGTGGAGGAGTGTTGTCCTTTGAAAAGGAAAACAGTTATCAATACAGGAAACATGAGATGGGTTACTTTGGATATCAAAATCGCTAGAGACGGTATCAAAAATTTATACTGGCTGGCTAAGAACTTAGCCACCCCCAAATCTTTGGAGATTTACAAGATTGCGAAGGCTGACTACAACAAATTATTGAGGAGTTCCAAATTGAACTTCAACCAGAAATCTATATACAACTCTGGCAACCGCAATAAAACTATATGGAACATTGTTCGACAGGTAACGGGAGTGCAAGCAGAAAGTAAAAGTAATTTTTCCCTGTACCACGAAGGTACTTGCTTATCTGATCCTACTCAGGTGGCTAACGTGTTCGGCGAATATTTTGCTGCTGTGGGTGATACAAGTCTTACTAAGCATTATGGAACTTCCAGGTCAGTTCGGTGCTCGACGAGTAAGATGCTAAATTCCAGTTTCTACTTTCGTCCGACTGATGAGATGGAGGTCATGGATGTGATTGCTTCTCTTAAGAATAAAAGTGGATCGGGCGATGACTTCTTTTCGTCTAGAATTTTGAAATGCATTTCAGGTCATGTGGCTAACCATCTTGCTTATTTGGTGAATCGTTCAATTAGTGAGGGTAAATTTCCATCATGTCTGAAAATGACTACCGTTATCCCGGTTTATAAAAAAGGTAATACAGAGGATGTTTCAAACTATCGTCCTATATCTATATTGAGCGTATTTTCTAAAATTGTAGAAAAAATTGTTTTCAAACGTATGACAAACTATTTATCTAAATTTAGTATTATCACGGACTGTCAACATGGCTTTAGAGAGGGGAGATCAACCCAAACTGCTGCATGTTCGTTTATCGAGAGTATTTACATTGCTCTTGACGAGGGGCTTTATGTTGCTGCCATATTATTTGATTTATCTCGCGCTTTTGATTCGCTCATATTAAGTTTTATTGAAAGCAAACTGTATAAATTGGGTTTTCGTGGGGTGTTTTTGAGCTGGCTCAGATCTTTTCTGTCTGATAGAATATTGACCACTCGAGTAGGTGAATCTTACTCTGATCGGTTTGAAGTAAATCTGGGGTTCCACAGGGGTCAGTCTTGGGACCTCTAATTTTTTTACTATTCGTGAATGACTTGCCTGAGCATTTAGATGTTGATAACCTGACTCTTTTTGCTGATGACACTTCCATCGTGATTTCAGCGCAATCCTCTGTGGAACTTTCCACCAGATGTGTCAGTATCATGGAGATTTTTACGAGCTGGTGCCGCACTAATGGCCTCATTCTCAACATAGAGAAGACAGAAATCTTAAACTTTAGACTTCATGAAAAGACAAGTATAATACCATCTATCTCTTTTCAGGGGAAAACCTTGAAAGCAAGCTCCTTGGCGAGATTTCTTGGGATGCATGTAGATGAGCGTTTGAATTGGCGAGAGCATGTCAGAGCTCTGAGTTCTAGGCTCAGCAGATCATATTTTGCTATTAGCCGAATTAAGAATTCCCTGCCATCGGATGCACTACTGAACGTTTATTATGGCTTGGTATTTTCTCATCTCTCTTATGGTGTTGTGCTCTGGGGCGGTTCGGCGGATTCGCATCAGATTTTTACCTTACAGAAGCGGATAGTTCGTCTGATGTTTAATGTCGGTTGCACAGATTCTTGCAGGCCTCTATTTCGGAAACATAAAATGTTAACACTGCCTTCCATATTCATTTTATATTCGCTGATGTACATGAGATCGATTTCAAAGTCGTTGCTGACTTTGAACAGTTTTCATAATTATAAAACTAGAAATTGCGGGGTTATAGCACTTCCACTACATAGGACGTCGAAGCTTGAAAGTTCTCCAAAGTATCGCGGCAGTAGGCTTTATAATCATTTGCCTGACGAGTTGAAGTTGCTTGATGATTACAAATTTAAGAAGACTGTGAAAAGTATTTTGTTAGAGAAATCGTATTACAGTGTAGCAGAGTTTTTGTCCGACAGTGTATTTAGTCTTTAGCTTTATTTAATAATTTTTAATTCTGTGTTTTTTAAATCGTGTCACATATTTCATGTTTTTTTACCTTATTTTAAATTACTGGGCTTTATAAATGTTATAGAAATAGTTAAGCCCTAACTCATTCTGACATGTCCCATACATATGTCTTATGTCTGAAGGGATTAATAAATAAAAAAAAAAAAAAAAAAATACCTTCTAGACATTTTGAAGACGAAGTTTTCGAGAATTGTTCAGAGCGGAAGTTGGTAGCAAGAGCTACTTCAAGCATATTTCACTCATGTGCGAAAAATCCAATTGTTATGAAAATGCGCACTTTAAAAGTCAATGACATTTCTGATAATCCGTACCCATGTAACTTTAGTTCGTTTTTAGAACCACCAACCGAAATCTTAAAATCTGATGTTCGTCCATGTAATCCAAATCGTTCCAGTAGAATATGTTTCACCGAAAATACTGTTTTAGCGCCAAATCTATTCGTTCATTCGTGGAAAATGATACAGATTTGAAAAAAAAAAACTTCTGTTCACCCAAAAAGTCTTTTTCTGTTCTTAAAAAACGTATAGCATATTTAGAACGGCGGAATCGAATTTTAACCAAAACATTGAGTAAATATGTAAAAAGAAAAGGCCACTTTCTTTTTTTCTTCTTTCTTTTCTATGGCTTTATTATTTTAACCGAGTACTTATAACCTAACATTTATATTTAGAGGTTACTGTGAACACGAGTTTAGTTTAATTCACTTTTCTTATATTGAATCTAAATCCGGAATAAGTCGCTTTTAGTTACGATTTCTTTATAGGTAAGTTTAATTATAATATAAGATGTATAGAATAGTAATCAATAATAATTTCTTTATAGACATCTACTGGAGCGGTTTATTCATACCTTAATTTTTCCAAACTCCTTATTAACAAACTTATAAATCGTAACTACTGGCTCTCCACAATGGAAAAGTTCAAGATCCGTCTGGAGAAATCGAAATTGATAGATTCTGAGACATTAATAACCACTATTGCCAGTTTTCAACGGTTCAATGAAGATATAGCTTATTCGTTTCCGAAACAATATAAGTGTCTCTCTTCGCATCCTGGTTTAGCTGAACTTCCAGCAATAAAGAAGGCTGAGAAGGATATGACGGCAAAAGGGCATTATCGTAATGATGTCGGAAAATCTTCTCAAACAGTATGTTGACGAGGCTGGTAATATAATGTATGAAGACACCCTACTAGAGGAAATCTGTACTTCTCTTGATCAACCTGTATCACAGTCTGATCTTCTACGGTTTTTAAAAGAACTGAAACCTGAGAAAACGTTGGATCTTTCTAGGATCCATAAAAACTTTGTTTTGGGAAAATTTAATGGAAAGAACCAGAATGCTACTGAATGGATCAGTAAATTCGAACAAGAAGCAGGAAGGAATAATCTAACAGACAATGAACATTTTACACATGTCATACGTTATTTTTTGGAAGATTCGGCTCTGGAATGGTACAACACAATGCAGTATAAATTTGAAATTTCTGCTACATGGAAAACGTGGCGTGAGAATTTTCTAAACACGTTCACAGACAATAGTTGGGCTCCTGTTCGATTTGCATATTCTTTTCGTTATTTCCGTGGCCCCTGTGCAGAATATGCCATAAAGAAAGAAAACCTCTTGCTTTCTTCAAACCCAAAGATTGATGTCCAGTCGCGAATGAACTTAATAGTAATTGGCCTTCCACTTTTCGTTCAGGAGAAACTTAAGAAGCTAAAAATTTCATGTGTAGAAGATTTAATATCGAACCTTCGTTCCATTGATATAATAAAAAAAAAGAACCTCAGAAGAATGAAGAATCGAAACCAAATTTTGCCACAACATCCATGATAACAAACAAGAATCAATCTTTATGCCCTAAGACATATTCCCCATGCAAAATTTGTGAAAATATTGGACGTCCAGGACGTTTTCACCCCGAAAATGTTTGCAGATCACGCAACAATGCTGCTGCGATAGGACATTCCGTTCCTGTTAATATTACAATGCCGCTTCCGTCTTCTCTATCGGAACCCGAGGATAATAAAAAAAACGAATAGCTGTGCCACTGATTTGGATCGAGGTGTTCTTGGATAGCTGGAAACGAGTAACAGGAATTTATGATACTGGAGCTGCTGCAACGGTAATCAATCATAAGGTTCTCCAAAACATTCCACATCAGCTGGTCCCAGAAATACATACCTTACAAACAATCAGTGGCACTAAAACTACAGATTCAGCCGCTATTTTTGAAGCAAAATCGGTAACGTAACAAAATTGGTTAAAGCTATTATTTTTCTGGTGAAAACCAACATTTTGATATTATTCTAGGTTTAGATATAATAAAACAATTCCAATTAGTTCAGAACGAAAACTTAGACATTTTTCAGTTTAATAAAAGAACAAATACAATAACCCAAATCAAGAAAATCCAAAATAGCCATATTTTAACACCCATGTTTAACTCAAATTTTTCTTCTCTGACAGACCATTTAACATGTAATGAACAGTCAACGTTAAATAGTATTTTGAATAGTTATGGCAATGTTTTTGCGAAACACAAATATGATACAGGTTTAGTGTCATCCTATCAAGCTTCGATTCCATTAGTAGAAAATGGGTTTATTTCAAAAAAAACCTTATCGATGTCCTTTATCAGATCAACGAGAAATAGAGAAACAAACAAACATGTTACTTAAATATGATCTCATTGAGATTTCGAGCTCTCCTTTCGCGGCCCCTGTAACGTTAGCATTCAAAAAAGAAGATAACCGTAAGTCACGTCTTTGTATTGATTTTAGAGAGTTGAACAAAATTGTTGTCCCTGAATCTCAACCCTTCCCAAGAATAGATGACAATTTAGTAAAGTCTGTGAATTCTAATTGGTACTCAGTAATTGATTTAAATTCAGCTTTTGGGTCCATCTCAGTTATAGAAAAAGAGAGAAAAGACAGCTTTTGTCACCCAACAGGGTCATTTCCAGTGGAAAAGGCTACCTTTTGGCCTAAAGAATTCTCTCAGCTATCATCCAAAGGGTCTTGTCTACGATACTTAAAGAGGCTGGACTACAAGAGTTCACGTCTAATTACATTGACGACATCCTTGTCTTTTCGAAAACCTTTCAAGCACATATGAAGCACCTAAAATTATTGTTCAACACTCTTTACAGTAAAGTAAAGGTATAAGAGACTAGTTCCTGGATATAATCCGCTGCGCTACAATTCTCGATAGAAATATGAAGGCATTCTACTTAAAATTATGTACCATCCTCGAATAATCAAGTGCATTTACATGAGTAACCACTTTTGCTCCCTTATAGAAGAATAGAAACGATCGGCGTTTCGTATTAAAACCGACCCCTTTTTGTAATGCCACTGCGTAGCATCTGAACGCAGTGAGTATAACGAGGAGTAGATCTCCAACGTCGCACGTATCTGTCAAGCGGGACTTAGTAAATTCACGTTTTAGGTTGGGACCTGTCTGCTACACCTTCGCCCGATTTCTTTATAGGTAAGTTTAATTATAATATAAGATATATAGAATAGTAATCAATAATAATTTCTTTATAGACATCTACTGGAGCGGTTTATTCATACCTTAATTTTTCCAAACTCCTTATTAACAAACTTATAAATCGTAACTACTGGCTCTCCACAATGGAAAAGTTCAAGATCCGTCTGGAGAAATCGAAATTGATAGATTCTGAGACATTAATAACCACTATTGCCAGTTTTCAACGGTTCAATGAAGATATAGCTTATTCGTTTCCGAAACAATATAAGTGTCTCTCTTCGCATCCTGGTTTAGCTGAACTTCCAGCAATAAAGAAGGCTGAGAAGGATATGACGGCAAAAGGGCATTATCGTAATGTCAATATTATGATGTCGGAAAATCTTCTCAAACAGTATGTTGACGAGGTTGGTAATATAATGTATGAAGACACCCTACTAGAGGAAATCTGTACTTGTCTTGATCAACCTGTATCACAGTCTGATCTTCTACGGTTTTTAAAAGAACTGAAACCTGAGAAAACGTTGGATCTTTCTAGAATCCATAAAAACTTTGTTTTGGGAAAATTTAATGGAAAGAACCAGAATGCTACTGAATGGATCAGTAAATTCGAACAAGAAGCAGGAAGGAATAATCTAACAGACAATGAACATTTTACACATGTCATACGTTATTTTTTGGAAGATTCGGCTCTGGAATGGTACAACACAATGCAGTATAAATTTGAAATTTCTGCTACATGGAAAACGTGGCGTGAGAATTTTCTAAACACGTTCACAGACAATAGTTGGGCTCCTGTTCGATTTGCATATTCTTTTCGTTATTTCCGTGGCCCCTGTGCAGAATATGCCATAAAGAAAGAAAACCTCTTGCTTTCTTCAAATCCAAAGATTGATGTCCAGTCGCGAATAAACGTAATAGTAATTGGCCTTCCACTTTTCGTTCAGGAGAAACTTAAGAAGCTAAAAATTTCATGTGTAGAAGACTTAATATCGGACCTTCGTTCCATTGATATAATAAAAAAAAAGAACCACAGAAGAATGAAGAATCGAAACCAAATTTTGCCACAACATCCATGATAACAAACAAGAATCAATCTTTATGCCCTAAGACATATTCCCCATGCAAAATTTGTGAAAATATTGGACGTCCAGGACGTTTTCACCCCGAAAATGTTTGCAGATCACGCAACAATGCTGCTGCGATAGGACATTCCGTTCCTGTTAATATTACAATGCCGCTTCCGTCTTCTCTATCGGAACCCGAGGATAATAAAAAAAACGAATAGCTGTGCCACTGATTTGGATCGAGGTGTTCTTGGATAGCTGGAAACGAGTAACAGGAATTTATGATACTGGAGCTGCTGCAACGGTAATCAATCATAAGGTTCTCCAAAACATTCCACATCAGCTGGTCCCAGAAATACATACCTTACAAACAATCAGTGGCACTAAAACTACAGATTCAGCCGCTATTTTTGAAGCAAAAATCGGTAACGTAACAAAATTGGTTAAAGCTATTATTTTTTCTGGTGAAAACCAACATTTTGATATTATTCTAGGTTTAGATATAATAAGACAATTCCAATTAGTTCAGAACGAAAAGTTAGACATTTTTCAGTTTGATAAAAGAACAAATACAATAACCCAAATCAAGAAAATCCAAAATAGCCATATTTTAACACCCATGTTTAACTCAAATTTTTCTTCTCTGACAGACCATTTAACATGTAATGAACAGTCAACGTTAAATAGTATTTTGAATAGTTATGGCAATGTTTTTGCGAAACACAAATATGATACAGGTTTAGTGTCATCCTATCAAGCTTCGATTTCATTAGTAGAAAATAGGTTTATTTCAAAAAAACCTTATCGATGTCCTTTATCAGATCAACGAGAAATAGAGAAACAAACAAACATGTTACTTAAATATGATCTCATTGAGATTTCGAGCTCTCCTTTCGCGGCCCCTGTAACGTTAGCATTCAAAAAAGAAGATAACCGTAAGTCACGTCTTTGTATTGATTTTAGAGAGTTGAACAAAATTGTTGTCCCTGAATCTCAACCCTTCCCAAGAATAGATGACAATTTAGTAAAGTCTGTGAATTGTAATTGGTACTCAGTAATTGATTTAAATTCAGCTTTTTGGTCCATCTCAGTTATAGAAAAAGATAGAGAAAAGACAGCTTTTGTCACCCAACAGGGTCATTTCCAGTGGAAAAGGCTACCTTTTGGCCTAAAGAATTCTCCAGCTATCTTCCAAAGGGTCTTGTCTACGATACTTAGAGAGGCTGGACTACAAGAGTTCACGTCTAATTACATTGACGACATCCTTGTCTTTTCGAAAACCTTTCAAGCACATATGAAGCACCTAAAATTATTGTTCAACACTCTTTACAGTAAAGGATTCCGCATAAAGTTAGAAAAATGTGATTTCGCTAAACAATCGGTTCAATACCTTGGTCATAAATTGAATTGTAACGCAGTATCCCCAAATTCTCGCAATTTAGTAGCAATAAATAATTTCCCTAAACCACAGAGCAAAAAAAATATCCCTCAATTTCTTGGGAAAATAAATTTTTATCACCAATACATCCCTAGATATGCTGAAATGATGGAACCTTTACACAACTAACTAAGAAAGAATGTTGAGTTTGAGTGGACAGAGAAATGCGAATCAACTTTCAATGACATAAAACAATTCTTAACATCAGAATCAATCTTAAAGATTTTCGATCACAATAAAGAAACTTTTTTATTTAGTGACGCATCAGGAATAGGATTCGGTGCAATTCTGAAACAAAAACAGATGGATGGAAAAGTTCTACCAGTAGCTTATTTTTCAAATAAATTAACAGAATCCCAAAAAAGAAAGAAAGCGATCTACTTAGAATGTTTGGGAATAAAAACGGCTTTACAATTTTGGAGACATTGGCTGCTAGGTATAAAATTTACCATACTTACAGATCATAAACCCTTGGAGAACTTAAAAATTAAAGCGAGAACGGATGAAGAATTAGGTGATATGGTATATTATTTATCTCAGTTCAATTTTGAAATAAAGTATCTACCAGGTGTAAATAACCAAGAGGCGGATGCTCTGTCGCGTAATCCTGTTTTAGAAGATTTCCAAATAACTGAGGAGAAAGAGATTTTTATAAATATTATTGAAATCATGGATATAAAAAAGGACCAAAAAGAGGGTGACATCAAAGTTGACAATCGTATATTTATGAGAAATAATGTTAAAATGATCAAAATAAAAAATAAAGATAAAATAATTATATCAAGAAAGTTTGGTAGAGAAGTTATTAAAAAGATACATGAAGCTTTTGGTCACATAGGAACACAAACGCTTATAAATAAAGTCAGAGAGAGTTACTATTTTGAGAACTTGGATGAGGAAGTGAAATCATGTTGTAGGGCATGTGAAATATGTAAAAAAAATAAGAGCCGTAGAGAAAGGAAAATTGGTTTATTATCGCAATTGGGACCCGCTATTAGACCATATCAAATAATGTCTGTGGATACGATAGGTGGATTCACAGGATACAAATCAACCCATAAGTATTTCCATTTGCTCACTGACCATTTTTCAAGATATGCATTTGCTAATACTTCCGCGACCCAATCGGCAAATGATTTTATAAAGTTACTCACCCCTATAATTACAGAACATAAAATTGATATTTTACTTGCTGACCAATACCCAGGATTGAACTCCAATAAGTTCAAACAATTTTTAAATAGCAATAACATAACTCTTCTTTTTACAGCTATTGACTGTCCCTCGTCAAACGGTTTGACAGAAAGATTAGGCCAGACCTTGGTTACCAGATTGAGATGTAAAATAAACGAAAATAAAAAAAACAATAAACCTTGGACAACGTATTTTAAGGAGTGTGTGACAGAGTACAATAGGACATGGCATTCCACCACGAAATTTTCACCGGAATATTTACTGAAAGGGATCAAATGTTCTATTGTTCCACCAGGTTTTAATCCTGAAGGAAATTTGCAAAAAGATAGAGATTTAGCAGTTGAAAATTCAAGGATGAAACACGAGTATAATAAGAAATTGGTAGATAAAAACAGAAAAGAGAATAGTTTTAAAGTTCAAGATTTAGTTTTCATAGAGAATGGAAATAAGTTAAATAGAAGAAAGCTGGATGAAATCAGGAATGGTCCATTCAAAATTTCGAAATTGATTTCGGATTCTATAGTGGAAATTAAAACTGCAGATCGTCGAAAAGCTGAGTTTTTTCACGTGAGTAAGTTAATCCCTTACTCCACTTCGGCAGGAGGGGGGATGTAAAAAGAAAAGACCACTTTCTTTTTTTCTTCTTTCTTTTCTATGGCTTTATTATTTTAACCGAGTACTTATAACTTAACATTTATATTTAGAGGTTACTGTGAACACGAGTTTAGTTTAATTCACTTTTCTTATATTGAATCCAAATCCGGAATAAGTCGCTTTTAGTTACGATTTCTTTATAGGTAAGTTTAATTATAGTATAAGATGTATAGAATAGTAATCAATAATAATTTCTTTATAGACATCTACTGGAGCGGTTTATTCATACCTTAATTTTTCCAAACTCCTTATTAACAAACTTATAAATATAAAACAATAGTGTGTAAACGAAGGAGACAACTTAAAGACATTGAAGGACAAATGAAGAAAAAGAGTTAGCATTGAGCATATATTTTAAAAGTCCGGCATGTTGCAATTATTTGCGAGAAAATTTTATTTTACCTCAGAGAAGTACTATTTCAAGATGGGTTAATAAATTATCATTGGAAAAGTAGGATTACACAGATATTCCGCAGTAAAGTAGAGAATTTAACGACAATTATTTTTATGGATGAAATACAAATCAAACCACAAAAAACATAATGAGAAACTCGGTTTTATAGAGGGTGTTGAAGATTTGGGTCATTTGGGATGAAAAAAAGGTATTGCAAACCATGTCTCAGTATTATGATAAGAGGATAAGAATTATAAGATTCCGTTTTGTTATTTTTCTTCTGAAAATTCCATGCAAATCAGCTCTTCATTTTAATTAGCGATTTTATCAAGATTACGTTCGATATCGGTTTGCAAATTTACGCCATTTACATGCGATCAGGGAGCAAATAATCGAAGTGTTTATGGAAGAAATGGATTTTGTATTGATCACAAAAATCCTACCATTAATGTCGCTGGGCAGAAAATTGCATATTTATATGATGTTCCACATTTAATTAAATCAATACGAAACAATTTTCATTCGAAAACATTTTTCAGGATTAATAACTGAATTGTTTCATGGAAAGATATTTTGTTGACATATAAAATTGACTGTGGCAAAGGTAAGGCAAGGAGCATGGTTAAATTAAAAGACGACCACTTAATTCCGACCAATTTTAAGAAACTGAAAGTCTCTCTAGCGACGCAAGTATTTTCCAGAACAGTTATAGCCGCTTTTTTAACAGCTCTAGGAACAGGCGAATTAAAATCTAATACGGCATTCAACACTGGAATTTCTTTAAAAGAAGTCAATGATTTATTTGACCTTCTTAATGTTACTAATTTGTCTTACAAGGCTCTTGCTAAAAATCCTTCTACTCCAGAAGTTGATGGCCATTAGTTGGTTAGAAACTTGGTCTATGCCAAATGATGTTCAGGGCAAACCTCATTCTACTCCGCCTTGCTTCTTAGGAATAGCTCCTTAGGAATACAAAAAACTGTTAGAGGTATTTTATTGATTTGCGAAATGTTCCGAGAAGAGTCTGAAATATTATATCTTTTAACATCTCATTTGAATCAGGATCCATTAGAATTTTTTTGTCGAATATTAGACAAGGTGGTGGTTACATACGTAATCGATCGGTGAAACCATTTAGAGAAAATTTTCAAGAACTTTTTCATTCTTGATTTTCTTATCAATCTAGGCAAAATAATTGTAAATCTGATAACACACGAATTCTATTCGTGTTCTATTCGGATTTGCAGCAGAAAAATGATTCATTAAATCCTATTTCTGTTCCGACTTACGCTTCATTCGTAGATTCGAATAATTCTGATGAAATTCACGAATATGAAGAATTGAATTTAGAACATATTTCAGATTTTATTAATGAGCCTTTGAAATTAGAGACCTGTGCAGTCAGATATTTTATACGGGCTGTAGTGCACAAATTTTTGGGAAAAATTAACTGTCAGAAGTGTAGTCAACGTTTCAAAAAATCCTCAGAAATCATTGAAACAGACAACGAATTTTTGATATTCTTTAGATCGTACCGTACGAAGTCAAATAATCAATTGGGCAGTGGCGGCTCGTGACTTTAGGATTAGGTGAAGCATAAATATATGTATGTAAGAATCCCGTCAAATATTATTTAAACCGTGACTATAAACGCGATGGCGATGAGGGAACGCCAACATAGAGGGGCACAGGAGGCATGGTCTTCGATAATATTCTCGAAAGCACGTACCGCAGTCAGTCACATTTGTAACGTTATACCGACTGTACGAATATTGAACGAATAAACCGAGATTTAAGTGATTTAATCATTAAAGACAATTGTATTGTCTCATCAATTCTTACATCAGAAGTGGGATTCACCCGTGTTGTGACAATAAGTGGCGCTAAATCTGACAACTCGTTATTATGGATCAGGAAGGGCATCAACCTGAACGCAGCTGAGACGACTGCGTTATTTAAGAAGACGGCAAAGTTGCAATGAACGACGTAACTCCAGAAAAACAATGGCAAGAAACGTTAGTAAACATCTTAGCATCGCAACAGCGACAAATAGCCGAATGGGCCTTTCCCATGCGGTGGGGATTTAAAATTTGACGGTTGTACACAAAAATAGATTTTTTTCAACGCACAAAAATGTCCTAATCATTAATATTGGTGATATAGTTATTGAGAAATCTTAATTTAAAGTTTTAAAATCGAATTTTTTCATTGGTCAGTTGCATCTCACGTCATCATGAAAGTATATAATCAAATTTGACTGAAGCTGGCAACATTGCTTAAGACTCAATGTAACTTAGGTTTTAACCCCTTGGACCGCAAAATTTTTTTCATTATAATTGATTCATTTCATCCCCAAATCCCTCATTCATTCACATTTTCGTACATTTTCCTGATGGAAATCATTATTTTTTCACGGAAAAATTGAGGCATCGCTTGAATACCACGCGGTCCATAGAATGGTTTTCATTATACTGACCGCGTGGTATCAACGTAATACCTCATTATTCTTGTCGATTCTTGTATATTCTAAGACGGTTACGGATAAATCGGTTCATTCATTAGTTTGCATTTGGTGCTACGTTCGATATGTCGTCTTATGAAGAACAGCAGAAACAATTGCAAAAATTATTGGACGATATATTGTCTGACGAAGGTGGAGATGATCATGGTGCACAAAGTGATTCCTCAGATGATTATCGTCCATCCGAGATAAGTGATTCGTCGGATTCTGACAGTGAAATAAAAAAAAAAAGATCGAAATTTTCCTCGGTTACAAATGATGAAACTATGGAGGCAGGACAAAGCGATCTTCATTTAGATAGCATCAACAAGGTAAGTCAGCGAGATGTGTGTTTGGGATAACTCTATACAATTGAAAAAAAAATTTCAGTACCGTTCAATTCACGAAACAATCGAGTCTGTGATTTCTAATTTCGCCTTAAGCTCGGAAGTGAGTGAAAATGAAGACGATGACGATAATTCGGGGGTCACCTGGGGACCTGTGGCTAAAACTAAAATCAAACAATATTTTTTTGATAACCAGAATACTGGTGTGCGAACAGAAATTTTTACCATGTACGATAAAGATCAATACGATTTTTATAAATTGTTCCTCACCGATGAAATTGTGCGAAACATTGTTCAACAAACGAATATTTATGCGAATCAGAAGCTAAAGGACAAGCCCGTTTCTCAAAAATCACGGTCGCGTTCCTGGACGCCTACTAATGAAGAAGAGCTGGAAACATTTTTTGGCATAATTATTTGGATGGGATTGCTCAAAGCTCCTCAGTTGCGCGATTACTGGAGTAGAAATTTCCTATACGAGATTAATGTTAGGAAAAAAATGTCCAGACATCGATTTGAACTACTACTTTCGATGATCCATTTCAACGACAATGAAAATTTTGATGGTGGTGATACCGAATTGAATAGGTTACACAAAATATCACCGTTAGTGCAGAAACTTATTGATCGATTCAAATATGTTATGACTCCTGGGAAAAACATCTGTATAGACGAAACTATGGTGCCATTTCGAGGTCTACTCAAATTCAGGCAATATATAAAGAATAAGCGTCACAAATTCGGCATAAAGCTTTATAAACTATGTATCGAAAATGGATATACGTATAATATAAAGGTTTACTGCGGTAAAGACAATATGAAAGGAGGAAATACTTCGAATAATGTTGTCATGACACTTATGGAGGGTTTATTGGATAGTGGCAGAATTTTATTTACGGATAACTATTACACAAGCGTCTCACTCGCACATGAAATGATGAAACGTAAAACGCACCTCGTAGGAACGATCAGATCGAACAGAAAGATGAACTGTTCTGAAGTAGTGAGAAAAAAATTGAAAAAAAATGAAGTATTTGCTCAGCAGAGTAACACGGGAATAGTAATGCTGAAATGGCTGGATAAACGTGACTTTCTCATGTTGTCGACAAGACATACGAACGAAACAGCGAGAGCACAACAGAGAGGTAGAGAATGTGAAAAACCTCGTGCTATAGTGGATTATAACAACTCGAAATCTTTCATTGATTTGTCAGATCAGATGAAAGCTTATTCGCATTGTCTCCGAAGAGGTAGTAAATGGTATAGGAAACTGGCATCGGAGCTTCTTTTTGGATCTGCGTTAGTCAATGCGTTCGTCGTGTATAGGGAAGTCACACAGAAAAAAATTTCCATCACCGAATTCAAAAAGAGACGGCACTGAAACTACTGAAGAAACTTACAGAAATTGAAGGCACCTCCACCCCCAATGCCCAGGAAGGTCATATTCTCTCGGAAGGAAAGAAAAATAGGTGTGTTGTTTGCTATGCGAATATGAAGGAGAAATATGGAAGACAAGAAGCGCAAAATAAATGCCCACGGTCAAAATATCAATGTGACATTTGTAAAAAAAATTTTTGTGTTACTTGCTTTTTTCAACAGCACAAAGCTGTCAAAAATGTTTAAATTTTTGTTCTTTTTTTGAAATTAATAAATATTCACTCATATTTGAATTCTTTCATCCATTTTATCCAGATAATTCTGCTGGTAACATAATCGCTAGATATTTCCTCATGATAGGATATTTTCAACAATTTATTGAAATATCTTACTAAATACACGATAGGGAACCGTTCAGCTTAGAGAGTTGTGTTCTCCGAACCGCCATTTCTGAATAATCATATGAACTACATAGCGGCGAGGCGTTGCATAGATCTCACACTGTCCGACGTTTGAGAAAGGTTTGAGGCATCAGGGTGATCGCACGCGGTCCAAACTCAATGATCGAGTGAGGCATCACCTTGATGCCACTCGGGGCTCAACGTGTTAAGGTTATCTACGCATAGAACTTCAAAACTTCTAAGTATCTATGTCATTGTTCCTAAACAACGGAATAGTAGAAGGTTTGAATCTCATTCCCATGTTGCCGGTTATACATAAAATTTAAAATTCAGATTTCCCGCCTTTCAAATCGATTTTATTTATTTTAAAAAAAACTAAGAGGATTTAGAAAAAAATTTTTTGGGAATCTGTTAATTTTGACTTACTTCATTTAATTATGCAATAAAAAAAATCATGGAAAAGGCCCATTAGTCCATTTGACAACCATGGTGCACAGCCAACCGCCAACCCCCAGTTCCTCTACGTCAGGAATGTTTGATGCGCAGCCTGCAGCATTGGAAGTAAATTCGTCGTTTAAATTCACGAAGTATGACCCTGACGACAGTGCCTACTCTATAAAAGATTGGCTAAAGGACGCTAATAAATTAAAAACTGAACAAAACATGCCAGATGGATTAATGATCGCAAAAGCAACCGAAGCATTGGAACGCCGAACTTATCGTTTTTGCCGTGCATGGAGACCGCGAGATCGAAGGTGGGAGCGATTTTGTTTAAGGTGGGCACTGACATAGCCCGAGCGCCGAACCGAGCATTCGGATCGATCTTTTGGTTCACCGCGCGATGGTCACTGACGTACCCCGAGCTTACGTATCGAGCATTTGCTGGACAGTGCTCCACGATATTCCGAACATGTCGGATATAGAGATTGCGAGTGCCGCCTTTATCATAATGGGAAATTGCTACAAAATGTTGAAAAAGAAAAAAGGAAAACGTTATTGGCAAAGTGACCTTTTTAAGTCAAGAGTAAATGATGGAGGTTTATCATTAATGATGTTATTAAAAAATCAAGAAATTAGTGGGCAATATAAAAACTTCATTCGAATGAATTCAGCAGACTTCGAATATTTGGTTAATTTGATCGGTCCAAAAATCGCAAAAAAAGATACCACTTACAGAAAATCGATATCAGTTATAGAAAGATTGGCCGTTACATTACGATTTTACGCTACGTGAGTCTCCAATATCTTTTTAAAATATCCAGTCAACGAATAGGATTTATTGTCCAGGAAGTGAGTGATGCTTTATCAACGGAATTGAAACATTTTGTCAAGGTAAGAAAATTTTTTTTTATTGATTTGCGTCTCAAATTGCTAATCATCAAATAGGATCAAATCGTCATTCTGCGCACTCGTTGATGGCAGCGATGTATCAACAAATTACGTTTCTGATATTTGTGCGCTGTTTTCGCACGTCTGTTTTATTTTTTCGTCGTAGATACCCTCATCTGCATCAAAAAGAATGTTTGATATCAAACACTGCACTTTGTTACGAATGACAGCCGAAAAATTTTCAAGTTTATTGCCCACGAATGAACCGAAGCTTTGGCTTTTGTTCGCTGGAACACTTCTTTGCGCGGCATTTTTCGAAATGTTGAAGACCGAAATCATTATTTCTTCATGCGAATTCGAGTTTTTTTATGTCTTTTAGCCGGAGGAGTATAAAAATTTTCCGCAGATGGCTCGTCCACCATTTGGCTATCATCGGCTTTCACTGTTTCAATCTGAAATGAATTTTTTACTCCAAGAAGGGAGGGAGCTGCAGAATCGAGCGGCAGACAAAAAACAAAGAACTATCTTTGCCCTTTTCGAAAGCGTATCTCGCGTCTTCCAATCGTACGTACTTCTCGAGATAGGGGCTTTTAAAAATTTCGCGAAAATGGGCGATTTTCGGTTTTTCGCAAAAAAATCGTATTAAGTTTCGGGTTCGAGAGCAAGGAAGAATACCCACGATAAAAAACCATTCTTCGCGAACCGTCCGAGCCCCCTTCCGATCCTCTAGTCCCCCGAAGAATGTCACAAAAAATTCTCGAAAAAAAAAACGCGCGACCGCCGATAAATCGATAACGGACAGACCGATCACGTCCATTTTCGAACTCGTGCAAAAGAATGTCAAGATCTACCGATCGCTACAAAAATGAACCCCCTATTCCTAAAATTCGGGCCGCTAACCTCTCTACATCGATTCATGCGACGCACATTTTTTCGCCCGATCGATCTCACGCTACCGTAATATAGCGGCCTTCGGTCCCTCCTGCGCCTATGCGCCCCGATCCCTTTATGCGCCCCGATCACTCTAGGGGAAACAGGAATTCGTCGGTTTAAAATAGCGTCAAAGGTGTGAGTTCTTTTTGGGGAATGATGAAAAAATGCCAGTAAACCACTAATATTTGCAAAGAATTGTAATACCAAATTCATGCGATGTGCTAAACAATGAACGAAAACTGCATTGAGCGCTCTTTCCTTGATTTTCGCTTGAAGACCATTCAAGTGTCCTGACATCACGCTGGCGCCGTCAAAACATTGTCGAACAAGTTTAGTATCGTAATTGAACTTCTCAAGGCAATGGGATAATACAACAAATAATGCTTCCGCTGTCTATTGAAGCTTACAACAAAAAAACCCAAAAAACGTTCAAGTAGCTTTCCGTCAGGATTGACATATCGAATTACGATGCTACATTGCGATTTATGCGCAATATCTGTCGAGTCATCCACCTGAATGGAAAAGAACTTGCATTCTTGTATTTCTTTTTCCACGTATTCCTCAACATATTTTGCAATGCAATCAATGATTCCATTTTGGATAGTTTTGGAATTTCCCGCAAAAATTGTAGCAGTTTTTCTATAATGCTGCTGAATATCTGGAGGACTTATGGCTATAAAGACTTCCAACAATTCTTTGAAATTTCCGCGATTTACTGTAGAGGAACTTTCGTTCTGGCCGCGGAAAGCAAGTTCTTGTTTTCCTAAATAAAGGACGGCACGTATGGGCAGCTCCATAAAACGTCTATTCAGTTGCACGTTTTCTCGTAACGCATCCTCAATTGTAGAAAGATTTTCTTGAAGTATTTCACGAAAATTTCAAAAAGAAAGGTGTTAAAGTATATAATTGTAACGGTTCCACCGTGCAGTAAATAGTCGGCGCTACGGGATGCCTTAAGCCCGAGTCTACCCCGCAACAACTGTCATCGGGAGCGCAAAATATGACAGTTGACATACCCCGTCAACGTTGTCGGTGAACATATATTCATTATGCCTTCAGCGTCCAACGGATGAATTGTAACGTTATTTTTGTCTTCGCACTTTACACAATAAAACCAGATAATCGATCCAGTGTTTCAACAAAAAATACAGTCCGCTCTATCGTCGCAACATTTGGTCCTATCGAGCCGGATCGATTATTCAACATCGAAATCAATTTTCATCATTCGGAACATCATTCTCGTTGGCCGTAAGTCGAGCACGTGGTCGCATCCAATCAATCAAACAACGGAAAAATCCATCGCTGGACATCGCAAATATCGTTTTATCTCGCATCAGCGTTTTGGACACATCCATTCATCGGCGAATTTCGTTTGGAAATTCATATAGTTGAAATATTGATCAAGACAACGTCGCGCCGGAGTGAGGTACATCCGCATCAGGCAAAAGATAAGTGGTTTTCTCTTGACCCTAATCATTCTATTTTGTTTCGAATTGCTTCTAAATCCATATAAATTTATCATTTACTTGCGTTTAATCAAACAATGTCTCGCTTAACCGAGTTGAATAGAAAACGGATGGTTAGACTTCAAGGATCTATTCGTCTCTTTGATTCATGATAATACATCGATTAATCAAATACAAAAATTTCATTACTTACGCGCTTCACTCGAAGCTGAAGCATTACATGTCATTCAATCTTTAGAGTTCTCATCTGAAAATTATCAAAAAGCATGGTTTTTACTCGTCGAGAGGTATGATAATCAACGTCTTTTGGTTCACAATCATATAAAAGCGATTTTCGATTTGGAACCTTTGTTAAAAGAAAATTATCACGGATTAAGAAACTTGGTAGATTCAAATCACAAGCATTTAAGAGCATTAGAAACTTTAAAGCAAAATCCACAAAATTGGGATATCATTCTCATATTCATATTGTCAAATAAATTAGATAAAGTCACGTCGAGAGAATGGGAAGAATACAAATATCAGAAGACATTTCCCACGTTAGAAGAAATGTCATCCTTCTTGAAATCTAGGGCAGATCTTTTAGAAACGTTAGAGGTAGCAAATGAAAACAGGAAATTTGAGAAATCTCAGAATACGCGAGTTACTACTTCACGCAATATTTCTTTGCTTTCTGCACATAAAAGTTGTCGTTTTTGTCATAATAGTAACCACTCAATTCACAAATGTGAACAATTTCTAGCTTTGTTAATTCCAGACAGATTGAAAAAAGTGAGGGAGCTTAAATTATGCATTAACTGTCTATCGAGCGGTCATTTCAGTAAAGATTGTAGAGCAGGAAATTGTAGAACATGTCGAAACAAACACAACACTCTATTGCATTTTAGTACAAGTCGTAATAGCAATAATCCAAATTCGGAAAATGGTGAGAATTCTCAATCGGGACAAGATCCAATTCAGCGATCTCTAGTTGCAAGTGTTGGTATGGAAAACTCTAACACGTTGTTGTCAACTATTTCGTGTTATGTCCTCCACAACAACAAAGAATACATCTGACGCGCAATTTTGGATAATGGATCTCAATCAGAGTTTATTTCAAAACGATTTTGTGATAAGTTGAGGCTTAAGATCAGTCCCACGAATGTTTGTATTAACGGAATATCAAACATATCGAGTAAACTAAATTCAAAATGTTCAATCAGAGTAAAATCCAGATTAAATGATTTTTCTACATCGCTGTCTTGTTTTGTCTTGGAACAAATCACGGACAATATTCCAGGATATTCAATTAATATTCAAAATTGGAACATACCGAAAAATATCAGCTTGGCAGATCCAAATTTCAATTCGCCGGGAGAAATCGACATGTTAATTGGAGCCAAACACTTTTGGAATTTTGTCAAGAATGGAAAAATTTCGTTAGCTAAACAGCATCCAATTATGTATGAAACAGTATTTGGGTGGGTTGTATCTGGACCACTACCGATCCATTCCCAATATCAAACGCGAGAACATTGCCTTTTATCTTCAATTTCAAATCTCACTGAAAATGTGAAACGTTTTTGGGAAGTAGAGGAACCAACAGGTTCATCCTCTGAATCAATACAATCGGTCGATGATATAAAATGTGAAGAGCATTTCAAAAACAATTACTATAGGAATGAAGAAGGTCGATTCGTTGTGAAGATACCATTTAAATCATCATTATCATTGTTAGGAAATGATTCAAAAACATTGGTGATCAAGAGATTATTCAATTTAGAAAATAAGTTTAGTAAAAATTCAATTTTTCATCAACAGTATTTGAAGTTCATGCAAGAATATCGCAACATGGGTCATATGTCACTAGTAGAGTCATTTAAGGACGACCGTTGTTTTTATATACCCCATTTCGGAATAATTCGAGAAGACAGTTTGACGACTAAGCTAAGGGTAGTTTTCGATGCATCAGCTGCTACGAATTCTGGCTATTCAATTAATCATTTACAGTTCGTTGGCCCTACACTTCAAAACGACATCTTCTCAATATTAATTCGATTCAGACAACATCCATTTGTGGTAACAGCAGACATATCGAAAATGTACAGACAAATCTTGGTACATCCTGAGGACAGGGATTTTCAACGTATTATCTGGCGAGATAGTAATAACGAAAATGTTCAAGCATATACTTTGAACACTGTCACGTACGGAACTGCTTCTGCTCCTTTTTTGGCATTGAGATGCTTAAAACAGCTAGCCCTTGATTCTCGAAATCAATATCCATTTGCATCAGAAATATTACTTAGGGACTTTTATGTAGATGATCTTCTAACTGGTTTTCAGGACGAAAACACTGCGATATCGGTGTGCAAACAATTGAAGAATATATTAAATTCGGCATGTTTTGAACTGCATAAATGGAACTCTAATCAGTCATCAATAGTAGATCGTGTAACAACTAGGGATCCGTCCGTTACGGTTCTCACACTCGGAGACAAAACGACTAACAAGATTTTGGGAATCAAATGGCTTAATCACACTGACTGTTTTCAGTATCACATCCCACCTTTCATTTTCAACTCTACTGCAATCATAAATAACGAACAATTTTATCTGACACAGCCAAGTTGTATGATCCATTGGGATTATTCAGCCCTTGTGTACTAGTACCAAAAATAATGCTACAAACTCTCTGGAGCCAAAAAATGAACTGGGACGACGAAATAATGGGGGAATTGAAACAAAGCTGGCTGTCTTTTCGACATTCTTTAGCTTCATTGGAAAAATTATCGATTCCGCGATATATTTTAGACACATCATCAGTTTCTATCGAATTGCACGGATTTTGTGACGCGTCACAAAAGGCATATGCAGCTTGCATTTATATTCGAACCGTTAATACAAATTCAGAAGTTCAAATTTCGCTACTATGTTCAAAGACGAAAGTAGCACCTTTGAAGTAACAATCCATTCCACGGTTAGAGTTGTGTAGTGCTGTGCTTTTATCCAGACTATCACATAAAGTTCGAATATCCTTTACATCAACATTGCAGTTTAATAAAATTCAATTGTGGTCAGATTCTCAAATAGCACTTTGTTGGATAAACACCAATTCAAGAACTCTTCAAACATTTGTTGCAAACAGAGTATCAGAAATAGTTCAAAGCACTGATCCGGAATGGTGGCATCATATCGCAGGAAAGTGTAACCCTGCTGACATCGCATCGAGAGGTTGCTCTCTTGAAAATTTGGAAAATAACACTCTTTGGTGGTCGGGACCAACGTGGCTGTCGCTGCCACGTACTGAATGGGAACGTTCGACCATTTCGTTTCCTACGGTTATTCCGGAATCAATACAGAAATCGCTCTTAGTTGTCTCAAAACCATGGAACATATTTACCAGATTTTCTAAATTATCCACTTTAACTAGAGTCATGACGTACGTTTCTCGTTTCATTCAAAATTGCAAACATCATCGATCAGAAAGGCGAATCGGTCCTCTGACCACTGAAGAATTGAGAAACTCTATGTTTGTGTTAGTGAAAATATCACAACAGGAAAATTTCCCTGCGGAGATACACATGCTGGGGACTGATTCAAATCTGCCAAAGAAACATAAACTTCTAGGATTAGCTCCATTCCTAGATTCGCATGGATTAATTCGAGTGGGTGGCAGATTATCAAATTCAAATCTGACAATGTCAGCTAGACATCCATTGTTGATCTCAGGAAAGCACGTGTTGTCGCGCCTTATCTTTGAGCAGGAACACCTCCGATTACTTCACGCAGGTCCGCAATTGATGTTATCGACAGTGAGGCAGTTATTTTGGCCTACTGACGGAATGAGATTAGCAAAATCAACAGTACACAATTGTATTACATGTTTCAGACATAAACCGCGTAATGTGCAGCCATTAATGGCAAGTCTACCATCGGTAAGAGTCAATATGACCTACCCCTTTCAGAACTGTGGAGTCGATTTTGCGGGTCCGTTCTTCATCAAAGATCGTAAAGGACGAGGTTCAAAAGAAGTTAAATCTTACATTTGTCTCTTTATCTGCCTGGCTACAAAGGCCATTCATCTAGAGCTAGTCTCTTCATTATCGACAGATGGATTCATTCTAGCATTGCGTCGGTTTTGCGGTCGTAGAGGAAAACCATCAAATATATACTCGGATAATGGTACCAATTTCGTAGGTGCACGAAGAAAACTTAACGAGTTACAGGAATTTTTTAGAATCAGTGGCGACGAATGGTTGTTCAATTGCACCAAAGAGAACATTTCATGGCATTTCACACCACCAAGCTCACCACATTTCGGGGGAATTTGGGAAGCGGGAGTTAAAAGCACAAAACATCATCTCATGCGCGTATTAAATAATACTAAGTTAACTTACGAAGAACTCAATTCAATTTTAATACAAATAGAAGCAATTTTGAACTCCAGACCGCTATCCCCAATGTCTTCAGATCCCAATGACTTCCAACCTCTAACCCCATCCCATTTCCTAGTGGGAAAGCCACTTACTATGGTACCTGACCCACACGTTACGCACATTAGCATCAATCGTTTAGACCGGTTCCAGCTTATCCAAAAAATCACACAGGACTTCTGGAAGAGATGGTCATTGGAGTACTTGAATAATTTACAACAGAGGACAAAGTGGAAGACACAAACAAGAGACATTGTTGTAGGAACTTTGGTGTTGATTAAACAGGAAAATTTACCGCCTTGCCTTTGGTCCGTGGGAAGAGTGACAGAACAACATAGTGGACAAGACGAAACAGTGCGCGTAGTGAGTGTCCGTACCAATCGTGGTACTTATAAACGAGCAGTATCACGCCTATTTCCGCTCCCTATAACGGGGTCTTAGACTATAGTGATTTGACGACTTGCCATTATGTGACCTACTATAACCTTTTAATTTAATTTCAGTATTAGCCTAATTTGCTTACTTGTTAGTCTAAAATTTTTGTTGTTCTTGTTGTTTCAATTAGGTATTGTTAGTTTCTGGTTATGCTATATAATTTTGTTGGAACTCCTCCGTTCATCCAACGCCGGGAGTATGTTAAAGTATATAATCGTAACGGTTCCACCGTGCAGTAAATAGTCGGCGCTACGGGATGCCTTAAGCCCGAGTCTACCCCGCAACAACTGTCATCGGGAGCGCAAAATATGACAGTTGACGTACCCCGTCAACGTTGTCTGTGAACATATATTCATTGTGCCTTCAGCGTCCAACGGATGAATTGTAACGTTATTTTTGTCTTCGCACTTTACACAATAAAACCAGATAATCGATCCAGTGTTTCAACAAAAAATACAGTCCGCTCTATCGTCGCAACAAAAGGTGTTGCATCTTTGATTAAAACGAGAGCGAACAAATACTTTGCAGAATTATGTCCATCATGGTTAAAACCTGATTGTTGTTCACGACATCGGAAGTTTATTATCGATAAATTAATAACAATTCGTATTTATTACCAGCTAAAATGGAATGGTGCTAAAGTTTGATTACAGTTTTCCTAATCATTATTATTTATAATAGGTATAAAGGTGGTTCTAAATGGTACATGTTATTTGAATTGGTTTGCTCTTCAAATTCAGTGATATGCACAAAATTGACATGCTTATATAAAATATTTTCCTCCCAAATCTCGCCACACTTTTTGATTACTGACATGATAATAGAATATGCAGAATAAAAAAGGCGAAATCCAACAAAAATGGGAAAAATATAAAAAAAAAGAAAAAGCGGAACAGATTGTTCAAACTTTGATATCACGGTGGGGATACGGATGAATCAGGAACTGAATCAGCAAGTATATGTAATATGAAGCATGAAAGTAATAATGAGCAATCCTCTCTTGAATCGTCCATGAACAAGTCAAAAACAAGTGATGAAATGAATGACGACTTATGTGCAAGTAGTGAAAAGAAGACGATGAAGGTGATGAAAGTTTTAGAGAAGATAATGATATATCTGATATAAGTAATGAAGATGATGACGAAATAAGCTTTTCTGAATATAGTAGTCCTGTGTACGAAGGGGCGCCACTAACTTTGGGTGAAAGTTTAATAAGCATATTTACATTCTTTATAACAAATAATATGACTTGGTTGACTTTCGATAGACTTTCAGCGCGTGTGTCTTTACATTTACCAGCTTCCTCTATTTTAAAAAAGAGCAGACATTTATTTATGCAATACTTTAATCATGATTCTATGTCAATGAAAAAACATTGGTATTGTTCTGGATGTTTGTTTGATTGTAATTGTTACGTCGTAGATAATTCCGTCGAAATTTTGTGAACCGGTACTGGTCAGGTAGTGCTTAGTCATAGACACCATTAAAAACATCTGTTAAGGTCTTCCGGTTCGCACCCCGAAACCAGTACCGAAGACGGACAACACATTTTGAGAAAGGGCATTTTTGTTATTCATTCTTTTACATTCATTCACTCTGCGACTACGAAACGACACGGTCCTGTATATACAAATATTGTTTAAATAAATAGAAGAAGTATCAAGTGCAATTTAAATTAAAATAGACCTCCAAAAACCTATTTTGATCGTCGCCCCAATCCAGTAATGATAAATTGTCTTCATGTCCATGCAGTAATAATCCTGAAAGATACTATTTTGAGTTATCGATCATTGACAAGTTGAAAAGACTATTTTTAAAACCTAATTTGGAGACACTTGATAGAATTGGAACACAACCCAATTAGTTTTAAATATTTTTGTGAGGGCGCCACTGTCTATTCTTACTTATCTGTGAACTCATGACGTTGAACGATTT
>JAIFOV010000712.1:0-35009 GCA_020654155.1 Novius pumilus
CATCGCAACAGTTGAAACAGAGAATAATTCAACATAAAAGTGATATTAATCAAACGAATAAGAGCTGCACACTTGCCATGCATTGTAGAATTTGAAACATAAAATGAATTTTGAATAAGCTAAGATACTGGAGGTTGAGGGTTGTACGGATAGACGATCGTTTTAGAAATGGTACATATTCAGGGAAAGAGAGGACCATGAATTCAAAAACAGATACTGTGTGTTTGAGCTCTGTTTATTCCTTTATAATAGCGAAGTTTTTTTTCACACTTAGATAGACAACACAGTTAATAACACATGAATGTCTATATGCAATAAATATTAAGTAAATAAATATATTATATAGTTATAAAAAAAGGGAAACAAAAAGGAAAACAAGGTATAATCGAATCTTGGTGGAGCCATCTCACGGACGGTTATCGGTTTCGGAGTTAGACCAGATCGCTCGCTTCGCTCGCGACCTGACCGACCTTCGGCCGGGTGGGGCCCTACAGGCCGGGTCGAACCTTCGGCCCCTCCGGCGGCCTTCGGCCGCTGAGAACCCTTCGGGCCCCCGAGTAGACTTTCAGGCCGCAACAGTAATCTCTTACGCGAGGGCGTATCGAATTTTCTTTAATGTCACGAAAAGCGTTACGAAAATTTAGAGAATATACGGTTGTAATGCGGTCCTCCACTTTCGATGTGAATGTCACGGTGGGGTGAAAGCGTGTAGCTGGAATATAAGATTTTGAAGTGTACTGATGTTAATTTGAATTTTTTTTATGACGTCAGTCATTTTGGCACTGCTCGAACCGAAGCGAGGATGATATACTGTTTTGTAACGTACACCTTCGTTAAAAAGAAATCTTTCTTTTTCTTTAATTTCAATATTATCGTTTTTCTTTGTCATTTTGGCTGTGCTCGACGAACCACAGCGATGATATACGAGTTGTAAAGGAGGCACGATGTGTTTGCACAATATGATATCTGATGTTTTTCATTAAAAACGCGTTTCTAAATTTCAAATTGTTTTCAAAGTACAATTCATACCGAAATTAATTTTTGTTTCATTTTTTCTACGAACGATATTTTTCCGGGATTAAATTTTGTTGATCGATTATAATAGTCCATTAAAAAGAAGAGTGTTTACTCTATGTTTATTTTGTATAAAGAAAGGAATCGAAGAAATTAGTTGTAAATTTATTATTTTCTGAGAATTTTTTTTCTTTGTAATCTTGGCTGTGCTAGAAACCATAGCGATGATATACGGTTGTAAATTATGGTGTGTATATGATATCTGATGTTTTAATCGAAGACACGTTTCTGGTTTCTGGTTTTGTATGCTACGAACTATATCTTTTTGGGGATTCAATGTTTTTAATTTTTCTTCATGCAAGCAAGCAACCAACAATACACATTAAAGACAAAATTGCATTTGAAAAGAGGCCATTATTTGAAACATTATGAATGAAATAATTCATCCGCAAGCAAGCAACCAACAATACACGTTTTAACTTGGAACGATATTTTTAAACATTCCAAACGGAATCCTTCATCAGACTTTCCATTTTGATATGAAAAAATTACGTTTATTCTTTTCTTTTATAACAATAAGCCACTTTTTAGGCGAGAATTGTTTTGTCTGAAAAAAATTGTTATATTTATTATTGGAATTATAGAAACAAATTAGACTTGCCAAAAAAGGTTCAAGTTTTTCGGAATAAAATTGACTTTTGTCCGTCATCGTTCCAATCGTTCATTTATTTATTATTTTGGTCTCGAAGATGCCTTCTTCCGCTCTTATATCATCATCTCTTTCCACCACAACCGAAAAAATGAACACATTTCATAATGGATCGAGTCAAGTTTCTTATAAATGGCCAAAGTGATTACTCTGAATAAAAACAAACGGACGCAATTTGTTCGGGATTAATCATTATTGTTTATTCATTGTCGTCGTCATCGTCTTTTTCCCGATGAATCATCTCGTTATTGTCCCAATGGATTCCTCAAATTAAACCTGAAAACAAATCCGATATACACTGTGGTGGTGGTGGTAGGTGGTGTCGATGAGAAGAAACGGGGGAGGAGATTTATCAAAAATACAAACTTTTACAAACGCCTAACGTTCTTTTCCACGTCGACTTTTCCATCGTTGCTCTTTGGTCGTTGTTGCTCCTCGAAGTTAGTAAGCACACGAGTAACCGTCAATTTTTAATTTCTGTTTAACAACTCGGCATCATCTTCCCGATATTAATAATAATCATCAGATTTTGCACCTTCCATTATTCGTGTCGATTATGTGTAATTAATTATAATAACAAATCGTCTGAAAAGAACCGAAATAAATGTGAGGTTATATTTAATGTTTATACAAACGCCATCGTCGTCGTCGTCCAGAGGCGAATCTTAAGAAATCGATCGTTTCGTTCGATCGGCACGTCGCGATTTGACGTTCGAATGCCGGGCCTGCTAGATCGGTCGACGTTCGTTCGGAACTTTCCGGAGCGCAATCGTATAGATTCGCCACACAAGGGAAATTTCTCGATTTTTCTCGATATTTTGTAGTTTTTCTCGTAAACGGCTTTACTCGAGGCCTCGCGTTCTTTCGACAAAACGTAGTTGTTTTTTTTTTCAAATATTTTCGCGTAAGCGGTAATTCGACGGGCGACGCGATAGCGGAGATATTACGGAAGGAAACGCGTTCGCGATCGGAACGGTTTAGTTTCGAAATTTTTTCCGGGAAATCGGTAGATCGTACGTCCGCGACGTATCGAGAAGGAAATGAGCCCCGTTTATCGTCTATTCGAAAAAAGGAATCGGAATTTTTTCCGGAGCGAAGGGCGCCCCGAAAAATCGATTCGCGTAACCCGATTTTCCATTTCAATAACGATAGGTCCTAGAGTTTCCGCACCTTCTAGCGAAAGACGCGTCGCGTCGTTCGAAACGACCTCTGAAGATCGTCGCGTCGTCCGAGCTACCGCCTTCGAGATATAAAGAAAATAGAAAATTTTCGCGTTTGCGAATTTTTACGGCCGGAAGGGCGGAAGCTACGCGATCGCGTAAAAGAGGCGAAAAGAAGAGCCGCCGACGCCCTTTTCGAAAACGCGAACCGCGTTCTTCTATCCCGCTTACTTTCGAGAGGGAATTTTGAACGTTTCGCGAAAATCGACGATTTTCGGTTTTCGCAAAAAAACGCGTATTAACTTCCGGGTTTGAGAGCGCGAAAAATACCCACGATAAAATACCGTTCTTCCCGGATCAGGCAGAAGCCCCTTCACCGACCCCGCCCAAGAGCGACGTCGGAAAAAATTCGCGAAAAAAAAAGGCGGCGCCGTCGATATCTCGACGGCCGAACGGCCGATCCGGCCCGTTTTCGAACTCGAACGAATAGACCCCCTCGTCTCCCGATCCCGCTCCCGAAAATCCGGATTTTCCCTAAATTCCGCCCGTTATCGAGTCCGCAACCTTTCGCGTACATACATACAAACGAACGGCCCGTCGGTGCATTGTCACAGTCACGCGACCGTAATATAACGGTATTACAACCGTTATACAATAACGGTATTACAACCGTTATACAATAACGGTATTACAACCGTTATACAATAACAATGGCAGCAACGCGAGTGACGTCAAGGCGTGGACGACGGACGACAACAATGCTTTGTCGGACATCATTTTGTCTATCCACCCTAGCGAACTTAAACAAGTGAAGAACTGCCGAACTGCTCGCGAATTGTGGTTAAAACTCGAATCTATAGACCAATCTTCCGGTCCGGCGCGAAAGGCGACGCTACTGAAGAAACTAACCCTTCAGAAAATGAACGATAACGGAAACGTGCGGGAACACGTGAACGAATTTTTTGACAAGGTTGACAAATTGAACGACATGAATGTTTAAATAAACCCGGATCTGTTGGCCGTAATGTTGCTGTATAGTTTACCCGCGAAATTTGAAAATTTCAGATGCGCAATAGAGTCGCGCGATTCGTTACCGTCTCCAGAAACGCTGCGAATTAAAATTATCGAGGAAAGCGATGCGCGAAACAAAGAAATTAATGTCGACACGCCGAATGCGGTGATCGCAAAATACAATAGACGCGAACAAAATTTTAATCGACGCGGGCACAAAGAAAATTCAGCTGTTGACACTTCAGGTAAACCTGATCGGTCAAAATCGGGAAATGACGTGTTTCGATGTTTCAAATGTAATAGATTAGGACATAAGGCCGCAAAATGTCGAAATCCTCGAAACAGCCGCTAACGTTTGCCTAAGGGTTTTCGAAAACAACGGAGGAGAATCGATTAAACGGAACTGGTGTCTAGATAGCGGCGCAACATCACATATGTTTAATAAGCCCGAGTATTTTAACGAAATTTGTACAGACAGTGGTTCTTTACAATTAGCGAATAATTCATCAATTGATATCAAAGGATCAGGTACAGCGCGATTCGCCACCATAAATTCCGGCGACGAAACAAATGTTTCTTTAGAGGGCGCACTACTTGTACCGGACCTACGTACAAATCTCGTCTCGGTCAGTAAAATGGCTGACCGAGGTTGCAGGTAAATTTCCGAAAAACTGACGCGATCGTTACGAATAAAGGGGCGACATTTTATTACGGGCGAGGCGTGAAGGAGATCTGTATTATTTCCATGAAAAAGTCAAAACGAAGGCTCGGCCGCAATAGCCTCCACGGAGAAAGTATTTCCGAATTCGAAAATGCCACCGTCGCCTAGGACATATGAATTCAAAGGAATTACTGAACGCAAAACGCGATGATAAAATTCGGGGTATAAAATGCAAAATTAGTAAAGATGATTTCGATTGCGATGTTTGTCTCAAAGCTAAAATCACGCGAACGCCATTCGGGAGATCTTCCTCAAGACAATCAAATTTATTAGATCTGATTCACACGAATATTTGCGGACCTATGAGGCTAGAGTCACTTGCTAGGTCAAAATATTTCATTGAATTCATTGATGATAATTCTCGTTGGTGTGAAGTTCGTTTTCTACGATCGAAATCAGAAGCTTTTAAGGCGACCATCGATTTTATTAGGCTAATTGAGAACCAAAAAGGTACCACGGTCAAACGTCTCCAATCAGACAACGGTACGGAATACGTGAACCGCGATCTCACAGAATACTTGAAAAAACGCGGCATTACGAGACGACTAACAATTCCCTACAATCCCGAGCAAAACGGCGTGTCGGAACGTATGAACCGCACACTACAAGAAATGGCGAGATGTATGCTCATTGACTCCGGGCTTTCCCCCTCGTTCTGGGCCGAAGCTGTTAATACAGCGAATTATATTCGGAATCGGTGCCCCACAAAAAGTTTGAATGGGTTGACACCATATGAGGCGTGGACGGGGAAAGTACCCGATGTAAGTCACTTAAGAGTGTTCGGTTCAAGGGTCGTATACTTAGACAGGAAACCTGGAAAGGGCAAATTCGAGTCTCGCGGAAAAGAGGGGATTCTCGTGGGTTACGCGTCCGACCAAAAGGGTTATCGAATTTGGTCTGTCCAGGCCCGCAGAACGAAGAGACGACGAGAACCAGGAGAGACCCGGAATGCGTGTGACAGCCAGAAGAGGGCGGGGAAGGAATTATATTTTTAAGGGTTGAAACTGTGTTTTTAAAAAAATGCGTTTATTACGTTCGCTCTACATTCAGACTCCCTAAAAATAATATGTGTCCTATATTCATAATATATAATAAACAATGGAATCAATAGATGATGATACATCTCCTATGACGCGATGATCGCACGAGGATGCAAAGTTGCATTTCCTTCTATTGTTCCGTTTATAGTCAGGTCCGTAACTCCTCCCTTCTTAGTGAGAAACTCAAGGGATGAAGTAGCTCGAAGATGTCGGATTCTCCATTGTGGTTTCGATTTCAGGTGCAGTAATCGTCCTTTTCCTCTTATTTCGAAAAAGTTGATGAAATTTCTTCGCAGTGAAGAATAATATGGCCAAGAATATTAAAGTATAAATTGGGGTATTCCAATGGTTTGTTTGATGAATTTCGTTTCTTCTAAGTATTGGCTTGAGTTGTTCTTGTTTTTTCTGAAGTTCATGAATTTGATCCAAAGGGACATCTTGTAGATTTAATACTGCTGTTTCTTCTGTGGTGTTTATATAGACAGTTATTTCGGGTAGATACATGGGTTTTCCATGAACGATGTTTTCTTCATTGATGTATACGGCGTTTTCAGTTTTGAAGCTGCATCCTGAGGGTAGATGTATTAAATAGGTGCCTTTTAGGGTTGTAAAATCAGTTCGGCTACAATCTGTCTGGATTTTCAGTTGATTTGATGCAAGAACGATATATCGAGATTCGTCAACTTGTTGAATGATATTATTATCCAAAAGAACTGGTACTTGGTTGCATGTTCCTGGTTTGATTGGTTTTGTTCGAAGAATTTGAAAAATACAATCTTCGTGTATGGTTTTGGATAGTAATTTGTCTTCGTTGCAGTAATAGAAAAATCCAGTATCCAAACATGGTATGGAGGAATACTGATAGGCATTTTCATTCATCGTCAGATATGTGTTTTTTGGTATAATTGTGGTGAAATTTTTACTTGGTATTGAATATAAATGGAAGTATGTAAATGTTTCGGGATAGACAATCGGAAAGTGTATGACAAAAACAATCCGTTCTTCAGAATAATACGCATTGACTTCCAAAACATTATAATATTTGTACGTTTCATTCGAATCTGACGGAAAAAGTAAACAATCTTCGGAATTTCGTTTTAAAATGTTATCTAAGATTCCTTTCAATTCGATGGGCTTTATAATACTGTTATGAAGAATTTTCAGTCTTGCAAAAGTAATTGCATTTTCAAGATTATCTAACAGTTGTATGATTATATTTAATGTTAGGGTCATTTGATCTATCAGATTTTTTATTTGCAAGTAATCATTGAAATCAAAAATAACTTGGTTCAATTCCATCATAATCTTTTGGCATTTCGTTCAATTATTTCTTGATTATGTAAAATCAAGGTAGTCGTTTTATTAAAATTTTGAATGATTTCACTAGTTAATGAAATTTCAGAATTGACCTTGGTAATCACTTCTTTTTGTGTATTTTCTAACTCAAATATTGCTTCGTCATAGTAAACAGCATCATTAGCATCAAGATTTCCTGTTATGCTTTTTATTATGGTTCCCAATCCGTCTATAAGACCTCTTTTAACACGTTGATTCGGTGATAATGAATTGAATTTCTCTTCTGCTATTCGTAGTTGGTAGATTAAAGCATTTTCATAGTTTTGTAATTCATAGAAGTAATGGAAATTAGAATCCTTTTGAAGAATCATAGTAATATTCTCATATTGTAGTTTAATGATTTCAATTTCGTTTCCTATTGGAGATAAGTCGAAATAATGTATGAAGCTGTGTATTTTTGATTTAATTCTAGCATTTCCAAGATTCATTGGAAATATTCCTGGATTGTTTCCAAGATTTGTTATCGTTATCTCATCACTCTTGGTTGGGGATATCAGGAGGAACCTGTAAAGATTTAATCTTTTTAATTTTTGGTCTTCTCAGATTTCTTTTATGTAGAGTTTTATTGGTAGTTTGTATTTTAATACCTTTATCGCGGATAAATTTTTCTTTTGAGAATTTTGGTGTTAATTTATTACGATTGTTGGATTTTATTTTTCGATAAACATCAGCTCCGGGTTCATAATTTTGAAGGTTCTTGTCGATTTTCGTTAATTTTACTGATAGTTTTTCTTTCCTGGTTGCTAAAGTTTCGTTGAGCTGTTTATATATTTCTTTGGTATTGTCTTTATGTTTTTGTATATAGTCATTCACAAATTTTTCGTTGAGATTTATGTCCAAGGATCTTTAGTATTTAAGTGACCATTAATTATGTCGATTGGTTTTTGTTTTAATACAGAATGAATAGAGTTATTATAACCTAATATGGCATATGGCATTTGGTTAATTATATCGATTTTTCCTCTATTTTTAGCTCTAATAATTCTAAGGTGTTCGAGTAATGTTGAATGGAATCTTTCAATTGAACCATTTGATTCGGGGTTGTTTACTGTTATATAGTGAGGTTTTATTGAGTGTAATTTCAAAAATTCTAGTAAAACACCATTTTTGAGTTCAGTACCATTATCCATTATTATAACAGAAGGGCATCCATGATGTGTCATAAAATTTAACAATGCTCTTGTTACTTCAATTCCTGAAAGTGATGCTAAATGGTAAGCTTGAGCATATTTAGAAAATGTGTCAATAAGTGTTAGAAATTTTTCTCCTTGAGCTTGAAATGTGTCAATATGTAAAATTTCGAATGGCTACACTGGAATAGGTGTGACAGATAATTTTTGGTTTGGTGGATTCCGATCATATTTATTAATCTGACATATTTCACAGTAATTTATGAAATCCACTTTATCATTTTTCATGGTTGGCCAATAAAAAGATTTTCTAATTCGAGTTTCTGTTTCATTTATACCTCTATGATTTGTTTTTCCTTCATGATACCCTTGTATGATTTCAAGTTGTCGGTCTTTTTCTGTTATGTCTTTTAATACAGTATTACATTTCGTTAATTTATACGATGAGTGTTTGAAAGTTTCTCGAATAGTTTCACAAATTATGGGAATAAATTCTTAATCTTTAAAATGAATCCCGTGATTATATTTTGGTTCAATGTAAGTTTTAAATATTTGAATGATTTCGTGTTTCACATTATTTCGAGAAATTTGAGCATATATTCGTTTCTTTGTAGGAAATATATTTTCTATTTTTGGTTCTGCTGGGGAATGATGAACAAAATCTATTATCAATTGGTGATCATAAACATTTAAACATTTTTGCGATATGGGTATGCTTAAAATTGGTTCTTCATTACTAGTATGAACAGTAGCGTCATTTTCTTCAGGGTCAGGATCTAACATTGGATACAAATTAAAAGGACCTGATATATTTTCTTCATCTAATAGGACTAAATCGTCTAACGTTGGGAATTCGCTTACGTTTCCAATTAATGATAAATTATCAGATTCTGTTATTTCTTCATTTTCTTGGTGAATGGAAGTTTGCTTGGTATGTATTTCAATTCTAGATAAAGCATCTGCGTTTACGTTAAATTTTCCTTTTTTATAAATAATTTCATATTCGTATTCTTCGAGTTTAAGTCTCCAACGGACTAATCTTGAATTGGGTTCTTTCAAAGACATTAACCACTGAAGCGGTTTGTGGTCAGTTACAATTTTGAATCTTCTTCCAAATAAATAAGGTCTGAAATACTTAGTAGCCCAAATTATTGCGAGAAGTTCTTTTTCAATAGTACTATAATTTTGTTCACTATTATTTAAAGTTCTTGAAGCATATGCAACAGGCTGATCGCTTCCAATTATTCCTTGAGATAAAATAGCTCCAATTGCAACGTTACTAGCATCTGTAGTGAGAATAAATTCTTTAGAAAAATCAGGATATTGTAAAATTGGTTCGTTTGTTAATAGTTCTTCACAATGTTCAAAACATCTAATAAAATTCTGTGTATGTTCTATTTTCGCTCCTTTTTCAGGCATGTTGTTGAAGGTTTGGTTATTTTAGCAAAATCTCTAATGAATTTTCGATAATAACCTAGAAGTCCTAGAAATCCTTTAATTTCTTTTGTAGTTTTAGGAATTGGATATTTCTGAATTGCTATTATTTTATCAGGGTTAGGTTTTACACCATCTGTAGTAACGATGTGTCCTAAATAAGCAACTTCCTTTTTTAGCAATTCAGAATTATCTAGTTGTATTTTGAAATTAGTTTCTCGTAATCTTTTGAAAACTTTTTCTAAATTCACAATATGTTCTTGTAAAGAAGTGGAATAAATTATAATATCGTCTAAATAAACAAGACAAATTTCGTTTTGAAGTCCACGGAGTATATTATCCATGACTCTTTGAAATGTAGCGGGTGCGTTTTTTAACCCGAAGGGCATTCTGAGGTATTCATAATGCCCGTTTTCTACATTGGAATCTGTTTTGGAATATCTTCTGGGTTCATCTCAATTTGATGAAAACCACTAGCAAGCTCTATTGTACTGAAATAATTACATTTGCCAAGTTTGTCAAGAACATCTGTTATATTTGGTAGTGGGTACCTATCATCGATTGTTTTTTGATTAAGATTTCTATATACGCCACTTTTTTTTTCCAGAAGCATCTTGTTTTTTAGGGACTACCCAAATGGGTGACGACCATGGTGAATTCGAAGGTCGAATTATTTTTAGTTTTAATAAGGATTGTATTTGATCTTGAACTTCATTTTTATGTATGAATGGATATCTATATGATCTTGTATGAATTGGAATTTCATCGGTCGTTTTAATTTCATGTTTTATTTGGTTAGTGAATGTAAGAGTTTGATTTTCGTTATGAAAAATATCAGAATATCTTTTACATAATTTTATTAAATGAAATTTCTCTTCTTCGTTCATATGTGAAGTTCGAAGTAATATTTCAAATTGTAATGTCTGCTTTTGAGGTTGATTCCTTGTTTCCATATGATACAACTCATAATTTTGTTCAAAAAAAGGAAAACTTTTAATATTTTCATTCAGATTTATTTCTTGCGATTTATTTGTTTTGTTACGAATTTCCACTGAAACATATCCATTTTTGAGACAGATAGTGATTCAGGTATTTCGCAATTTTGATAAAATTGATGTGGGATTAAAACATCTCCTGTTTTTGTTTTACAGGTAAGTTTTCCATAACACAAGTGTGGGATTCAATTTCTATTTGATTTGTTCTGATACCTGACGGTTGGTAATAAATTGGTAATTTACATTCAGGTGTATATAATTTTGAGTTAGGAAATCTAATTTTACATTGAGTAGTTTCAAATTATCTAATCCTATTAATCCGTCAAAAATAGGATGAAATTTTAAAAGATAGAATTTCATGTTACCTTTCTTATTGAATTCTGAAAATATTGGGATTTCTGCCGCGTATTTATGCGTTGATGTTTGCAATACGGTCGTTACGGTAAATGGTTCATAAAATTGTGACTGTGGAAAATTTTTTTCAATTATTTCTGGATTTAAAAATGATTTTGTCGAACCTGTGTCGATCAATAGTTTAAGTGGAGGTTTATGAATTTTCAAAAACGGTAATTCTTTTTTGTCTGATAAATTTAATTCTATTACGTTATTTGGTTTGAGCTTTGAGCAATTTGAAAATTTCGCTCTCCTTCAAATTTTTTATTATTATTATTATTCCTTTGACTTTGGTCTGTGTGGAATAATTCTTCTGATACCCAGTTAGGTTTTTGACCAGTGCTGCGGAAATGATTAAACGGTTTCCTTAAATGAGGGTGTGTTTCTGGTCGATATGCTCATGGGGTTGGTTTATATTGTTCTTTCCGCTGTTTTCCAAACACTTGGGAATTAGTCAGAAAATGTTGAACAGGTGGATTAGGGTTTCTTGTGAATTGAATCGGCTTACTAGGGAATTGCTGATAATTTCTAGTAGCTTGATTATTGTGATTGGAGAAAGTATTATAATAAGATTGATGTTGATTATTTCTTGGTTGAAAATTTTGGAAAAATTGTTGGTTAGTTGGTTTTGAGAAATGATTATTTTGATGATTCCGAGTCATTGATTGACTATGCGGAATGGAAAATTTCTGGTAATATCGAATATTATCCTCTTCGTTTATAAATTGTAAAGCTTGTGCTGAAGAATCAGGTCTCATAGCTCGAATGGTAGGACCTAAAGGATCTCGTAATCCTGCTAAAAATGTTTTCAAAGCTTGCTTTGTAAAGAAATCTCGTTTGCTCGTTGATTCAGCTTGACTACAATGAAGGTCAATATAATTGCTTATCGTATTCAATAAATGAATCGTTCGTTCATAAAATAATTGGGGAGTTTCATTTGATTTTTGTCGTAGATTGACTAAATCTTGGTTTGAACAATTTTCATCCCGTTGATCTCCGAAATTTTGGATTAACGCGATTTTTATTTCATTCCAACTTTTAGCTGCATGAATTGCAATTACTTCCTCTGCTCGGCCTTCTAGTTTATTTATTATTCCGTTTAATAAAAGGTGATTTTGAAAATTAGCCGGATTAGAAGTATCAAAATAATGATGAAGTAGACTTTCGGCAACATTTATAAATCTATGTAGTTTATTCGGACTTCCGTCGAATTGCGGAATGATAGATAAATTTTAATATCTAGTACCGGTATCGGTACCGCTGGAGAGACATTTTCACGATTGAATTTGTCTGTTTGTGTATTGAAATAGATAATTTATCTAATAACACGCTCAGTTCTGAATCTGGAGATAAATTGTTTTCGTCGATGGAATCAATTTTTTTTTTCAGAGGAATCTGACTCGAATATAAAAAATGCACTCACAGTTTCAACACGGTGATTGTGAATTCTGGTTTTGGGAACATCTAGCTTCTGCGGTGATCCTCGATGGATATCGTCGAAACTTTGTTCACAAGTTGAATTCGATCTCGGTTCACTTTTCGTTAAAGAGTTAAAACTCACGGTTTTTCACGATGAATATCCTACGAATTTGATCCTACCGACTGCGCCAATTATATTTTTAAGGGTTGAAACTGTGTTTTTAAAAATGCGTTTATTACGTTCGCTTTACATTCAGACTCCCTAAAAATAATATGTGTCCTATATTTATAATATATAATAAACAATGGAATCAATAGATGATGATACATCTCTTATGACGCGATGATCGCACGAGGATGCAAAGTTGCATTTCCTTCTATTGTTCCGTTTATAGTCAGGTCCGTAACTCAGGCCAAGGTTGATGCGAACTGGTGAACCAGGAAGACCCAAGAAAATCTACCAAACTGCGGAAGAAGCAACTGATGAAGAAGAGTAAGAATCAGTTCTGTTATCAGAAGTCCAAATAGGCCAGGCGCTCTCGAGCCCGGACGTCGAAGAATGGCATGCAGCAATCGACAAAGAAATTGAGTTGATACTAAAAAACGACACAATGTTACTGGTGGATCGACAGAAAGGTGAGAAGACGATAGGCAGTCGCATCGTTCTCCGAAATAAGATGAAGCCCGATGGAACGCTGGAGAAAAGGAAGGCGCGATTGGTAGCACAGGGATTTAGTCAACGTCCAGGGGTGCATTATTCTGAAACTTTTTCGCCAGTGGCACGGATGGGCACGATCAGGCTACTCACGGCCCTTGCCGCTCGCACAGGGATGCACATTCATCAGTTAGACATAACGACGGCCTATTTAAACGGAAAGATACATGAAAATATATTCATGGAGCCGCCAAAAGACATAGATGTAACACTTAGGAAAATCGTTGAACGGAACCGAAACAACGACATCGGTAATAAGGCGAAGAAGATGCTCTCAGAATTGATGAGCGGTGATGAAGTTTGCCAGCTTCGCAAATCACTATATGGGCTGAAGCAAGCCAGACGTAACTGGTATTTAACGCTGCACGAAACCCTGTCAAAAGTTCAAGCTGACCCATGCGTATATTACGTTCGATCGCAGGATGGAGTCACCGTGATAGTCCTCTACGTCGACGACATACTCATATATTATAAAAGCATCAGCGAAATAAAGAGGATAGAAAATCACCTGTCAAACAACTTCGAACTCAAACTGTTGGGTGACGTTAGCTACTGTTTGGGGATCGAGTTCACGAGGCAAAATAACGGAATATCCATGAAACAACGAGGCTTCATAAACGATTTCCTGAACAGGTTCGGCATGAGCGAAGCAAACTCAATTTCCACGCCACTGGAGAGCCGATTGAAACTAACGCAGAACAAGGCGATGACCGAGGAAGACTTCAAGAAGCCTTACCGAGAATTGATTGGTGCTCTAAATTATTTGGCAACCTCGACCAGACCAGATATAAGCTTTGCCGTGAGCTACTTGGGACAATTTAACGATTGCTACGGTGAGGAACATTGGAAGGCGGCAAAACGTGTGCTTCGATATCTCAAGGGGACAATAGACGTAGGATTATCTTTCATAAATGACTGCAGTTCTGTTGGAGGCTACGTAGATGCTGATTGGGGAAACCACATCAACGATCGCAAGTCATTTAGTGGCTTCGTGTTCCTAATGAGCGGTTCCCTATTTCCTGGGAAGCAAGAAAACAGAAGACGGTCGCTCTCCCTACAACAGAAGCCGAATACGTTGCACTGGCGGAAGCCGCGAAGGAATCCATATTCTTACGTCGGTTCCTACGAGAAATTCGTCTTGGGGATGCAGCCGAAGTTCGCATATATTGTGATAATAACAGCGCCATCAAATTAGCTGAAAATCCGACATTCCATGCCAGGAGTAAGCATATAGATATCAGACATCATTTTCTTCGGGATCTACTAAGAGCGAAGGAGCTCACTCTGAGTCACGTCGGAACCGAACGACAGACCGCAGATATCTTCACTAAGGGGCTACCGAGGATGAAGCATGATTGGTGTGTGGAGAGCTGTGGTTTACGTGGAGCCTAGTGAACGAGGTTTCTCAACTCGAGGAGGGCTGTTAGAACTATTTGAATTTGCCGCGCGCCCCACGGTGCAAGTCGCACCCACCAGAAATTTAATTCATTAACAAAAAAATACGGTTTCCTGCCTATAAAGTGTGGGGATTTAAAAATCTTTTTAATTCGGGGATAATAAATTCGTGGATAATTATTTCATGGATTTTTATTCATTCAATAAATTTATTGAAAATTTAATTTATTAACAAAAAAATACGGTTTCCTGCCTATAAAGTGTGGGGATTTAAAAATATTATTGATTCGTGGATAATTAATCCGTGGATTTTTATTTATTTAATAAATTTATTGAAAATTCAATTAATCAACAAAAAAATACGGTTTCCTTCCTATAAAGTGTGAGGTTTTAAAAATATCCTTGATTCGTGGATAATTAATTCGTGGATTTCTATTTATTTAATAAATTTATTAAAAATTTAATTTATTACCAAAAAAATACGGTTTCCTGCCCATAAATTGTGGGGATTTAAAAATATTTTTAATTCGTGGATAATTGATTCGTGGATGATTAATTCGTGGATTTTTATTTATTTAATAAATTCATCAAAAATTTAATTTATTAACAAAGAAATACGGTTTCCTGCCTATAAAGTGTGGGGATTTAAAAATATTTTTAATTCGTTGGTAATTAAATCGTGGATAATCAATTCGTGGATTTTTATTTATTTAATAAATTTATTAAAAATTTGATTTATTACCAAAAAAATTCGGTTTCCTGCCCATAAAGTGTGATGATTTAAAAATATTTTTATTTCATGGATAATTAATTCGTGGATTTTTAATTCGTGGATTTTTATTTATTTAATGAATTTATTGAAAATTTAATTTATTAACAAGAAATACGGTTTCCTGCCTATAAAGTGTGGGGATTTAAAAATATTTTCAATTCGTGGATAATTAATTCGTGGATGATTAATTCGTGGATTTTTATTTATTCAATAAATTTATTGAAAATTTAATTTATTAACAGAAAAATACGGTTTCCTGCCTATAAAGTGTGGGGATTTAAAAATATTTTCAATTCGTTGATAATTAATTCGTGGATTTTTATTTAACTAATAAATTCATTAAAAATTTAATTTATCAATAAAGAAATACGGTTTCCTGCATATAAAGTGTGGGGATTTAAAAATATTTTCAATTCGTGGATAATTTATCCGTGGATTATTATTTATTTAATAAATTTATCGAAAATTTATTTCATTAACAAAAATACGGTTTCCTGCCTATAAAGTGTGGGGATTCAAAAATATCTTTAATTCGTGGATAATTGATTGGTGGATGTTTATTTATTTAATAGATTTATAGAAAATTTGATTTATTAACAAAAAAATACTGTTTCCTGCCTATGAAGTGTGAGGGTTTAAAAATATTCTTAATTCGTGGATAATTAATTCGTGGATTTTTTTCTATTTAATAAATTTACTAAAAATTAATTTATCAACAAAAAAATACGGTTTCCTGCCTATAAAGTGTGGGGATTTAAGAATATTTTTAATTCGTGGTTAATAAATTCGTGGATAATTAATTACCAACCTCAAATTCAATCGCTACTCAAATTACTAACCTCGAATTCAATCGCTACTCAAATTACCAACCTCGAATTCAATCGCTACTCAAATTATCAACCTGAAATTCAATCGCTACTCAAATTACCAACCTCAAATTCAATCACTACTCAAATTACCAACCTCGAATTCAATCACTACTTAAATTATCAACCTCAAATTCGATCGCTACTCAAATCACCAACCTCAAATTCGATCACTACTCAAATTACCGACCTCAAATTAGATCGCTACTCAAATTACCAACCTCAAATTCGATCACTACTCAAATTACCAACCTCAAATTCGATCACTACTCAAATTACCAACCTCGAATTCGATCACTACTCAAATTGCCTACCTCGAATTTGATCACTACTCAAATTACCGACCTCGAATTCAATCACTACTTAAATTACCGACCCCAAATTCGATTGCTACTCAGATTACCGACCTCAAATTCAATCTCTACTCAAATTACGGACCTCGAATTCGATCAATACTCAAATTACCAACCTCGAATTCGATCGCTACTCAAATTACCAACCTCAAATTCGATCACTACTCAAATTACCAACCTCGTATTCTATCACTATTCAAATTATCGACCTCGAATTCGATCACTTCTCAAATTACCGACCTCTAATTCGATTGCTACTCAAATTATCGACCTCAAATTCAATCGCTACTCAAATTACCGACCTCAAATTCGATCACTACTCAAATTACCAACCTCGAATTCGATCGCTACTCAAATTACCAACCTCGAATTCAATCGCTACTCAGATTACCGACCTCGAATTCTATCACTATTCAAATTACCGACCTCGAATTCGATCACTACTCAAATTACCAACCTCGAATTCGATCGCTACTCAAATTACCAACCTCGAATTCGATCGCTACTCAAATTACCAACCTCGAATTCAATCGTTACTCAAATTACCGACCTCGAACTCGATCACTACTCAAATTACCAACCTCGAATTCGATCGCTACTCAAATTACCAACCTCGAATTCAATCGCTACTCAAATTACCGACCTCGCATTCGATCACTACTCAAATTACCAACCTCGAATTCGATCGCTACTCAAATTACCAACCTCGAATTCAATCACTACTCAAATAACCGACCTCGCATTCGATCACTACTCAAATTACCAACCTCGAATTCGATCGCTACTCAAATTACCAACCTCGAATTCAATCACTACTCAAATTACCAACCTCAAATTCGATCACTACTCAAATTACCAACATCGAATTCAATCGCTACTCAAATTACCGACCTCGAATTCGATCACTACCAAACTCAAATTACCAAATTACCAACCTCGAATTCAATCGCTACTCAAATTACCAACCTCGAATTCAATCGCTACTCAAATTACCGACCTCGAATTCAATCGCTCATGAAATTACCTCGAAATCACTACTCAAATTACCAACCTCGGATTCTCGTTACTCAAATTACCGACCTCGAATTCGATCACTACTCAAATTACCAACCTCGAATTCGATCGCTACTCAAATTACCAACCTCAAATTCAATCACTACTCAAATTACCAACCTCAAATTCGATCACTACTCCTCGAATTCGAATTCAATCACTACTCAAATTACCAACCTCGAATTCAATCACTACTCAAATTACCAACCTCGAATTCAATCACTACTCAAATTTCGATTGCTATTCAAATTACCGACCTCGAATCCAATCGCTCATGAAATTACCGACCTCGAATTCAGTCACTACTCAAATTACCAACCTCGGATTCAATCGTTACTCAAATAACCAACCTCGAATTCGATCGCTACTCAAATTACCAACCTCAAATTCGATCACTACTCAAATTACCAACCTCGTATTCTATCACTATTCAAATTACCGACCTCGAACTCAAATTACCGACCTCTAATTCGATTGCTACTCAAATTATCGACCTCAAATTCAATCGCTACTCAAATTACCGACCTCAAATTCGATCACTACTCAAATTACCAACCTCGAATTCGATCGCTACTCAAATTACCAACCTCGAATTCAATCGCTACTCAGATTACCGACCTCGAATTCTATCACTATTCAAATTACCGACCTCGAATTCGATCGCTACTCAAATTACCAACCTCGAATTCAATCACTACTCAGATTACCAACCTCGAATTCGATCGCTACTCAAATTACCAACCTCGAATTCAATCGTTACTCAAATTACCGACCTCGAACTCGATCACTTCTCAAATTACCAACCTCGAATTCGATCGCTACTCAAATTACCAACCTCGAATTCAATCGCTACTCAAATTACCGACCTCGCATTCGATCACTACTCAAATTACCAACCTCGAATTCGATCGCTACTCAAATTACCAACCTCGAATTCAATCACTACTCAAATTACCAACCTCAAATTTGATCACTACTCAAATTACCAACATCGAATTCAGTCGCTACTCAAATTACCGACCTCGAATTCGATCACTACTCAAATTACCAAACTCGAATTCAATCACTACTCAAATTACCAACCTCGAATTCAATCGCTACTCAAATTACCAACCTCGAATTCAATCACTACTCAAATTACCAATCTCGAATTCGATTGCTATTCAAATTACCGACCTCGAATCCAATCGCTCATGAAATTACCGACCTCGAATTCAGTCACTACTCAAATTACCAACCTCGGATTCAATCGTTACTCAAATTACCGACCTCGAATTCGATCACTACTCAAATTACCAACCTCGAATTCGATCGCTACTCAAATTACCAACCTCGAATTCAATCGCTACTCAAATTACCGACCTCGCATTCGATCACTACTCAAATTACCAACCTCGAATTCGATCGCTACTCAAATTACCAACCTCTAATTCAATCACTACTCAAATAACCAACATCGAATTCGATCGCTACTCAAATTACCAACATTGAATTCAATCGTTACTCAAATTACCGACCTCGAATTCGATCACTTCTCAAATTACCAACCTCGAATTAGATCGCTACTCAAATTACCAACCTCGAATTCAATCGCTGCTCAAATTACCGACCTCGCATTCGATCACTACTCAAATTACCAACCTCGAATTCGATCGCTACTCAAATTACCAACCTCGAATTCAATCACTACTCAAATTACCAACATCGAATTCAATCGCTACTCAAATTACCGACATCGAATTCGATCACTACTCAAATTACCAAACTCGAATTCAATCACTACTCAAATTACCAACCTCGAATTCAATCGCTACTCAAATTACCCACCTCGAATTCGATTGCTATTCAAATTACCGACCTCGAATCCAATCGCTCATGAAATTACCGACCTCGAATTCAATCACTACTCAAATTACCAACCTCGAATTCGATTACTGCTCAAATTACCAACCTCGAATTCAATCACTACTCAAATTACCGACCTCAAATTCGATCGCTACTCAAATTACCGACCTCAAATTCGATCACTTTTCAAATTACCAACCTCAAATTCGATCACTACTCAAACTACCAACCTCAAATTCAATCGCTACTGAAATTACCAACCTCGAATTCAATCACTACTCAAATTACCAACCTCGAATTCGATTGGTACTCAAATTACCGACCTCGAATGCAATCACTACTCAAATTACCAACCACGAATTCGATCGCTACTCAAATTACCAACATCGAATTCGATCACTACACAAATCACCGACCTCGAATTCAATCACTACTCAAATTACCGACCTCAAATTCAATTGCTACTCAAATTACCGACATCAAATTCGATCGGTACTCAAATTACCGACCACTAATTCGATCACTACTCAAATTACCAACCTCGAATTCGATTACTACTCAAATTACCAACCTCGAATTCAATCACAACTCAAATTACCGACCTCAAATTCGATCGCTACTCGATTTACCGACCTCAAATTCGATCACTACTCAAATAACCAACCTCAAATTCGATCACTACTCAAATTACCAACCTCAAATTCAATCGCTACTCAAATTACCAACCTCGAATTCAATCGCTACTCAAATTACCGACCTCGAATTCGATCACTACTCAAATTACCAACCTCGAATTCAATCGCTACTCAGATTACCGACCTCGAATTCTATCACTATTCAAATTACCAACCTCGAATTCAATCACTACTCAAATTACCGACCTCAAATTCGATCGGTACTCAAATTACCGACCTCAAATTCGATCACTACTGAAATTACCAACCTCGAATTCTATCACTATTCAAATTACCAACCTCGAATTCAATCACTACTCAAATTACCGACCTCAAATTCGATCGGTACTCAAATTACCGACCTCAAATTCGATCACTACTGAAATTACCAACCTCGAATTCGATTACTACTCAAATTAACAACTTCGAATTCGATCGCTACTCAAATTACCAACTTCGAATTCGATCTCTACTCAAATTACAGACCTCAAATTCGATCGCTACTCAGATAACCAACCTCGAATTCAATCACTACTCAAATTACCAAACTCAAATTCGATCACTACTCAAATTACCAACCTCGAATTCAATCGCTCTTCAAATTACCGACCTCGAATTCGATCATATATATTGGTTTTTTATGTAGCAATTTCTAACAAAATCATAGTTTTATTTATGGGGTTTAAATCCATTGCACTAATCTGCCATATTAGATAATAAAGAAGAATAGGGAGTTCTGAGTATCTATGCTTTATTGGAGGTCTTAATTGAAATCATTCAATTAAGGAGGGGAGATGAAGGGAGTAAAGTTTTATTCGATAAGAATAGAATCTTTCTCATATAATAAAAATTAAAAGAATAACTCTAATGATTGAAATTATAGAGCCCATTGAGGAGATTTTATTTCATAAGGTGTAAGCATCTGGGTAATCAGAATAACGTCGAGGCATACCTCTTAATCCTAAAAAATGTTGAGGGAAAAAGGTAAAGTGTGTTATTTAAAGAAAAATTAGCAAATAAGTTGAATCGATGGATTAGTCTTGCTATAATAGCAAAGACAGCTTCTATTGAAAGAACATAATGAAAGTGTGCTACTACATAATATGTGTAGTGAAGACCAATATCAATAGATGAATTAGCGAGAATCACTCCCGTAAGACCTCCAATTGTTAATAAAAATAAAAATCCTAAAGCTCATGAAAGAGAGGGAGGGACTGTAGTTAAATTGATTTCCATGAAGAGTAGCTAGCCAAGAAAAAGTTTTGATACCTGTAGGTACTGCGATAATTATTGTAGCTGAAGTAGAATATGCTCGTGTATCAACATCTACTTGCATGAAAATACCTTGAAAAAAATGTGATAAAAAAAATTTTCGGAAACAATAAAAAGAATTATTCCGATTCGTAACCCTAGGTTTACTTTTAGTGTGTGATTTCCTTGAAGTGTACTTTCACGAGTGACATCTCGTCATCATTAGTATATAATTAAAATGATAATAATAAAATTAATCAAAATAAATTTATAATTGAAGAAATTAAATAAATCCATAATTTTTATTATAAAAGAAGAAGTTACAAGGGAGCCTAATAAAGGTCAAGGCCTATATGTTACTAGATGGAATGGGTGATTTTGAGACATAGATTACTTCTCTAGAATGAAGAGTTCTTAAAATTGAGAAAACGTAAGCTTGGATTATAGCAACAGCAGATTTCAGGATCATTAATAAGATTTGGGTAAATATTAAAATGGTTAATGAAAAATTTAGTAAATAACCTGTGTTTTCTAAAAGAGTTAGGAGTAAATGTCCTGCAATTATATTTGCTGAAAGTCGGATAGCTAAGGTTCCTGGTCGGATTAAATTTCTAATAGTTTCAATACAAATTATTAAAGGTATTAATGCAGGGGGTGTCCCTTGAGGTATTAGATGGGCTAATATATGGTTTGTATTTGTTAATCATCCAAATAATATAAATGAAACTCATAGAGGTAGAGTTGATGATAACGAAAAAGTTATATGTCTTGATCTTGTAAAAATATAAGGGTGAAGGCCTAAAAAATTGTTAATTAAAATAAAAACTGAAAGACTAATAAAAATTAGGGTTCTTGAATTTAATTTTACTAGAATTCTTAATTTTTTATTCAAAGCTTTAAAAATTGAATTCAAAAAATGGTTTAATCGGTTAGGAATAATTCAAAAAAGATTAGGAATTAAAATTAAAACAATTAAAGATCTTATTCAATTTAATGAAAGATTAAAAGAAGTTGTTGGATTGAAAGATGAAAAAAGATTTCTTATCATGTTCACTTGATTTGTTTATTGTATTTTTTTTTGCAATTGAAAATAAATTATAGTTTAAATTAAAATATAAGATGATATTAATAAATAAATGAATGAAAATAAAAAAGATTATAAGGGGAAGCCAATTTAGAGGTATTATTTGAGGGATACAAAATTATTTTTAGAATTATTTTAGTTTGACCAACTAAAGTTATGAATTAACTAATTTTTTCATTAGAAGTAATTGTAAATTACTATAAGATGGTTTAAGGGACCAGCGCTTTCTTTCAGCCATCTAATGAGAATCTTTTTAGTCATTTAATAAAAAAAGATTGAGAAATTCTTTCTAGGCAAATTGGTATAAATTTAGTTCCACAAATTTCTGAGCATTGTCCATAAAATAAACCAGTTCGTCTAAGGGTAAAACTGCCTTGGTTTAAACGGCCAGGGGAAGCGTCTATTTTGATGCCAATTGACGGGATAGTTCAAGAGTGAATTACATCAGTTGAGGAGGCTAACACACGGACTTGAGTTTCATTAGGTAAAATAATTCGGTTGTCAACTTCAATTAATCGTAAATTAAAGTTATTTAGTTCATTTAAAGGAATTATGTAAGAGTCAAATTCAATATTATTGAAATCTCTGTATTCGTAGGACCAGTACCATTGATGTCCTGAAGTTTTAATAGTAATTAAAGGGTTTCGTACTTCATCAATTGATTAAATTAATTTTAGAGAGGGTAAGGCAATAAATATTAATATTAGAGCTGGGAGAAAGTTCAAATTAATTCAAGTAATTAAGCTTCAATTAAAAGACGGTTACTATTTTTATTAATAAATAATTCTACTATCATGTAGGCGAAAAGACATGTAATTGAATTTAAAATTAAGAGTGAATGGTCATGAGAGAAACTTAATTGTTCTAGAAGAAAAGAAGATCTATCTAGGAAGAGATTGGTTTTTCATGTAGCAATTTCTAACAAAAACATAGTTTTATTTATTGGGTTTAAATCCATTGCACTTATCTGCCATATTAGGAATTAGAAAGAATAGGGAGTTCTGAGTATCTTTACTCTATTGGAGGTTTTAATTGGAATCATTCAATTAAGGAGGGGAGACGAAGAGAGTAAAGTTTTATTCGATAAGAATAAAATCTTTCTCATATAATAAAAATTTAAAGAATAACTCTAATGGTTGAAATTATAGAGCCAATTGAGGAGATTTTATTTCATAAGGTGTAAGCATCTGGGTAATCAGAATAACGTCGAGGCATACCTCTTAATCCTAAAAAATGTTGAGGGAAAAAGGTAAAGTGTGTTATTTAAAGAAAAATTAGCAAATAAGTTGAATCGATGGATTAGTCTTGCTATAATAGCAAAGACAGCTTCTATTGAAAGAACATAATGAAAGTGTGCTACTACATAATATGTGAAGTGAAGACCAATATCAATAGATGAATTAGCGAGAATCACTCCCGTAAGACCTCCAATTGTTAATAAAAATAAAAATCCTAAAGCTCATGAAAGAGAGGGAGGGGCTGTAGTTAAATTGATTTCCATGAAGAGTAGCTAGCCAAGAAAAAATTTTGATACCTGTAGGTACTGCGATAATTATTGTAGCTGAAGTAGAATATGCTCGTGTATCAACATCTATCCCTACTGTGAATATGTGGTGCGCTCAGACTACAAACCCTAAAATTCCAATTGTTATTATAGCATAAATTATGCCTAATCTTCCAATGGCATTTTTTATCTCTTTCATGGCTAATAATATGTGAGATTAGACCAAACCCAGGAAGAATTAGAATATAAACTTCTGGATGTCCAAAAAATCAGAATAAGTGTTGGTACAAAATTGGGTCTCCTCCGCCTGCAGGGTCAAAAAATGAGGTTTTAATATTACGGTCTGTTAAAAGTATCGTAATTGTTCCAGCTGAGACTGGGAGGGAAAGAAGAAGAAGAATCGCTGTAATAAAAACAGATCAAACAAAAAGAGGAATTAGTTTAAATTCTATGTTGAAAGCTCGTATATTAATAATAGTGGAAATGAAATTAATCGCTCCTAAAATTGATGAGATTCCAGCTATATGTAGTCTAAAAATAGATAAGTCTACCGATGCTCCTCTATGAGCCAAGTTTCTAGACAATGGTGGGTAAACTGTTCAACCTGTACCTGCCCCTCTTTCAATCAATCTTCTTAGGATTAATAATCTTAAAGAAGATGGAAAAAGCCAGAATCTTATATTATTCAATCGAGGGAAGGCCATATCAGGGCACCAATTATTGGAGGAAAAGTCAATTTCCAAATCCTCCAATTATAACTGGTATAACTATGAAAAATTATAATAAAAGCATGGGCTGTAACAATAACATTATAAATTTGGTCGTTTCCAATTAATGTTCCCGGGGTTCTTAATTCAAGTCGAATTAAAACTCTTAGTGATGTCCCAACTAATCCCGCTCAAAGTCCAAACAGAAAGTATAGAGTTCCAATATCTTTGTGATTTGTGGAAAGAAATCATTTATTCGATAAAGTGGCTGATTTGGGCGATAAATTGTAAATTTATTTAAGAATTAAATTCGTTTATCAAGTCTTATAATTCAAATTGCGAATTTGAAAAATAAACCCTAAGGCTTGAATAATTTTCATTGACAACTTTGAAGGTTGTAAGTTTATTTAACTTAAATCCTTAAAGTTTCTGACGCGTCCCTGCTCGGGCGCCATTTTTGTGTCGCTTTCCTGCTCGGTCGCCTCTTTTATGACGCAACCCCCTGTTTACCGACTCCTATTCGGATGCCAGGCGGGTAAAGCTGAACAACAGAACTCTGTTCCTATACGGTTGTTGCTATCTGGCGGATGCGCGCGTTAATGTCACCGACTCCAAGGTCGTACTACAGGATGTTAATATGACTAGCGCAGCTTCGTTCGGGGTATTTTCTCGGGCGCCACCTGATTTTAAGTGGTACGGTCCACTTGCGCCGGGGTACACTACAGTCAGAGAAAGACGAATTCCAGGGGTCTGTATTCACCGGGAGAAGAAAATTCCCCAAAAAGATAAATCGATTGAAGGTGTCCGAAATCGACTAAGTGTCCGGCGGAAAAATACTAAAAACTACTATTTACAATTTATTTACACTATTTACAATTTATCCCACGACGGTAGCGATAATACATGTAAAAACCAGTACCAGAGGGCTAATAGATTCACCAGCGGAAACTTACTTCGCCCGATAAACTAACGGACAGTGAATAATGAATAGCAAATAGCGAATAGCGGATAGCAAATAGCTAATAGCGAATAGCGGATAGCGAATAGCGAATAGCTAATAGCGAATAGCGAATAGCTAATAGCGAATAGCGCATAGCGGATAGCGGGTAGTGAATAGTGAACAGCGAATAGCGGATAGCGGATAGCGAATAGCGAATAGTGGATGGCAGCTTGCTATCAATCTTTGATGGTGGTTCCTTTCAACTCGTCACTCTATTCTTCCGGACGGTGCCCACTATGACTGCAAGTTATTGAAACTCCACAATCACATGGCCACTCCTCCGGGAGAAGTTCGTTAGACTCACGGTGCACAAGGAACCGTAGAAATAATATGACAACGGAAGGGTACTTACTGCGGGTTTCGCTATACCACGGTTTCGCCTCACTCACGCACGGTTCACGTATTCACAGACAGGATATCTCTCGAGAATATCACTCGTGGATATCTCTCGAGAATATCACTCGTGGATATCTCTCGAGAATATCATTCGTGGATATCTCTCGAGAATATCACTCGTGGATATCTCTCTCTTTATTAGTTCTTACATATAACAAATTTATCTTTTTTTAATTTATAAAAAAATTATATATTCTTAAGTTTATATATTACCTTAATTATAATATTATTTATATTTAAATTTATAATATTTATAATATTATTTATATACACTATACCGAAGTTACCTTTCGAATTGCCGTTTATGTACAAATACGTTGATGATATCATAACTTGTGTTCCATTGGACCAGATTCAAATCACGTTAGGTTTATTTAATGCATTTAATGAACGTTTGCAGTTCACATTGGAGATGGAGGATGAAGGCAGTATTCCATTCCTTGACACTAGAGTGACTAGAACATCGGAAAATAGTATTATCCTTGATTGGTACCAGAAACCAACTTCGTCTGGCCGTTTCATAAATTATTACTCAGATCACCCAAACAGATACAAGTTCAACACTATAAAAGCTATGAAAAATAGAATTTGTCACATAAGTGACGACGAATTCCATGAGGCAAATTTGAAGAAGTTGTTTGATATTTTCCTAAACAACGGTTACCCTAAACGTATTTTGAATAAGATCATATATAATTCAAACTTCTTTGATGGACAAGTAGATCAGATTTTGGAAGAGAACGTCAGATATTTTAAATTACCAATGATCCATGGATTGTCTAATCCAGTGGTGTCCGTGTTGAGGCGTTGTACGGACGTTAATATCGTAAGATGTAATACTGAAACTAATGGAAAACTTTTCTCAAAATTTAAAGTAAAAACTGCAATATTGTTAAACAGTGACGTAATATATAAGATTCCTTGTACAAACTGTAACAAGTGCTATATTGGTCAGACGACACAATGGCTGGGTAGACGGATAACTCAGCATAAGAGTGACTGTAAGATTGGGAAGAGGTCCTGCGCTTCAGCCGCACACCATGTTGACACGGGACATCACCCTAACTTGGAAAGCGTGGAAATTTTGGATCGAATCATTCCTTATAAGAATCGTCTCTTTTTGGAGATGTATCACATTGTAAGGACCGAACATACCGTTAACTTTAAGGCGGACACCGAGGGCCTGAGCAATATTTACAATAATGTTTTCGATTTAATAAATGAGTAGCAGTTTGATGATCTAATTTTGTTTGATAGTCATAATTGTTCACTTCATTCATTGCGTATTCTAGCATTGAATCTATGACTTTGTTGTATCATCATTGTACTGATTGGTTAATTCTTAGGAGGTTTTTGCAGACGCTCCGTGAATTTTTGTTGAAACCTTGTTTTTAAATTATCGCATCAGCTGTGATAGCTTAATGATCTGTTCTGCTTGCAGTAGTACTCCCGAGGATGCGTTCGAAATGTTCGCGAAATATCGAGGATTAAATAATTTAAAGTAGAATAACGTTTTAACATCCTACTCTACTCTGGACCGAAACCCGATAATCAAGTCAATTCAATTTATTGTTATTTCAACGGTCGAGAATATTAATAAGGAAATATTAGTTTCTGATGGGTTTTATCAAGAAATAAGTTCGTCATACGGTAGTTCGATTACGCGATCGATGAAGAGATGGGCGAGTTTGAATATGAAGATTGCGGGACTCAAGAACAGAAGAATTTTCCTGTTAAGATGCAGATCGTCTTCCGTCACGCCGTCCCACATTGGGAATAGTTTGAAAAATGTAAAAGCACTTTTAACGCTTTCTACCATTATTTCGTTTCTTCCTGAAGTCGACAATTTTCTGAAAGTGACGCGACAGAGAATTTTATCCTTGGAGATTAAGCTTACATGTCGTTCGTTGGTTGAGCTTGAGCGAGAGTTGAAGGAGGTAAACTGTCACCTTTTGGGCACTTTGCCACGTGATGTTTACGATGAGTATTGTTGTAGAATTCGAGGTAGTATTGTTCGTAGATTTAGAAAAGATCAGTCATTACCTCGTTCAATAAGTTTCGCGACCGATAGTAATAGAGTCGACCGTCCATTATCTTCCAGTCAGGATGTTTGTCTGGTTCCGATTTCAAAGCTTTGAAACGACTCACGTACCACGAATCGGAATCATCGCTAAATTCAGTGTTCAAATTTGAGCACCGCGCATCAGATTCATCCGGCGTACGCGCCAGAATTTCCGGCAAACAATTAGATGTTCCCGCTCTATGACAAATTTGGAAATTTTGGTCTTGGAGAGCCAAAATCCAACGACTTGAGCGCCCGGATGCATTTTTATGGTTTAAAAGCCATTGTAAACCTCCGGCATAAACTTTATATGTCGTTCCTTCAAGATACGGACAGAATTTCATTACGGCCCAAATGACCGCTAAATACTCACGCTCTATTTCCGAAAATTTTCGCTCCGCCTCGGTTAGAATACGACTGCCATACGGTATGACCGTTTCGCGTCCGTCAAATTCTTGGCTTAAAATTGCACTCAGTTCTTCAGTGCTGGCATGACATTGCAAAACAAAAGGTAGCTCGAACTTGGGACATCCCAACACTGGGGCAGAAGTTAAAACTTTCTTTATTCGACTAAACGCATCAGATTGTTCGGTACTCCACACGAATTTCTGTCCTTTCCTAGTTAATTTCGCTATTGGTTCCACTAAAACTGCCAAATCCGGCACAAAACGACGATACCAAGTAACTATCCCTAAAAGCCGTCGTACCTGTCTCAACGATCGTGGGTTATCCAAGTTTAAGAGAGTTTCGATTTTATTCTGGCCTACATGCAAACCGGAATTATCAAGAATGAAGCCTAGATACGGAACACGAGAACGAACGAACTCGCACTTATCGCGATTCACGGTTAGATTCGCCTCCTTCAACCGACGAAGCACGCGTTGCAGGCACTGTATGTGCGTCTCAAAATCTCCATATACCACTATTATATCGTCCAAATATTTAAATACGTTATTCCCAAAGTCAGAACCGAACAACTCATCGACAAAACGTTGGAACGTGGCCGGCGCGTTAGTAAGGCCAAACGGCATTACCCGGTATTGGAACAACCCTTTACCCGGAAGGGCAAAGGCAGTTATTTCTCGACTTTCCTTGGATAACGGTATTTGATGATACGCTTGACTCAGATCGATAGTGGATATATTACGTGCATCCCTTAATTGATCCAGGATAGTGTTCATCAAAGGTATCGGATAACTATCTTTTTTCGTGATTTTATTAACCGCTCTAAAATCTGAACAAAACCGTTTTTTTCCGATGGATCTTTTCACGACTACGATGGGATTGGACCAAGCACTCGTTGAGGGTTCAATTATTCCTTCCGACAACATTCGATCAATCTCACCACAAATATATTGATAAATACTTGGAGCTACTGCGCGGAATCGCTGTTTGATAGGTGAGTGTTGACCAACATCGATGTGGTGTTCCTCAAGATGAGTTTTTGTTAGCTTCTCCGGAAGCGGATCAATCTCTTGATCTAGCATATGGCGCAGTTTTTTAATTTGTTCGCTACTTATTTCAGACAATTCGCAACAGTTGGAAAGGGCGGCAGACGCACGGTCTGGACCAAATGAGAACTTTGTCTTTAACGTCCCGGTGAACCGCCAAGTTCTGTCCGAAAAAATCAAGACAATACCAAACTTTCCCAGAAAATCTAAACCTAACACACACGATTCGGCCAAATCCGGAATGCAATAAACTTGCAACCAACGCTTACGTCCCTCGACCTCAAACGCGAATACTGCGGCACCCGAAGTGGTAACAATAGTACCATTCGCCAACCGAACTTTCAACGTTTCATTGGGATTGACATTACCAAATTTCCGACATTTATCGCAGGTGCTCGAATTCAAAAACGTTCGTGTTGCTCCCGAATCAATCAAACCACGAGTAGGAATGCCTGCCACCTTGATATCCAGTATCAATGGGGGCAACACCGTTGGCACGAATGACGCGACCTGACGAGATTTGCGCCATTGTCCCGGATTTCTCTTCATCTGCCTCCAAATTAGCCCGCGCAGCTGTACGAGCCAACTCATCAACCTTAGTATTTCCTAACTCTCCCGAATGCGATGGTACAAAGCGAATATCTACGTCCTCAAAAGTACGCAGACGTTTTGCTAACGGCTCCAACGAATCCCGATTTACGACATTTTTTCGTAGTCGACTGGCCCATCACTGCGATTCCCACATCGGAATTCACACCGTCCAACAGTCACGAATATATTTTGAATCGAAATATATACGTAATTCATTAATATTTGGCCATTGATGTTTTACTTACTCTGCAGCCTTCGACACCGCTAAAATTTCCGCGCGTTGGTTCGTCGCGTGTTCCCGTAATTGTTTGGAATAATTGAATGGGTGGGACTCACTAAACCACACTCCAATTCCAGCCACTGCTCTATCTTTGCCGTTGAACGAACAAGCACCATCGACCCACACGCAAGAAACCATCCTGGTCGAAATCTAAACCTTCCACTCTACTGACCGGTTTACTAATGTTTACATTGGGCTCTTTACGTTGGACAGGAATTGACGGAGCCCTTAGTACCAATTCTGCCCGCATTTCCCGAACTCAATTTTTCTATTGACAAAACGTGCAATGTGTCTTATGTACACCAGCCTGTCCGTATCCAAAACAAAAACGACGAAGCTTTTTCCGGACAACGTAAAAACCGATGAGCAATGTCTCCGCAATTCCAACAGGATTTTTTAAATCAACTACTTCTTCTGAAGCAGGCTCGAAATCTTCCTTCGCGAAGTCCGTGGAAGGCCCAGGTTTTTCATCCTTTACAACCGATTTTCCTCCACGACGCGAATCATTTCTCTCCGTGACCACAGAAAATTCGTTTATATTGTCCGCCCTGAATCCCACGGTTTCAACCTTTGATCTGCTACCGTATTCAAACCGACGTGTTGGTCTCGACACGACCGGTAATTTCGCGAATTTTTGGGGCTACGGTACGCTAACTCGGAATAGACTGATCTCTCGGCCGACGTGTGGCGGAAGATATGATCTGCCTGTTATCTGACGTTGCTCGGTGTCCGACGCGATCTCTTCTAAATCTTCAAAATTTCGAACCTCTCGGTACGATATAAATTGACTTATCCGCGGCAGTAGATTGCGATAAGCGTATTCAATCAATTCGCTTTCGGACAATGAAGGCGAGGCTTTTTTAGACAAGCACTGAATGCTAGTTAAATATTCCAACATCGGTTCGTCCGGACCTTGCGTACGCCTAATAATTTCATTTAGGATAGTCGCTCGGGACGATGATCTCGAAAAACGACGCCGAAACGATTCGACAAAATCTTCAAAATGACGCCAACAGTGTTTTTTAGCATAATACCCTTCCCACGCACGATCGGTAAGAAAGAATGAAACACATCGCAATACTTCGCCGTCCGACTCCGGAAACATAGCCCGACATTCCATTATACGACTTCAAGATGATTCCGCCCGGTCTATTCCATTGAACCGCAAGCCTAATTTTCGAAGTGTGTCCTGAATAGGAACTATCGAACTCGAATAGGTGCTAGAAAGGAATGGACGGCTACATCCGGTCGTACCACCGAAATTCGTCCGTTCTGCAGGATCTACATAATTTGACACTCTTATCCTCCGTACCACGTCTCATATCATCATTGTCAAAACGCTTATCGAAATGGGGTTGGTTGTCATTTGGGCGCCGAGATTCACCCAACGCACTGCGCGATTGTCCAACACCATCGCTAGGAGAAACTGGCTCGCAAAAACTGAAACGAGTCGGATAACCGGAGTTATCTATTATATTTCGTTCAGAAACGTTCTCCGTGTTGTTGCCGGTCGCAAATTCGAGACACTTGATTTCGGAATTGCACCCGCAACATTTGGTAATTCACTTTCGATATTAAGCAACGAGAGAAAATCGGAAAATCGAGGCGTTAATTCGGCAGCTGGACTATTCGGTCTGCTAGCGTTCCCTGTTCGCATCATAAGTTCGGCGGTGAACGTGCTTTGAAGTACCCCGGCGACCGCGGTCACTTGCGCGCTTTCGTCCTGAGAAAAACCAGCGCAAGCATCGTTCGATTCAAAAATACGATTATTTTCTTCCGTCGCGAAAACAGGATCGATTCGCATTCGCAAACGCCTCCTCAGTATCGCGACATTTCCCGAAATGGGTGATCCAAATCCCTCGATAATATTGCGCACTTGTCCGATATCCAAACTTTCGATCCATCCGATTAGTTCCCCTGTGGTAACGTTCTCAGGGATCGCAGATTCAACACCAAAGTTTACGTCATTAGAACTAGTTCCGGTTGCCATTGTATCGATCATTCGGATCGTTCGACAAATTATTAAATCGATATCAAATTCATAACTTGAACGCGTTCCGATAATTCGCTGAAAAATAAACAAATAACGAATGCGTTGCAGGTGTTCTCGCGAATTCAATCAACGTCGACTCGAACCGGAATTATTCCGAAATACGCGATAAAACTACGGTCAACGCGAAGTTATTCTAGAAAATTCGCAGGAAAATCCTGGCAGGATCGCCATTTATGGGACGAGAAAATCGAAGGAAAACTCCCTCGCCACACTCTTCGCCGGCTCTTTGGTTTGCTTTCGATAGCAGCCCGACGCGGAAAACTAAAAGTACTGAAAATCGAGGGAACGAAGCTATCAATCAACTAAATATCGATCCCGGATCGAACGATTCCAAAATGTCGGTTGTGTGAGGTCAAGAAAAAACAACAAAAAAAACTCCAAAAAAAAATCCCAGCCAAATCTAAGCCTTGCAACGCAACCCAGCTTCTCAGCTCACAGCTTCGTACTCTCCCATCTCTTCCACCGTGTGCTCTCTCCAGACCATTCGATGACGTATGTGGGTGGGGGGTGTTAGAGATTTTCTTGCTGTCGCTATTCCCACAAATACTTCAGCCGCTTGAATCGAAAAGTATCGACCGTCACCTCCGATTATCGACGTCAAATCTTCGATTTTCGATCACCAAGCGTTAACTATAAACTGCATAATATTCTTCGTAGAATTTTCCATAATCACCTCGCTTCTCCTTTGTAACTAGTCGTAACGGGTTGCTGAATATTTTCAGAAGTTATTTTATGAATGCGTCGGTGAGGATAATATGAGTTTGCTACTATCATCTGGTTTGTAGCACAGAAGTCAAGAATGCGATTACCGTTGTCATTTAGTGTTGTTTCTCCACTCCATGGCCCCAGAACTCCTCTGTTGGTCAGATAGTCATTACTCACTCGTCCGTTTAAGTCTCCCATGACAAACGATCTTCTTCCACTATTTTCATGCTTGTCAACTTGCCGCTGTAGTTCCTCAAAGAACACTTCTTTTACGGCCACGTTAGAGTCTTCAGTTGGGGCATAAGCTTGAATTAGAGTTACTGGAGTTTGCAGTTCTAGATTGAGTGTGATAATTCTTGGGTTTACGGCCTCCCATGAAGTTACTTTCGAATTGATACCTTCGGAGACAACAAGGCCGACACCTTCCTTCGCTCTATCGCCCCATGGGACCCCTGAATATCTAAGTATGTAATTACCGTGGATGGTCGTACAGCCATTGCCCTTTTTCTTTACTTCACTGAGCCCAATAACATCAATTTTATACTTAATCATTTCGTTATAAAGTTCAGTCTCTTTTCCGGTAATTTTTTTAAAGTTCAGTCTCTTTTCCGGTAATTTTTTTAATGTTCCATGTTGCTAATCTTAGTCCTAATCCGTTCCGGGGTCTGATTCCATTTCTGTTCCTGGTTCTGAGGCTATCTTGATCACTATAAATCATTTATACGCTGTGCGGGTGATTGGCCCAGCGACAGCGGGCAGTGGTACACCAACAAAGCACCTGTCCCGTGCTCAGTTTTTTCGGGTTCTCTCCCATTTGACAGTAGCTGTCAAATTTATCAAATTTATCGCGAACATAAATTCATTCAAGTGCGCATCCTATTTACGATGGTCTTTATCACAATAATGTGCGATCATTGTTTTAATAACTCGGTTAGATCTTTCTGCGGGGTTGCACTAGGGGGTATATACAGGTGTTGTTCGGTGTTTAATATTTAACTCCTTCATCAACGTTCGGAAACTGCGGCTGTCATATTGACGACCATTATCGGAAATGATGGTTTCGGACATTCAAACCTAAATATCACTTCTTCTTTCAATGCCTGGCAAACAGTTTGTGCGGTCGCTCGGCGTAAAGGTTTACAAGCAGTCCACTTCATGAATCGGTCAAGGAAAACCACCAGATAAACATTTCCTCGGGAGGAACGTGGCAGCGGCCCCACCAAGTCGGTGCTGACAGTCTGCCAGGGCTGTGTATTCCGGGAAGCATGCATTTCTCCAGCAGTCAATTTTTGCGCTGGTTTGAATTGCTGACATGTTACACAACCTCGCACATATAATCCGATTTCTGTAAACATTTGCGGCCGAAAATAATGTCGAGCTATTCGGGCGGCGGTCTTGGCGATTCCCAAATGTCCGGCTGTGGGATTGTCATGATTTTCCTTCATGATCCTTACCCAGAGAGACGTTGGTACACATAGTTTCCACGGGTTGCACACCTCAGCGTCTTTCAACTCTGTGTTGTCCCAGAAGTATCGATAAAGTCGATCACCTTCCACCCTGTACTCAGCGTATTTCTTTGGTTCCGCCTTCATCCTTTCCAACAGACCCTGATACCACTCGCAGGCCACGGTGTCCCATTTCCGGGTTAATCCGGCCATGTTCGCCAATGGTTCCCGGGACAACGCGTCCGCCACCTTGTTCAACACTCCTTTTCGGTATTTTATGTCGAAATCATACTGTTGTAGAAAAATGCTCCATCGTGCCAATTGTCCACTTGGACTTTGTAGGGAGTGCAGCCATTTGAGACTCTGATGATCGGTGACTACAGTAAACTTCGACCCTTCCACATAGGGTCGCATCTTTCCTATTT
>JAIFOV010000241.1:0-34221 GCA_020654155.1 Novius pumilus
CAATTAGATCAGTCCATACAAGAACATACCCATCGTTATAATCTTCGAAGTAGGCATTAAATAACTGTAACCATGGAAATCTCGATCAGTTTCCGTCAACGAACGAAAACTTCAAGACGACCTGAGGATGTTGAGTGCGATCTCGACGAAACGTAGCCACGTATCTTTTCCTTTTCAGCGTACCAACTTACAAGAACGGACGTATACCCGGTTTACCAATGAATCATCACATTATCCCGTCCGTGAAAATATTTATCAAAACGTAAGTAACAATATACCACCATTAAGATATATAACCTTGAATAAATAATCTTACACATAAATTGAATAGAATTTTATCAGAATTTGGAACAAAAGTTGCAAAAAAAATTTAAAACAGATTAAAAACATTTTTTTAAAGTTAAAAGACACAGAATATTGAACCGTTCTAATGTTGTTTATAAATTAAAATGTGAAAATTGCGGTACTCTTTATGTTGGGCAAATTAACGCTGGCCGTACACGATCAGTTGCATCGTTGATTTCGGCCGGAAGACCGGCCGGCCGGAGCGTACATGGGGGTTAAAACCCCGGAAAATTTCGAAATGATCGTCCTTTTCTACCCAGGCCGCATTCAAATCGAATGCCGTCCGGCAAATACATGTCGTTACGCTCATTATGTCAATCAACGATAGCAGATAAGCAACTCGAAACGAAAATTCGATTCTTGGCCGGACGATTTAATGGCCCATAAATATTAATATACAAGTAGGTCCTTGACTTCATTCGGCACTCGATTCCTTTGCTACCCGCTTTCATGAATGGAACAAATGAGAGGATAAATATGAAGACTACAGTTGGGATCTAACGATAGACCGGACGGCGTATCGAAACCGGCAGGCCTACCTGATCGTGTATGGCTAGCGTTAGACTAAATTACATCAGCGTTTTTATTACATAAAAGTAACATCCGAATAAAAAACCAGACGTGTGCATTATCAAAACATTGTTTATCTCAAAATTATTCAATGAACTTTGAAATTGTTAAAATTTTAGATATTGAACCAAATGACAAAAAAAGAACTTTTCTTGAAGTGATCAGAATTTCGCAAGATGATAAATGTAATTCAAGAAAAGACATTGATTATTTGAGTTCAATTTTTTCCTAGCTCATACAATTTGATTCTGAAATTTAACCAATTAAATTTTTTCACAATAACTTTTCGGATTATAAATAAATTAATTTCGTTAGATCTTGAGACAAAACGATTCGATCCTAAAATGTTCATAAAATGTATGGGTCAATTACAATGTCATCAGTAACAGTTGTTTTCAGAAACAATAAAGGAAGAAATATTGTGGGATCAGGGACGGATCTACAATTTTTAGCACGGGGGCGAAGTACTCACGTGCTGCCTCGCCCTCGTCACAGAAAAAAGTCAGGTTCGTTCAGGGCGGTGATTATATATATCTTATAATTGATTCATGACACATAATCACTTCTTCATGAAGCCAGAATTATGATAGTGAAGATAATAAGTGATAATATACTTCTTTCGCGAAAACATTTTGAGATTCGTATTAAAATATCGTCCCAGAATATATGAACCATTGTTCCTGTAAACCATACCATATATCCGCTTTAACAATCGCTATGAGGACGTACCGACGCGAAGCTCTGTTAAATAAAAACATTTGACCAAAGCATGGGAACAACAATTCAAAGGAATATTATTCAACGGAATGAGTACTCAATCATCTTCGATTAGTGAAGTGAAGAAAAAATCGATAATAAAGTTTTTTTCGATTTCAGAGTGAGACTATTAACTATATTTTGGTGCCCAGAGCGAACGCCTCTAATGCCCCCCTCCCCTCATAGATCCTGCTTTGTATGGGATTTCCGCTGATACCGATCACTGGATTCTAAGATTATGATATCCACTTCGACCGAGCAACATGCTATTCTAATTATGTCAAAAAAAAGTGAGAACGAAAAAGTTACCTTTAGCGAAGAAATCCATTTGAATTTGAGCTTATAAACAGTAAAAATGCTTTTGCTTCGGGAACGCGTAACATATTAGTCGAAATGGGTGTCGAACAATAAAATATTTCTTTACAGCAACTTGATCCGTTCAACATGATATTCTTAGCTAGGGGAAAAACTTGATCCTCTGACAGATATCCATAAAAGAATTGGGTGAGTGTTTAGAGGTTGTTAACAAATTTTTTTTGCAAATTTTGCCTAAACTGTGTATAATATCAGAAAAAGTTGAATGAAAAAATTGAAGAATCTATAATTTCCTTCATCACCGCTCTCCACTTACTTTGAAGTTCTTGAAATTGAATTTTTTTGTTCAAAGTACGAAATTCAGAAACTCTGGAATCGTTTCATCGAAACAGGTCGAACGAAATATTTATCTAGCAATTAAAAGGAACTCTTTAAACCTCTTAAAACCTACTTAAAATTGCGGTAACGATTTTGTTGCCTCATATTTTCATTTACTCCGGCTATATAGACTGGACTGTATACATAACCAAGAGGCCATCGGCCCCTCCTGCGCTTATGCACCCCGATTACTCTTAGGGGCCAGCCAAGTGACTTGGCTAGGCCCCCAGATCACTATATGCGCTCCGCTCTATATAAGATCAGCTCTTGGGTCACCGTAGGCGTATCAAATTTTTCTTTAATACCACGAAAATCGTGAGGAAAATTGAGAGAATATACAGTTGTAATGCGGTCGATTTCGATGTGAATGTCTCGGTGTGAAAGAAAGTGATTTTTGTGCTACGGCCGGAGCGTAACGATAGTATAAGATGTTGAAGTGTGCTGATGATGATTTGCATATTTTTTCGTCAATCAAGTATTTATATTTCAGACCGTGAAGTAATTTTTTTTCGTTTATTTTTCATGCTATATTTTTTTATTCATTTCCATTAAAAAGTAATCTTTTTTGCTTATAATTTCAGTTCATTTTCATAGGTAATTAATATATTTTTGAAATCCTTTTTCGTCATTTTGGCTGTGCTAGAAACCATAGCGATGATATACGGTTGTAAAATGTACTGGATGATATGTATTTTTCTTCCTATATCGATTAATTTTTTATTTTTTATAAAAGGAACCGATGAGTTGCAAATTTATTTTTCAATTTTTATGAATCTTTTCGTTGTCATTTTGGCTGGGCTGAAACCACATCGAGGATATGGGGTTGTATGGTATGGTGTGTATATATGATATCTGATGTTTTAAACGAAGAAGCGTTCCGAAATTTCAATTAGTTTTGAAGTACAATTTATATTGAAAGCAAATTCTGTTTCATTTATTTTGTATGCTACCAACTTTATTTTTTTGGGGATTCAATTTTTTTGTAATCGATATTAACACTCCATCAAGAAGGAAATTATTTTCTGCTTTGTTTTTGTTCATGCAATATTGGTTATCATTTTTTATAAAACGAATCGAACAGTTGTTAATTTGTTTTTTGGAGAGTTCATTTATTTTTTTGTCATTTTGGCTGTGCTGAAACCACAGCGATGATATACGGTTGTAAGTTGTATAGATATGTGTCTGTTCTTATTCAAATCGCTGTTATCCTGTGATCATAATTAAAAGTTTAATTGAAATAGCAACCACTCAAAATCGATACATTTCATTTTGCATTTATGATCAAAAGAAATTTACAGAAGAAGAAAAATTAATGAGGTTATGTTACGTTATCATAGACGGAGCAGAAAATCGACTACTCGTTATACAACTAAATGAGGTGCACTTGAAATTTAAAAAATAGCAAGCAAGGAACCAACAATACACATTAAGGTCAGGAACGCTCATTGCTCGTATATAAATAGAAGATATTTTTCAAATATTCTTAACGAAATACTTTATTGGGCTTTTCAATTATATGAATGAAGAATTCACATTTATTCTTTCCTTTCATAACGATAAACTTCTTTGTAACCGAGGATTTAAAACATTGAATACATACAGATGGCTCTAATAATAAAAATAACGTACCATTTATTTTTTTCCATCGGAGATAATTAAAAAATATTACGTCGATGAAAAAAAGTTTCTCACCGTCGCGGTTTCGAACCCGAGATCGATATAACGACGAGACTCCATCCGGACGCGATCGGTAGGCGAATCTTCGGAATTTATAGTTTTTATTCAGTTCGTTCGATAGGTACATAATATTTGCCCTGCAAAGGCCAGACTGTCTCCTTTAATTATTTACAACTGTCAACGCGTCCGTTCGCAACTTTCCGGAGCGCAATCGTATACCTTGGGCACACGAGTGGAATTTTTCGAATTTTCAAAATTTTCTGCCTTTTTTCTCAAAAACGGCTATTCCTACGGCCTAACTAATTAAATTAACTAGGTAATTTTTTTTCGAATATTTTCGTGTAATCGATAATTCGATACGTGACGTAATAAAGGAGATATTACCAGAAGAAACGTTTTTCGAGCAAACGGTTTAGTTCTGGAATTTTTTGCGGAAAATCGGTAGATTCTACGTCCGCGACGCCTGGAGAAGGAAGAAAGCCGTATTAGTTACCTATCAGAAACAGGCATTCCAAATTTTTTAGGAGCTAGCTGAACCCGACAAAAATCGATTCGCGGCACCCTACTTTTTTCTATTTCTCTTACGATAGGTCCTACAGCTTCGGAATTTTCTAGCGAAAGATTGCTCACAATAATTGAGGAACATCTTTAGAAGATCGTCGCGTCGTCCGACGTACCGCCTCCGAGATATAAGCAAAAAACGAAAAATTTCGCGTTTACAAATTTTTTTACTCCAAGAAGGGAGGGAGCTGCAGAATCGGGCGGCAAACAAAAAACAAAGAACTATCTTTGCCCTTTTCGAAAACGTAGCTCGCGTCTTCCCATCGTACGTACGTTTAAAAATTTCGCGAAAATGAGTGATTTTCGGTTTTTCGCGAAAAAATCGTATCAAGTTTCGGGTTCGAGAGCAAGGAAAAATACCCACGATAAAATACCGTTCTTTGCGAACCACCCGAGCCCCCTTCCGACCCCCTAGTCTCCTGACGAACGTCAAAAAAAATTCTTGAAAGAAAAAACGCGCGACCGCTGATAAATCGATAACGGATAATGGATCACGTCCATTTTCGAACTTGTCCAAAACATTATCGAGATCTACCGATCGCTACTAAAATGAAACCCCTATCCCCAAAATTTGGCCCGCTAACCTCTCTACATCGATTCGCGCGACGCACATTTTTTCGCCGGATCGATCTCACGCTACTGTAATATAGCGGTTTGACAACCGCATATAAAATAAAAACATGGGTATAAGTAACTCGATTTCATCAATGAAAAAGTTTCTTTTTTCCAAAAAGAACAAATAAGATAAACTTGAACTTATAATTCAATTTTATTTTCGAAAACCATATTGTGTGTCTGTTTAAATCAATATTCTAACTCGACCATACATGTGGCTCATGAATATTTCTCATCATGATAAACATTTGAAAATTTTGAGGCTGTTCTATGATACACAGGGTTTGAGGAAAGGTTACGTGAATTTGGGAGTAACGGTTCGAAAAAAAACTTTCAACAACATTAAGTGTTTTGATTTTGACTTGAACTAAAGTGAATGGGGTGATTTATTCTGAGTGCTTATCCTCATAAATGATTTTGAGAATCTCTAACCCCCACTCTCATCTTCCTAAAATTAATCTGGATATATATGAGGAAGATGCACTTCCTAAGAAATGGAGTTCCAACTGTTAACTAAATCGCATCAGTTCAAAACAACAAATCCACAAGACCCTCAACAATTCGAGAATTACATACTTACAATCGACGGATCAGTCAACATGTACAGATTCATATATAGACACTATACGGCGAACATTTACTGGTCTTCCATGAATTATGTTCAATAAAATGATAACCACATATATACCTACCTTTGTTTTAATAAAACGTACCTCAAACAAACTGCCACTTTTTCAATAGGAGTTAGGGGCTGTTTAAAAAAAATTGAACACCCCCTCCCCCAATGTAATGCACCGTACGGTCGTTGGAATATGGGTTTCAGGACCGTCAACAGGTCTTGCCGTTAATTTTTCTATTGAAAACGAACCCGAAGTTCTTTTGACAATGGCAACCTTATTCTTACGCGACGGAAAAGGCATGTGGAAAGCTTGTAACGCGTTATTAGATACCGGTTCACAATCGAATTTCATCAATAGAGATTTGGTAAAAAAATTAGGATTATCGTGTATAAATATTAATTTGCCTGTTGTTTGTGTCGGTAATACATCAATGTCAATCAATCATCGATGCTCCACCGATTTGAGATCAGCCGATGGAGGTTGTCGCAGAAGTTTGAGTTTTCTTGTTTCATACAAAATTACGGAAAAATTACCGATAAAATCGTTCAATAGAAACAACTTAAAATTGCCGCCCAATATCCCGCTGACCGATAATAATATCAATTCTCGGAAAACTCGATATTTTGATTAGAGCGGAAGTGTTTTCTGACGCCCTGGGAACCGACAAAATAAGTTTAGGTCATAAGAAGTCTACAAAACCGTGTCGTATATTATATTATGTCGGGTTCGCTATTCATCAGAAACGATAATACAAGGAGACCGTGTGTAACTTCTCCGTTTGCGACGTCAGTAAACAAATACAAAAATTTTGGGAAACCGAACAAGATTTTTCTCCTACACCGCCTTTTTTAACAAAAGAACAAACTTTATCTTACCTGTTCGCACCAACGTGAACGCGTTAGGAAATTCTCTTCATGCAGCTACAAAACGTTTATTGGCCATGGAAAAGAAATTTGAAAGGGATCCAATGTTTAAAGAACAATATACAAATTTTATGCTCGAATATATAACTTTGATTCATATGCAGAAAATAGAACCGGTGGATTTAACATGCGATTCCGACATTAAACATTATTATCTTCCACATCACGGTGTTCTAAATCCTTCATCGACAACTACCGCGTTAAGTGTCGTCTTTGATAGAAGTTGTCTCTCTTCAAACGGTATCCGCTTGGACAATACTATGATTTATGATGGTGGACCCATGTATTCAAAATTATCTTCTCTCCATATTACTTCGATTTCGAAAACATAATTTCATTTTAACCACCGACATAGCAAAAATGTATAGGCAAGTTCGCATAACCAAAAATCAAACGAATTTACAATGTATCGTCTGTAGAGGATATCCCAATGACGAAATTTTACATTATCGTCTCCTGACTATAACCTACGGAACTAGTGCGAAGAGTTAATTGGAAACCCGATCTCTACAGCAAATTGCAATCGAAAACGCAGAACATTATACGGAGTTTACGAATTCAATTCGTAACGATTTCTACATAGATGACCTAATGACCGGTGCCGAAACAATTAAAGAAGCTGGCAAATCTCGTCTGGAAATTACGTAAAAGGGCTTCTAATAAAGCGTCAATAATCAAAAAGGAATCCAGCAATTCGGAACAATACGAAATTTCGAATAACGACGTGAAGAAAACGTTAGGATTAAATTGGGTACCTAGTTTGGATATTTTAACGTATAGGGTTTCAAATATACAATTGCAGTCTGATAATTGTTCTAAACGAATCGTTTTATCATCCATCACATCGATTTTTGATCCACTAGCTATGATTGCTCCTATCGTAATTTCGGTGAAAATTTTAATGCCATAGTTATGGCAGTGCAAGCTGGGATGAGACGATCCTATTCATAGAGATCTACATATCAAATGAAAGCAATTCATAGGTAAATTAAACAAAATAAGGACGTTGAAAATAAATCGATACTTTCTCGTAAGACATCCGAACCACATCGAGTTTCACGTATTTTGTGATGCAAGTCAAAATGCTTATGGGACCTGCGCATATGTCAGATCAATTCATTCGGATGGTCAATGCTACGTGCAGCTTCCCTGCTCAAAATCGCGAGTTGCTCCCCTCAAAACACTGTCAATTTCTCGACTGAAATTATGCGGCGCACAGTTGGCTACTCAAATGTTCGAGAAAATTCTTTGGGCTATAAAACTAAAATTCGTCGAAATCATTTTTTGGACTGAAAGTCTTGGTTGTCATTGGACTCGTGCAACCTTAAAATTTTTGTAGCCAATCGGGTTGCAGAAATTCAAATGAAAACTTGGCGGCACGTACCTACCAGTGATAATCCTGGAGATCTAGTATTCCGTGGAATCTTGCCACATCAACTTGCAGACTCTCAACTTTGGTGGTCAGGTCCTCATTGGTTATCGAATTCAGAAGAATTCTGGCGTCCCATTAGGTCTCAACAATCGACCGATCAAAATTTACCCGAAATTAAATCATTGAAGACCATAATAATCAACGTGGTCACAGCTGCTGAGTCAGATTCGAGTGTTTTTGAAAGGTATTCAAGTTTATATAAATTACAGAGAATCGTGTCGTTATGCTCGATCTTCGTTAGCAACTGTCGTCATAAGGGCAACCAAATATATGGCCCTTTGAATATAAATGAAACGAATATAACTATAAGTCGTCTTTTGAAATTAGGGCAGTTTCAAGCATTCACGGAAGGAATGCGGTTGTTGAAAACCGCGAATAAACTTCCGAGGTCTTCGAAATCCTGTTGTGTCATGGACTGATGTTTGATAAGCCATCATCAACATGGGAAGATGTTGGTCTCAATTTCTTTGGTGGTCAGCTACTACTTTTGAGAGAAATTTAATAGGACCGTGGAGCAATAGCTCCACTTCTGTCTGACTGAGGATGTAAAGCTGTTGTTTTCGTTTTATGGATGCCTAATATATTCATTACTTCTTGGAAGACGTTCGATTCAAAATTTTGTCCTTGGTCCAAAGGAAACTCCATGGGTACTGTTCGCGCATTCCCAACCACCTCGGTAATACACATTAAAAATATTTCAAAAAAAGGGATAGAAAACCATAAAGAGCAAGACGCGCTGAACGCACTTCTTAGCACGCATATCAAGGGCCGAGACATTCATTCGTTTACATACAGACGGATTGAGTGGTTGTGCGAGACAACTGGATGTGAGCCAAGTGCAACGTCGCCGTTGCCGAATCGTAAGTACTGAACACAATCATTGCACCGAGTGCAATTGCAATGTCGCCATTGCCGAATTCATAATCATACACACACAACAAAGCGCTAAAATCAATCATTGCACCGAGTGCAATTGCAATGTCGCCATTGCCGAATTCATAATCATACACACACAACAAAGCGCTACAATCAATCATTGCACCGAGTGCAATTGCAATATCGCCATTGCCGAATTCATAATCATACACACACAACAAAGCGATACAATCAATCATTGCACCGAGTGCAATTGCAATGTCGCCATTGCCGAATTCATAATCATACACATACAACAAAGCGCTACAATCAATCATTGCACCGAGTGCAATCGCAATGTCGCCATTGCCGAATTCATCATCATACATACACAACAAAGCGCTACAATCAATCATTGCACCGAGTGCAATTGCAACGTCGCCGTTGCCGAATTCACAATCATAAGCACATAACAAAGCGCTGCAATCAATTATTAGCACCAAGCGCAATTGCAACGTCGCCGTTGCCGAATTCATAGTCATACTCATACACACATAACTAAGCGCAGCAATCAAGGTACAATTGCAACGTCGCCGATGTCGAATTGTATAGGTAAATCACATGGTCAAATAATAGATTCAAACGAAATGATGTCAATCTGATTTACTTTGTAATCATATAGGCGCTAAGTAGTTCAACTTATCGAATCAATTCATTATCAATGTAAGCAAATAAACTGCGTTTTTTAGTTCGACTTTACCCAGCAATCGTGTGTTTTATTTAATTACCATTTCCTGTACAAATTATTTATATTTATTTCTAATGACGAAAATTCTCTCCATAGGCGAGTTTTCGACGAAACAAGTACTCTAAATCTGGAGACGAATTGATCTACTGAGGTTTTCGCTACCGTCTTCGTATCCTGACTACGTGAAGCATAGGCTTCCGACCACTTGCTGAAGTAGTCCATAGCAACTAAAATGTAATTGTTTCCGTTGTCAGTTTTAGGAAACGGCCCAGCTATAACAATAGCAATCCTTTCGAAGGGAACCACTACATTATATTGTTTTATTTGTCCATGCGTCTTTTTAGGAGGTCCCTTCGTAGCACCACATATACTGGACTGTCGACACGATGCTTCTACGTCCTCCCGGCAGTACAACGAGTAAAATCATTCCCTTATCCTTGCTATAGTCTTATGTACTCCAAAATGAGCTCCTGAAGTTCCTCCGTGCAACTCATTTAATAACTCATTGACTCTCTTTTTGGGTACGATAAGGAGAGTTCTAACATCTTTTCCATCAGGACTTTCCCATCTTCTCTTGAGTAGCCAATTTTCTACCACGATGGAGTCCCACTGAGCCCATAATGCCTTGATTAGTGATTCCTTGTCAGAGACTTGTTCTTCACATCGAGCAATCCATGATACTGTTTCGTATGTGGCGACTTGTTCTCCTTCCTTGATTGTTGATATTGTTTCCACCAATATTACCCACTCTGATCGGTATTCGTTCACTTGTTAGGGATATTGTCCGAGCCGCTAAAATTTTGGCTGTACTGCAGTGTACCTACCGGCTGCTGAATTTCGACATAAAAATGTTTACGGCAGTTAGAATAATATTAGAGGAACACATATGTGAAATTCTTCATTTTTCATCATTTTTGGGTTAGCTTCGATTAATACAACGCGCCGTCTAAGATGATTTTCAGGTGTTACATAAATTATTTTTTCGGAGCATAGAGATATTTTGTAGCTGGAGATTGTCCTTAGGTTTACTGCATCCGCACAAACTCTTCATTCCCAATTTTCAAAATGCTTATGCACGGGTCCTCCGGTTCGATTTTATTGGGTGATAAATATGAATGGCAGTCGGCCAGGCGTCAGGTCCTGAAGCAGTCGGCTTAAATCCACAATCGGTGGCAGAACGCTGATGGAAATAACGTAACCCTGCAGCCACACGAACGCAGTTGACTGCAGGAAATGTTGCAGGGACTCATCAAAACCGTCATGTGGCTGGGTTATGTTATCTGGTCGGTCTCACGGCCGCAGTCAAAGGGTAATAAATGAGATAAGCTCCTTGACTGCTTGTCTGGTCGACAGTACTGATCGAGCGCTTTGCACGGAAAGACGATATGCCATTTAAGCATAGCGCCACAGCTGCGGCAACTTTTATATCCATCCAACTGAATATTCAACGTCGTACTGGCGGTCGCTGATAACGACAAAATTCGAGCAGTGTGTGGCCGGTCGCGGCAGTGCAGGTGCAGTAACAGCAGCAGTAGCAGGGGACTGTGTGTGGCTACAGCATAGGCCCGTCGCATACTGAACCGCCGAATCGCGCGATTCGTGCCGAAAAGGTTTACAGAAGTATTTGGGAGTCGTTACATGACATAAAACCTATAAAACTTGACAGGATTTATTAGGGTAAAATAGTGACGCTCAGGTCAGAAATCCGAATGGGTACCGTATGCAGTCAGTTTTTAAAAGTAGTCCAAGATGGAATCATCTTCATGTATGTGTTTTGAAACTGAACCGCAAGCAGAGATTTTCAAAAGAAAAATTTCATTAATAATCACTTCCATATACCTATCTATTCCATATATCTATATGTATTTGATTTTCAATAGACAAAACAAATTCAAAACTCGATAATGCCTACGAATTCAATGTATGGATATGCAACGGACTCATAATTACAAATTTTTAAAATAAGAACGATCGTAAGTGCAAAATTCTGAAATAATCTCTCGCTCCGATAACAGTTCTTTATTGGAATCCCATACCTCTACGGCAGTTGGGCTCGCGCTCACCCTCGTCTTTCAACAAGGCAATTAAATTTTACGACCAAAATCGCGCTTGGAACGAATTGAGCATCGAGCTTGTCGCAAGCGGGTGGAATATCCTTTGTCGGTGTCGCAACATAGCCACCGTTTCCTTTGACTTTCCTTTCGGCACGAATCGCGCGATTCGGCGGTTCAGTATGCGACGGGCCTAAAGCCCCGTCCAAACCGAAAAATATTCGAGAACAACACTGTTATGGAACGTAATAAATCACCGATCGGGGTAAGGGGAAAAGCATTTCGCGGCAACATATCAAAGAAATCCCGTGTATGCATCGAGTAGCTCTCGACTCGTAACCCTGAAACATGTGTGTTAGGGTATCCACAAAGATCATTTTAGGCCGAGGTGTGAACAAAATAAATCGGTTTTTGCCTTTTACTTTGTTTTCCATCTCGAATGGAAAACACGGTCGTGTTGCAAGCAATAAATCGTCAACCGAACCCTAGAGGAGGTAGACGACTCACGACACGGAAAAGGCCTTTTTTAATTATTAAATAGTTCGGAGATTTTATAATTTCAGCGGACGGTTTTATTCAACATATGTCATGTTTCGCCGATCTAAAATGATAACAACAAAACAATTAAATGAAAATCTTCATATATACTTTTTGTATATACAGGTATCATGAAGCGTATTCTCCAAATATTTCCCTTAAAAATTTTGATAATTTACACACTAAAAATCCTAACATTTTTGTCTTCTTGGATTCATTTTAAAAAGACTATCAGATGGATTGAAAATATTCAATATAGCATCTTTTTATCAACAATTTTAAAGTTCTAATAACGAAACACAAATATTTCATTTAGATTTTTTCCACATTTCGCGATTATTTAGTTTTTTTGGCAAAATTATCTAAACATATTTCTTTATGTTGGGGTTTGATTATTTCAATATTTATCAGTATGAACAAATGCATCATGATGATGTATTGAAAAATTCTCCTTGGGAACGTATTCGTTCGAGGAAAGGAACTTTATTCAAGGAGAAAATCCAAAAAATTTAGAAAATGTACTCTTTGTTCAAAGATGAATTCGCATTGTTTTCATCTGTTTCTATTGTTCTTCAAATACTACATTATGAAAAGAAAGCAATCATTCCCTCCCATAATTCGCTAATTCTATCTGTTTTTTTTTTTGATATTGTAATTGGAATAAATTGTAAGATCATTTGCCTCTATACCTAGGTACTCAGGTGCATAGCGCGAATCAGAATGAAAAGGGAATTCCCTTTCACTATTCCCATAGATTGAACCTTTCTCAAGCGAACATCGTAGAAGTGTCAAAAATCGAACATCTGGTGGCAGAGAACTTACGAGATCGACTATTTTTTTGACGAAGTTCGTTTGTAACCATAAAATTGATTATTTGTTGACAGAGAAGGGCGAGGTCGATCGGGATTCCTACTATACTATACTATACTATACTTGAATGAATATGTTATCGTGTTGCAGCGGTTCTTGTTTTATTGGGTTTCGAAAACCCGTGTTGCAGTTAAGGCGCGTCCAAACCAAAAAACATCGTAACAGTAACAGTTTTGATGGCTAACTGCAACACGGGTTTTCGAAAACCAATAAAACAAGAAACGCTGCAACACGATAACATATTCATTCAAGTATAGTATAGTATAGTATAGTAGGAATTCATTGACTATCCCGATCGACCGCGCCCTTCTCTGTCAACAAATAATCAATTTTATCGTTACAAAGGACCTTCGTCGAAAAAATAGTCGATCTTCGTAAGTTCTCTGCCACCAGATGTTCGATTTTTGACACATCTACGATGTTCGCTTGAGAAAGGTTCAATCTATGGGAATATTGAAAGGGAATTCCCTTTTCATTCTGACTCGCGCTATGCACCTGAGTACCTAGGTATAGAGGCAAATGACCTTACAATTTATTCTAATTACAATATCAAAAAAAAAAACAGATAGAATTAACGAATTATAGGATGGAATGATTGCTTTCTTTTCATAATGTAGTATTTAAAGAACAATAGAAACAGATGAAAACATCTTTGAACAAAGGGTAAATTTTCTAAATTTTTTGGATTTTCTCCTTGAATAAAGTTCCTATCGTCGAACGAATACGTTCCCAAGGGCAATTTTTCAATACCTCATCATGATACATTTGTTCATACTGATAAATATTGAAATAATCAAACCCCAATATAAAGAAGTATGTTTAGATAATTTTTCCAAAAAAACTAAATAATCGCGAAATGTGGAAAAAATCTAAATGAGATATTTGTGTTTCATTATTAGAACTTTAAAATTGTTGATACAAAGATGCTATATTGAATATTTTCAATCCATCTGACAAAAATGTTAGAATTTTTAGTGTGTAAATTATCAAAATTTTTAAGGGAAATATTTGGAGAATACGCTTCATGATTACCTGTATATACAAAAAGTATATATGAAAAGATTTTTATTAAATTGTTTTTTTGTTATCATTTCAGATCGGCGAAACATGACATATGTTGAATAGAACCGTCCGCTGAAATGATAAAATCTCCGAACTATTTAATAATTAGAAAAGGCCTTTTGGGTGTCGTGAGTCGTCTACCTCCGCTAGGGTTCGGTTGACGCTTTATTGCTTGCAACACGACCGTGTTTTCCATTCGAGATGGAAAACAGAGTAACAGGTAAAAACCGATTTATTTTGTTCACACGTCGCCCTAAAATGATCTTTAACCCCAACACACATGTTGCAGGGTTACGAGTCGAGAGCTACTCGGTGCATACACGGGATTTCTTTGATACGTTGCCGCGAAATGCTTTTCCCCTTACCCCGATCGTTGATTTATTACGTTTCATAACAGTGTTGCTCTCGAATGTTTTTCGGTTTGGACGGGGCTTTAGCCATTAAAACTGTTACTGTTACGATGTTTTTTGGTTTGGACGCGCCTTAACACTCTGTAGACGGCGGTGTTCACCATTATTTCTTCATTTTCAATTTCGGCACCAGGTTATTAGGTACCCACTCTAATCATTTACAGTTCAATTAATCTAACTTCAAATCGTTCTAACAAAATAGCTTGTTTGTCCGACTTGAAACTTTCTCTCTAACGAACTAACTAACTTTCGTAGCCACGCAACTGCCGCAGAACATTTCCAAAGTGTCATGGCCTATACGTATATTGTAACCCCCCTTTACCCACTCGGCAAATTCCGTTGAAAATCAAAAGGGGCGACTAGCTTAGTTCTAACGAGGGGGAAAAGGTCCCTTTATCTAAATGAAGCGCCAAAACGGTCCGAGTGACAAAAAAACCAGGGTAGTTTTAATCCGTTTTATTGACCCTTTCTCAGGTTTCCCTTACAACTCAACTCACTGACAACCAATAACGTTGAAGATAACAATGAAAAAAAAAGAAATAATAAGCAATAAATTGAAACCGATTTTAAAAAGTCCAAACAATTATTTTTCCGAAACCGCGTCGAATTATCTCGAACGAAAACAATATTAATCGAACCGACTTATCTTTGGTACAGATGCGTTGTTACGCCACGCGCTGCGAAGAAATGGCCGCTCGGATCGTCGAAACCGAAATTATGCTCGCCAAATTATTCTCTTCCAAAATATCGACACTTGGAATGGATCGGGAAGTCGATAGAATCGATCAAGCAATCCGCCACAATCTCGATCCGGATATCTTCCAGCAGTCGATCAATCAATCTGCTCACACATCGTTCCGAAAATTATCCATCAGAAGATCACGAAATTCTAGATCTGACTCGAAAATTCAGTACACTTCAGACCCAACACAGTTTGATCGGGAACCCTGATAAGATAATCAATGGGCCTTTCCCATGCGGTGGGGATTTGAAATTTGACGGTTGTACACAAAAATAGATTTTTTTCAACGCACAAAAATGTCCTAATCATTAATATTGGTGATATAGATATTGAGAAATCTTAATTTAAAGTTTTAAAATCGAATTTTTTCATTGGTAAGTTGCATGTCACGTCATCATGAAAGTATCCAATCAAATTTGACTGAAGCTGGCAACATTGCTTAAGACTCAATGTAACTTAGGTTTTAAGGTTATCTACGCATAGAACTTTAAAACTTCTAAGTATCTATGTCATTGTTCTAAGCAACGGAATAGTAGATGGTTTGAATCTCATTCCCATGTTGCCGGTTATACATAAAATTTAAAATTCAGATTTCCGCCTTTCAAATCGATTTTATTTATTTTATAAAAAACCAAGAGGATTTAGAAAAAAATTTTTTGGGAATCTGTTAATTTTCACTTACTTCATTTAATTATGTAATAAAAAAAAATCATGGGAAAGGCCCATTAGGTTGGTTCATAGAATCCTCCTTACTCCCGAGGAATGATTTTCGTCATCAATCGAAAGCCACGAGGTAGGAGCAAAATAAGAATTCAACATCGAACTAATACAAAACCTCCGAAAATAAGACAATGATTTGAATCGTAATAATAGTTATTACTTATTTATTACAGTTTACCCAATTCGCGAAACGTTTGATTCGGAGGCGGCAGGAGAAATGGTTCCCGCTCCGGAAAACGTACCGACCGTCAATCAATGTGCACCGAATGAATTGTTACCGATTTCAATCCAACTCGGCGATTTAATTAAAACATTTCTAAAGTTTCTCATACCATACGCGTCCTGCTCATGGAGCAACTCGAAGGTACTACTTTAAATGATCAACAGGCTCCAGACTGTTACAACATATATATCTAATATCGAGAAAACTAGTGACCGACGTCTGTCTTTCAATACAATAATCTACAGATAAAATACGCAAATAATATACGAAATACATAAAAAACTACTAGCGTGGCCTAGCACCGCAACATTGACAATGCGCATAACACCGCGACATTTAGCTACTTGTTCCCTGATTTTGCGTCTGTGATTTATCACAAATGCCAACAATGCCCGTATCTTTTTCATACTGAAAGCCATACTCTCACAAAATATTCATACCCAGTATGAAATCGTCTGTGATATCCGCTACCAACACTGTGTGATCGATGTTTAACGAACCTCCTATCTCTAGATTAAAACGAGCTTTTCCCTTAATTTCACTTTGTTCACTTGTCGCTGTTCTGAGAATGAGACGTTCCACTGGTTAAATGGAACTTTTGGAAATGATATTGCTGTTTCAGATGGATACTTCGGCTCCTGTATCAACAATTAGCCTTATCGCCTTCCCAGATATAGCTACTTGAATTGATAGGCTTCCTCCCATGCTTCTTGTGGAAATAATCCTAGGGGCTTTAATTGTTCCAGCCGATGTACGCCCCTTCAGATCGACTGTCTGTAGTTTTCCTGGTCCCTTTTGAAGGCTGGTGAGGTAGATCTCCCTCTTCTATCTCTTTCACTTTGTGACCTACTCCTTCCAGAATGGCACTGCCTTTTGGTATGGACGTAACGCCCATACGAGAAAAATTCCCCTCTGAATGGTTTCCTGTTGTTTTCCGTGTTTCTTTCCATATATCCAACAAAATTTTCGATCAATTTCTGTATTCTTTTCAGTTTCATTCTTTTCCATGGTCACGCGTCTTATTCTTGGAGCATTATGGCTTCCATATGAGGTGGATTTAGAGACTTCAAACTCCAGAGCTCTTATCAAAGTATCGTTTCCTGTTTTTGACTCAGTTAGTTGTATATGATGCTGAAGATCTTTGTTCTTAACATCATCTATGAAAGTCTGAATACAGAATTGTTCCAAGAATTGCTCTAGAGTCAATGGATAAGCGAGGTACACCAATTTTTCCATCTCCGTTAAGAATTCTTGAAGAGACTCTTCAGACTTTTGGAGTTTTAGTTAGTTTTAGTTAGTTAGTTTAGTTGTGCCTGCACTCGTTCCTTGTGGCGTTTCGATATCTCAGTTCCAGAGTCTGAGTTAACTTTTCATAATTCGATTGTCCACTCGGAGACAACGTCTGTAAAAGTTCGGCCGCTTTCGCCCGCAACGACATGAATAATGACACCGCTTTCTCGTTGCTTGACCACTGGTTGGCGTTTTCAGCGGCTTCAAACTGCTTTTTATAAACGGTCCACGACGATTCTCCACCAAAAACTGGTGGTTTCACTTGAGGCGCTGATTGTGGGGTAGTTCTAGATGTTGCGGCACTTTGAATTGTTTCCTTGATTTTTTCATCCATTTCATTCTTTAATTGGTCTTGGTCATAAGTTGCCTTTTGGAAGGTTTTCCTCATTTTTGTGTTTTGGTCCTCAATCAGTGCACGAAATATCTGCTCTTGCGCTTCATTTAGTTTGATCATTTCCTCTCGAATTGCATTCATTTCGTTTTTCATTTCCTATTGTCCTGTTTTTATTTCCACCAATATCGTCATTAAAGTTTTCATTTGTTCTCCCATGTTCTTGTTTCCATATGATCCACTAGATTTATATCCCACTTCTGACACATATTGTGATGAATTTCCCGAGGGTTAGTAAAAACTTCGCTTCACACCATAACACTTTATTCAACTACAGGTTTCTACTTTACAAATAACAACCCGCTTTCACTTTTAACCCATAGATGTCGCACTTGCACTGTGGCTAACTATGAACTACTGTAGACTGCTGTAGTTGCGCGCTCACTGCCGTATTGTGGGGATCTTGGCTACCGCACGGCGGATGGCGTGAGCGAGTAACGCTGTATAGGAACTATGCATCCGTGATACAATGGGAAAACATAGTCCACTATGTTTTGATAAATATTTTCACGGACGGGATAATGTGATGATTCATTGGTAAACCGGGTATACGTCCGTTCTTGTAAGTTGGTACGCTGAAAAGGAAAAGATACGTGGCTACGTTTCGTCGAGATCGCACTCAACATCCTCAGGTCGTCTTGAAGTTTTCGTTCGTTGACGGAAGCTGATCGAGATTTCCATGGTTACAGTTATTTAATGCCTACTTCGAAGATTGTAACGATGGGTATGTTCTTGTATGGACTGATCTAATTGCTGTGTCGAAATGATTTCTGTACTTTGTTGCATGTGTATGTCTTGGGGGGCTAACCAAACTTTTAACAGCCAAGTCACACTTCCATACATTAAGGGTACCACAGATAGAATTGGACGAATTCTTAGAAGCAAGAATATAAAAACAACATATAGACCTTTCCAAACAATCGCTCAAGTTCTAGGCAATCCTAAAGATAAGATTAAATTAGAGAACCGCGGTATCTATAAGGTCCAGTGTGGAAACTGTCAAAAAGCGTACGTTGGACAAACAAACCGGCGCGTATCTGCCAGACTCAATGAACACAAGTTATCTATCAGAAACAAACAATTATCGTCAGCTCTTTTTCAGCATGAGCATTTGACAGGCCATAAAATAAATTTTGATACTTGCACTCATGTAGCAACTGCCGAATATTACAAGACAAGACTTATAAGGGAGGCGATTGAGATTGAGAAACAGGGAGAATTGAACAAAAGAGATGATGCCCATTATCTGTCTGCTACATGGAAGCCGATAATAAAAAAACGCACAACCACGCAAAACCAACCAAGTGACGCGAATGCCCCCCAAGACATACACATGCAACAAAGTACAGAAATCATTTCGACACAGCAATTAGATCAGTCCATACAAGAACATACCCATCGTTACAATCTTCGAAGTAGGCATTAAATAACTGTAACCATGGAAATCTCGATCAGTTTCCGTCAACGAACGAAAACTTCAAGACGACCTGAGGATGTTGAGTGCGATCTCGACGAAACGTAGCCACGTATCTTTTCCTTTTCAGCGTACCAACTTACAAGAACGGACGTATACCCGGTTTATCAATGAATAGTCCACTATCTATGTTTCATCCTGGGCACACGTACTAGGACTCATCAGTATGGCTGATGTACGTGTGCCCTGCCATATACGCTGGGGGTGAGAGCCCCCGGGGTGGACTGGAGCAGGAGACCTTATAAGCCACAACGGAACGGCGCATAACGAGAGCGGTACTCGCACCAAGGTCCCCACACCACTCCCTCCCAAGTGATGGACGTCGGATGGAAGGATGGGACGACACGATATGTGTGAATCCCCAGTGATCAGCGGCACAGATGGTTAATATTCACCTGCGCGGGGATGTGCCACGGTGCCGTTGGGCCGAGGTGAACTGCACCTTGATGAAGCTTGGGGAACCGAATGCTGTGACCGTTAGGGGATAACGTCGAGGTCACCAATTGTAGGAACTATGCATCCGCGATACAATCGGAAAACATAGTCCACTATCTACGTTTCGTCCCGGGCACACGTACTAGATCTCATCAGTTTGGCTCATGTACGTGTGCCCTGCCATATACGCTGGGGGAGAGAGCCCCCGGGATGGACTGGAGCAGGAGACCTTATAGGCCACGACGGAACAGCGCATAACGAGAGCGTTAGAGCTCTTTCACGTTACACGTTGATAATGAAATCAACGAGATGTCAAATCTGCCGGGCAACTATTCACACATTAGACGGTGGATTTGCCAGACGTAGTTGAACAGTTGTATCGAGTCCGTATCTATTTCTCGACCCATTTTAAAGTACCTATCTCACGTATCTCCACAAAATAACTGGACTGTTGTAAAATTTCGCATAAACTTCCGTACCGTGCAGAACGATACGTGCATGTCTGAATGCTCCTATTAGCTGTCCTATGTTTTTAAAAAAGCATACTTTGTTTACGCCATTCCATTAACGTGTGCACGGTGGTGCAAATGGTAACGGAACAATTTTTCAACGTGCATCGAGAAGTGTGAACGATTCAATATGAATCACGTGTTTCTAAAATATCCGTTTAATTCATCGACCGCTGATTTCATCGTCCCGTCGAAAAAACGTGTAATGTAAAGAGCTCTTACTCGCTCGCGCCATCCGCCGTGAGGTGGCCAGCTGTCGTTATGAGTCAGTCCGTCGTAGCTCATAAGGTCCCGTGCTCCCATCCATCCCGGAGCTCTCATCATCAGCCATACTGATGATGATCATACGTGTGCCCGGGATGAAACGCTGATAGCGAACTATGTTTTCCGATAACTGATCGGATGCACTCCTATAACTGGTGACCGCGACATGATCCCCGATCGATCACAACATGCGGTGACGATTCCACCGGTCCTATAGAATGAAACGCACGTCGTTTCCATCGTGTAAAACGCAAATCGTAGCCAAGTGGTCAATTCCACAGTCGCTGTAGAAAGGTTAGCACTAACGACCGTCGCTAAAATATCGACAGAGACAACGTTGTAGAAATAGAAACGATCCAATATGGCAGCCGCCGAACAATCAGCTGATCGTATTTTTGCATTTTGTTTTTGCACCATTTACATTTCAATTGATATATGTGTAAATGAAACTTAGTTCTCTCTGGGGCTACCCAAAGTGAAGAAAATTTGCAAAAATGTCCCGTAGGAGTTATTTTAACCATAATTTCGAAATAATACTTTGACGACTTTGTGTTGTGAATGACATATATAATGGAAATAAAGCAGAGGGATTACGAATATTGTGTCACATACATCATCATATGGATTGGACTGTGTATTGGGGTCAGTTTAGTATGAGTCTTCTGAATTTTGGCTTAACCGGTTTATGGTAGAACACTATTAGAGGAATACACATGTGAAATTCTAAGCGTCGAGAGTGAATATTTTCCGAGATATTAATATTTAAAATTTTGCATTAAAACGTACACAAAACGGACGGAAACCATAACAACGCATGCCTATATTTGCTCATATTTGGGTGAATAGAAGACGGAAACTGTAATACTACACCGCAAGATCCGCTAGATAGAGCTCACGAAAGAGCTTCTATAGGGCAGTGGCGGCTGGTGTGGTGTTCAGTCAGTGAGACTAATCGCCAATGTAAACGTTTCCAAGTCACCCAAGATGTAGTTTACTCGACTCGTTGACCGTTAGGGTTGTCATCGTCATTACATTACTTTTACGATTATTGCGAACCAAGATTAGCGGCAACAGTAGAATTAGGCCCCATCTATAAATCCAGCCGCTTCTCTACCCTGGTACTAGCACCCAACAGGATTATTTAACTATAAGCCTTGTTTGCCAAACTGTTTTAGCTGGAGTGAAAATAGGTTTTATTGTAAACAATTGAAATGGTGAATAAAAACTTTTCCAATTACCTTGGATTGTATGACAATATTTTTGATATTTGGCAGCTAAGAGAATAAATCGCAAATATGCATAAAGTGTATTTCTTGACTGTGCATATATTTCTTGACTGTGCATATATTTCTAACAAAATATAAACAAAAAGTGCTGGAAGAATAATATTAATTCATTTTATTATGTCCATTTATTTTCTATGTTATAATTAAATAATAATTGAAAGATCGATATTTTGCTTAAACTCCCTCTTCTACTTTCAGCACCCCTTGGTCGAGCCGCCACTGGTGTAGTGAATCGCCTCACAGGTTGTCTATTGTAGATATCTATTCTACTTTAAACTTTAAATATTCACCCTCGATACTTAAACTTTCACATATGTATTCCTCTAATAGAGTTCTAACTGCCATAAACCAATTGAGCGGAATTTTAGGACTCGTAGTAAAGAACATCCCAATTTCTCGGGTCTCGAGAATTCTAGAGGCTAATTTTTCGAGGTTTCTCGGGTTGTCGAGAAATTTAAATTTACGTACGTTTTCTGATATCATTTGGTTACAATAACGTCAACAAATTCAATGGTTTTGCTCTCAAATAAAAGTATCAAATTATTTTAAAACTGTTATTGATTGTATTCAAAAACATTAATCTTATGAATAAACTAATTGAATTTAAAAAAAAATACAGAAAAAATATCATTTAGACTCACAATTATAATGACAGCACCATTTTCAGCTGGTTATTCAGAACTTATAAACAAAAGTAGCTGAACAAAATTAACATGAAAGGAAACGTTAAGATCTTGAATTCAGGTAGAAAATAAATGTAAATACCTTTAAAAACTAAAGCATTTATTGCTTTATCAGACAGCCAGTTTCTTATTTTATTAACTATATTTCCTGAAATTGAAAACACTCTTTCATTTTCAGTTGACGTAAGCTTAACTGAAAGCAATGTTTTGTACATCCATTCTAATTTGATGGTCTCTTCCCAGTGTGTTCAAAAAATAAGAACTCTTCCTTCACTATACTTTTTGACAGTGCCCCTACACTTGTCTCCTGATTTGTTGAAATGCCTTTAATTGCCTTACTTGCCTTCTTTCGAAGCTTTCGGGTTCAGGTTCTGATGGGCTTACTTCTTCTACTACTCCCGACTCATTTTCGGTCAAAGTTGTGATGGCAGGGTATGAACGATTATATTCGCTTTCAGCATATACGATCTAAAATGTCTTATTTGTTATCAAAGAAGTAGTTACTTTTATTGTGCATGAAATTGTCAGGGCTGTTTTAGTATTTTAGCAGCGATGTTAGAGACGTATTACGGCGTTCTAATATTTTCAACTTAAGTGAATCTACTAATTTTAGGGCCAAAGAATCTGTTTAGACACTGTTCCTTTGTCGGAAGGCCTTCCCTAATAAAACATTGTGAATATAGATAATAGGATAGTTTCTTAGAATAGATAGGGGATTAGATAATTAGATAATAATAATAATGATAGTTTTAGGAAATACATTAAGTTTTATTGTACACGATAAAACCCACTTCCCCCAACCGCCAGTTTAAAAGCGATAGCCCAGGTAGCTTCAGTAGTATCACATCAACGTTCAAAAGGAGAACATGTAACAGTTTTTAATTCAGTGAATATCGTTTGTTTCTCATATCAAAATATTTCATTATTTCTATCGGTTTGTGAGTTCCGCACAAAATTCACTGGTCCTTCGAGCGTATATCCGTTCCCGAAGAAGTTTTTTAAGTTATCATCAACACAAGTAGTTGTCTTAAGGGGGTTCTAGATCAAAGATGGCCGCCGCGCCATTTTGGATGTCGGGTAATCGGACGTCATGTGACCTCGAATCCGTGACCTTGTGTGTGTGTGTGTGTGTCATTGACCCCATTCGGTATGTCGTCGTTCTGAAATGTCTGTGACCTGTAAGGATGTATTGAAAAAGTGTGACGTCACTCAGTGTATTTAACCGCCATAGTACTAGAAGAAGATGATATGTGTGTGTGTGTGTGTGTGTGTGTGTGTGTGTGTGTGTGTGTGTGTGTGTGTGTGTGTGTGTGTGTGTGTGTGTGTGTGTGTGTGTGTGTGTGTGTGTGTGTGTGTGTGTGTGTGTGTGTGTGTGTGTGTGTGTGTGTGTGATGTCACGTAAATTTTGACATGTCTGTGACCTGTAATCATAGATTCTGCGTAATCATAGAAGAGGATGTATCGTGAAAGTGTGACGTCACTCAGTGTATGTAAGCCTGAAACGTTTCCAACCTTTCTTGCCGGCTATCCAGGAGCTGGTACCCGAACAAACCCGCAGAGACACAGCCACTCCTACGAGTTCGACCAAGTCCATCCACCAAATCTAGTGATGCAAGAAGATGGACGCCCCCAGGTCCTAATTGAAAGCAATGTGATCGTCAAAACTAACCTTACCCTACGTTGTGAGCTTTCAATTTTAGGATACGCAATTCAGGAGTTTCTATTTGGGAAAATCAGGTCAAGCAAAAATGCACCTGAAACAGACAAATTTAACACATTGCCGCTCTGAAATGAAAGTGGTTAGAAGCCAACGCTTTTAGGAAAATGATACTTCAAAATTTGTCAAGAGCTCGTTTATTCGAAGGAAAAGCTCAGTTATACATTTGTTCGCGACCTGAAAACCCCTTTCCGGTGACGAGAAAATCCCTGTTTGAGTGTAGTGTTACGATGGTTCCGGAAAAGCTGACTCTGCCATAAACAATGATTGTGGCCTCCAATGCCATTTGTTGAACGAAAAGCTTCGCATCAGCATTTTATTGTTTTAGTTAGGTGGGCCGATGGCGAGAACAAGCGGAGAAAATATTTGGAGCTTTGTGTTCGGAGGCCAAAAAGGCATGGTTGGCTCAACGCTTGTCTCGTGATGATGAAGAAGAATTTTAAATGCTGATGCGAGCACGTGTTTTTCATATTTTGAAGAAAATCATTGGTTCGCAGCGAGGCTCTAATTTTGCAGGAACGTACAAAGTGAAGTTGTAACGTGTGTAAATGAGGTGACGCGATGTCCGCGTGGTGTGATGAGAAAATCCCTGTTTGATTGTAGTATTACGATGGTTCCGGAAAAACTGACTCTACCAGAAACAATGATTGGGGCTTCCAATGCCGTTTGTTGAACGAAAGGCTTCGCATCAGCATTTCAGTTTTATTGTTTTAGTTAGGTTGGCCGATGGCGAGAAGAAGCGGAGAAAATATCTGGAGCTTTGTGTTCGGAGGCCAAAAAGGCATGGTTGGCTCAACGCTTGTCTCGTGATGATGAAGAAGAGTTTTAAATGTTGATGCGAGCACGTATTTTTTTTTATATTCTGAAGAAAATCATTGGTTCGCAGTGAGGCTCTAATTTTGCAGGAACGTACAAAGTGTTGTTGTAGTGTGTAAATGAGGTGACGCTATGTCCGCGTGGTATGATGCGATTTCCGATTGAAATGTGAAAATACGTACTTCTATAGACAGCAAAAACCCTTCGGGTAACAATAAAATACAAAACTCCTACCTTACAAAGAGGATTCCTTGAATATAAATGGATGACTTGAAATGGATTTACAAAACACACTTTTTTACTTCAAGACGCTTTTCTTGATGACCGTTCCGTTCAACGGTTGAAGAATCAAGTGCCGATCCAAGTTGCTGCTCACTCGGTCAGGCGCCGTGTTCCGACGCGCTTCTCCGGATCGCGTCGGCGCGACACCTACCGGTGTGTGTGTGTGTGTGTGTGTGTGTGTGTGTGTGTGTGTGTGTGTGTGTGTGTGTGTGTGTGTGTGTGTGTTTAGTTGAATAATGTCATTAGACATTACGATTTTCTTAGAAGTAGAGATAATATATTGAAAAAGTTGCATTTAGAGCTCGAAGCACGAGATAGTAAGTTTACAGCATTACATTTTGAAGTAGAAAAAGCAAATAATAATATTGTCAGTTGGAGTGCTACATCGGCAACAATAAACGCTGATTTCCAAACAAAATATGATAAGCTTGTTAATGTAACCATGCAGAAACTTTCTGAAAAATCTCAAACGAAATATGGTGCTCTCGAAAAAATAACTTCCGATTTGCAAAAGGCTTTGAACGACATGAATCTTAAACTATTCATTCTATCATCAAAATTAGGTGCTGTCGATAGTGATTTGGGGAAACTAATGGATAAACTCTACAATGAGATGAACTGGTCCGTGAAAGTCAAAAAAAATGATACAAATATTGTGTGCGTGCGTGTGTCATTGGATAGAAAAAAAATCCCCTCCATCTAATATAAAGTTCCACATTGAAATGATTTATATATTAAATATATTTATAAAAATCTTCCAGTTTATTTCGAACCTTCAAAGCGGTTATTCTATAGAAATTGATGATTACAAATTCAACATCAAAGAGTGAAAATATATAACTTCCCAGGAGTTTGATTTAATAACGATTACGCAATTGAAATGAGTGAGAGTAGATTTCTTGAAAAATTTGCAGATCTAATGATGAATCGTACTAGTATATTGGATTGGTCTAAAGCAGATATTCGGCGGTTACCAATAACCTATTTCAAAAATAATATTCATGGATATGAATTGAATATAATTTGGTCACAAATTCCGTCAGCATTCAAAAAAGAATTGGAAGACTATTTACCATGCACCGTTCATTTTAATCGATGGGAAGACGAGGATCATATCGATTGTTTTACACCCAAGAAAAAATTTTGTTCCCAATGTCAGATGAACGGAAATGTTTCGATCAGCGAAAAAGATGTGACGAAAGATTTAATATAAAAATCTAGATCGTAATTGTTTTCGCTATTATTAATATGGTATTCGTCTATAGAGAAAGTGGTATTGTGAATTCGATAATAAATAAGCTGCCTTTAGAAGCACATTTACCGGATACAATTGGTGTGGACCAGGTACGAGAGTAGAAGAGCGTCTGATAAATAACGATAAAGGTATCAATAAATTGGATGAGGCTTGTAAGGAACACGATATAGTCTATTGGAAAAGTAACGAAAAAATAGATAGACAAGCAGCCGATAAGATTTTACAAGAGAAAGCCTGGCAGCGAGTTCGATCGAAAGACGCTAATTTTAAGGAAAAATTAGCCGCATTATCAGTGGCGGGTGCAATGAAAGTCAAACGTACATTTGGAATGGGTTTATCGTTCAAAGAGCATATTCTGAAACCGATTCGTCAGATGTTGAAAAAAAAGAAATATATTCGTGATGGTGGTGGATGCTTGCGTAAGTCTACCCTACTAGCGTTAAAGCAGCAAAGGCAACCATAAAAAAAGCTGGTGGTAAACGTAGAATACGAATACCGCGAATTATACCAATTTTAGCCGGTTTATCCGCGTTAGGGTCATTATTGGGCGGTTCTAGCGCTGTAGCTAAAACCATTATTAATGCAAAGAACGCAAAACAAAAATTAGAAGAAGATAAACGACACAATTTGACTATGGAAAAGATTGAAGAAGGATTATTTGTCAGAAAGTCGAAACGAGGTAACGGATTGTATTTGCAGCCGCAGAAGCAACAAAAGCAGCATACGAAAAAACAAAAAAACTAACCCAATCGAGCATTGTATGACAATGAAATTGAAGACTATATCAAACAATTGAATATTAAACATTTTCGCGGAATTTTCATGCGTCACACGTTACCGAAGAACAAAGCGAAATCTGTGGAATGTGGAATCATGAACTTAGATCAATCAAAAAATAGAGGTAGTCATTGGGTACCGTATGTAAAGAGAATAAAATCGCAGAATACTTCCACAGCTTTGGAAATTTAAAACCTCCAATTGAATTAGTTAAATACTTGAATTGTGAGAAAATATTTTATAATAGACATTGTTATCAGAATTTCAATACTAGCATATGCGGTCATTTATGTATCAAATTTTTAGAGAATAAAAGTGTATAAATGATTTTGCGATTAATTAAATAGTAATTAAGTAAATAGTAATGTTGATTGTTATTTAGAATGCTAATATTATTATATGCAATCATTTATGTGTGATTTTTTGAAGGATAAAAGCGTATAACTTATATAATTTTTATATAATATACTTACTTTTATTTCCTTATTTTAATTTACAACGCTCAAAGTACCTTGCTTCAATCGAAAACCTGCAGGCCTAGCCAAGTGACCGTTCTACAGTCGTTGACGCTTGTAGAAAGGTCGTTTTATGAATGAAAGAAACGGTCCCGAACGATAAGTCACGTGATTGTAGAAAGATGCGAAGCCAAGTGACGCATCTAGCGGTTCGTCCGCTCCGATGGAATAGAACGGCAGACGTTTCTATCGTGTAAAACTCTACCTCGCTTTAAAACCGTAGCCAAGTGCCACTTTCTGCGGTGGGAGTAGAACGGCTTTATCTTGCGCCGAACGCTATTCCGAAGATCGGCGAATCGCTGCAGAAAGACGAGCGATCCAATATGTCCGCCACCTTACAATCAGCTGATCGCAGTTTTGTGTTTGGTTCTTGCTCCTTTTTAATGGTTATGTAAAAGTAAAATTCTCGCTGCTCAAAATGAAGGGAGTGAAAAATGTTCCGTAGACCCCGTTTTAACCATAACTTCGGAATAATAAACAAAATTTCGCAATTCATTCCAGGTTTTCGATTGAAGCAAGGTACTTTGAGCGTTGTAAATTAAAATAAGGAAATAAAAGTGAGTGATTACAAATATTGTTTCATATGAATCTTCATATTGCGTGACATGTGCATTCATACTAAGCAAACATTTAATTTTTACAGGTGATGTGTGCTTTCTTTCCTTGACACGTGGTCTTACCTAAAACGAATTTTACTATTGTGGATAACTTTCACGGAGAGCACCTACCCAGATAGCACGGAGAGGTCTCTAAGACGTCTTTGAGACGTCTACAGCAGCTATTCGAGACGTCTTAAAGACGTCTGCGAATGGCTAAAAGACGTCTTAGATACGTCTTTGGGACGTTTGTTGTTACAAAGTAAGACGTCTTAGAGACGTCTCTCGGATGTCTTATAGACGTCTTACAGTCGTCTCTTATACGTCTTACAGTCGTGTCTTAGACATCTCACAGTCGTCTCCCCGACGACTTAAGGTTTTAAAACTACTTATTTAGGACTTTCTACGATACATCGTAAAAAAAGTTATCTATCCTAACTTTGAAATACGTGTCTCATATATGGAGGCAACAAACTTAAAGTAAAAAATCATTATAAATTCCGTTTTATATTGAGAATTAAAAGCACGAGTGAAGCTAACTAAACTAATCGATTAATAATATATTAATAGTAAAATGCAAGAATTTTAATAAAATCATCCAAAGACAGAATTTTATTGATAACATTGAGATTGAAATGACGCTAAAAAAATCAAACATGTAATTGTTATAAACTTTTTATTCTGGTTTTATACAAACACGAAACAAAAGTTCGTTACGATAGAGTCAATGTAATTACGAAAATAACGATTTCGACCACGCGTATCTCGGCACCGACCGAACAACCCCGCGCATTACGTCCTCACCTCGTCTTCGCTACTAATCGACTGACTGGACGTTTGATCGACGTCCCCTGCATCGCGAACGCAGAGAACACAGAAAATCTCTAACATTCGGCCATCCTGGAAGCCACTCGGTCCTCCGAGTGAAGACTAACAGAAAAATATAAGAACCGAAAACAAAAAAATAGCACAATTAAAAAGAAACAAGAAATGCAGAACAACAACATAACAAAAAAATCTTACCTTACGACTAAAGGAATCATACAAAACTTTACATGTTAATACTAACTAAGAAATAACATTTAAAACACTAAAAGAGTGAATACAAAAAAAGTCAATGTACAAAGTCCTGCAAAAATCTGGGCCGTTTTACAACTCGCCGCGGCCTCGAAGAGGTTTCACCATTTTCGGCGCGAATCGCACTTTCTACGTCTTCGCGTCTATCCTCATTTTCGGAAATCGTACTATCACAATCAGCGTCCGCAGAATCGCACTCGAAGTCACTCCCACACTCTCGTCCACGCCAGATTTTCATCTGACTAACGTGTGAAGTCGTTGGAACATCGGATTTTCGGTTTGAACGGAGACTCTCAATTTCGTAGGTGTCTCCGGAAAGTTCACGTAAAACGACAAACGGTCCTTTAAAACGGGCTTGCAATTTTGTACTAGTTCCGGTTGCTATCGGATTTGTCCTAACGTAAATAATGTCGCCCACATTGAATTTTACGTTCGTTCGATGAATCAAATCATATCGTCTTTTGTAAGCAAGTTGTGCTTCGACAATCGCGTCGCGAATTTCCCTTTGGATTTCCTCCGAAGGCGTGTAAGGTTCCGAGTTTAAAGCAAGGTTGCTCAAAGGGTCCGGTTCGAAGCGCGGAAGATATCCAAAAATGGCCTCGTAAGGCGGCCGTCCTGTCGATTTATTACAACTCAAATTGATATCTCGCGCTATTTTTTTAAGATTCACGTCCCAAAGATCGGAAGATTTCTGAAGCGCCTCGGTGCGCACGGACGTTAACGCAGTTTGATTTACGCCTTCTGCCAATCCGTTACCATGCGGGTGACGACTCGAATTCAAAATTCGACGAATGCCGTATGAATCGCAAAATTTTTTAAATGCGTCCGATGTGAAGCACGTTCCGCGATCGCAAATTATACAATTTGGTACTCCAAACATTTCGACAAATTTTGAAAGTCTTTTTATAACGGTTGACGCGTCTGTACTTTTTACCGCTTCGAGAACGACAAACTTAGTAAGATTGTCCACCATGGTGAGGACGTACTTATTCCCCCGTTGCGTTTCTATAAATGGTCCCAAATGGTCAAGGTGAATAATAGAGAAAGGACGATTTCCTGGGGGAATCGGATGAAGTTCTCCCGGTTGTTTTCCGCGCGGTTTTTTACTCATGATACACGCTAAACATGACTGAATATGGCGTTTTAAGTAGGAACGCATTCCGGAAAAATAATAATAACGCCGTATTCTCTCGAACGTTTTATCCAGCCCGAAATGACTTGACAAATCATGATATTTTATGGCTACCGCCTTCCGCATTGACGATGGTACGACGTAAAGCTCAACATCGCGATCCTTTTGACGTTCCACCTTATACAATAAGCCGCGTGATAGTGTGAGTACAGCGAAATAATTGGCGCCCGATAAAATTTCCAAAAACTGGTCCAAATTCGGTAAAGGATAATTTATCCGTTCTGTTTGCGCGTTAAGTTTACGATAATCAACTACTAATCGAGAGTCGCCGTTCTTCTTACTGACTAAATGGACCGGGCTCGCGTAAGGGGACGATGTTTCGCGAACAATACCTTTTTCTCGCCACTCGTTGACTATTCGACGTATCGTCTGCCTCTCGTTCAAAGATGCTCGGTACGGTTTCGAGCAAACAGGAACTGCTTCTGGTTTAGTGACGATGTCCATCTCCACCTTCGTACAGCGACCCAACTCGTCCATGTTTTGAGCAATGCTTCGCCGCATTTCATTCAAAACCTGCAGCAGCTCCTCTCGTTGGCTTTCTGTGGCGTTTTCTCCTACGATAATGTGGTTCCGCTCTATGGGTTCCCATCGTGGTTGGAGCTCCGGAACGGGTTCGATGGAAAAGATACGAGGTTCGATCACCTCATTTCGGGACACTTTGGCTACGTTGTTCCCCAAATTTAATATCGGAGTCGCCATTGTTCTTCCTTCAAATTGAGTAGCGACAAAATTCACTGACGCTGGCGGAATTTTGGAGTCGTCCAGGGATTCGATGTAGCTAACAGCTTCTGCGGTATGGCCTTTGATTGCCGATATCTCCACTTCGTCTCGATGGCGGAATATGAGTTGGTCGTCCACCTTCATGAAGACGACGTGTGGTAAATCCACAAACGTGCGTACTATAAACACGTCATAAGGTTGAACGTCGTCTGGTACAATTCTCAATGGTACTTTGTTTCCTTCCACACCATCTACCACAACGTTAGCCATAACTAAGCCGTATGACTTGATGGGTTCGTCTTGGGGCGAACCGAAGCGTTGAAGCGATAAAGTATTGCGCTCCATCTTCAGGCCGTTTTCCAGCACCGCGGATGCTCGAATCGTGCACACGGAGCAGCCTGTATCCACCATCGCCGTCATCGCATGCCCGTTAACCTGGATTTTTTTGAGATATTTTTGCCCTTTTGATGACTGGTTTTGCAGGCAACGAATATCTTCGGCAGGAGATGGTACCGGCTTTAGGCACTCCTTGGTTCGGTGTTCAAAAGACTGGCATCTACCGCATTTGCGTGGTTTGAGACAACGATTCGCCATATGTCCAACTTGTTGGCAGTTAAAGCAAGTGACCTTCTTTGCTTCAGTCTTCGGTGATACGCTGCCATTATCTGGTTTATGAATAATCTGCGGGTTTGCTGGTTTCTGGAAGCGAATATTTTTCGTTGCCGCCGTCTGCTTCCTTTCCGTTGTGTTCCGATCGTAGAGGATCTTTAGTGTCCGATCGAACGATTCTAGATCAGCGGAAAGGTCGTCTTCGTCCTTGTGATCTCGGGCGTCGGCATGCAGAATCAAGTCCTTCAAACGAAGCCCGAGAAGTATCTTTTTTTTAATAGTCTGGAACGGTAAATTCAAGGGTCGGCATAGTCTTATTTTGTCGTGGTAATACGCCGCCACACTTTCGTTCTGTTTCTGCACCCTTTCTTTCATTCTATCGAATGCCTCGCAAATGTCGCCCTCCCGTATGAAAGTTCGAGAAAAAGCTTTGCGACAATCTTCCCAATTTTGAAATCCTGCTTGTCTGCTGAGGAACCATGAGCGGGCGGCACCCGTCAGGTGGTTTCCAACAGTGGCGAATATAAATGACGATGGCCATTGGTGACATGAGCGGTGCTCTCCACCTGCCTAAGCCAAGACTGTGCTTCCAACGTTCCCGATTCGCCATCAAAATTAGGGATGCTTCGGGATAAGTCCGGCATGACGTGGAATCCGTCCCTCGGTACGTTGCTAGTGGCATTGTCCTTTTGAATTAAACACGTCATCGCGTTCATCAGCATCGCCAAGCTAGATTGAATGTCAACCGTTGGCATTGTGGTCGTTGTTTGTTGTGACGTTGTTTTCATCTGATTCGATTTCATGCCGGGTATCGTATTCATTTCTGAACTTGCGATAACGTTATCGTAACAGGTGCGCCGTCTAGACGGTCCCGTTTCACTTTGCTCCCTGGGTGGCAACGGAAGCGCGTCTTCGATATCATTCGAATTACACCCGACCAAATCATTACTGGACTTTCGAAATGGCATGGAGTTATTCGATTCCATTTCAATATTTGCGCGATCCACAGATTCGGGTTCAATTTCTCTCAAGTCGGGGACGCTACAGGAATTTTGAAAAACGCCACGTCGAACGCGGTGCTTCGGGGTATTTCGTCGTTCTTCACTCTCCACACGAAAATTGTCTATCACCTGCCACTGCACATCATCGAAACTCATTGTTCGAATAAACGTTAAAATAAAATCGCCAAATTCCAAATTCGTTTGATAATTGTTCAAAACAAAAAGGAGCGGTTACGATTTGCCGCCACCACACTACAAAACACGTGTTTAGGGCACTTGCGGATACAATCCCACTTCTGAAATGTTATAAACTTTTTATTCTGGTTTTATACAAACACGAAACAAAAGTTTGTTACGATAGAGTCAATATAATTACGAAAATAACGATTTCGACCACGCGTATCTCGGCACCGACCGAACAACCCCGCGCATTACGTCCTCACCTCGTCTTCGCTACTAATCGACTGACTGGACGTTTGATCGACGTCCCCTGCATCGCGAACGCAGAGAACACAGAAAATCTCTAACATAATCAAATAAATGTCAAAATGAACTAACTATGTAACCATTATTTTCAAATGAGTTATTAAAAAACAGGAGATATATAAAACTAAAACAAACAATACAGAAAAATAAAAGGTAAAAACAATGATAACATAAAAAACGAGAGAGATTAAATAGTTATAACAATATTGTCAAATTAAATAAATGAGATAAAGAAGAATAAAAAAATATATACAAACCAAATTGAATAATAAGATATATAAAAAATAAATATAAACAGAACTAACAATAAAACTATCAGTGATGTTTGACGATATTTGATTTGGAGAGCCGATCTGATGCCCGTCTTATCCATAACTGGATCGATGTCTCCGTTTGTTTTCTATTTACAGCTGTTTCGGCTCTCTCAGCTGCGCCT